>JAOTON010001646.1:0-378973 GCA_034440635.1 Lepas anatifera
ACGAGTAGAGAGCCTGAAACGAGACGAGACTAGCCTGCCACCACCGGGCATTCGCGCTGGTCTATAGCATGCGTACATAGCTATGGTATCTGTCTCGCATAGCAGCTACCAGTGCGCCGCCCGCTAGCCACGCTACGGCCGAACGGCGGGGTGAGGTTTCGAGCGGGAAACTTACTAGCATTGTGTGAATTACATTTAATTAAAGGTATTACTGTTGTTGCTATGATATGCAGCCTGCTGCGATGGCAAGATATGTCTTTGAACTAAGCTTTTTGCCGAATTTTATCCACTTCCATCTATATTAACCAAAATTTTCGAAATCCTGGTGTGAAGCAAAATGAACCGATAAAATTACCACTTCGAAATGTATTTTACGGCTGTTAGCGCGGAAGCCGTAAAGAGATAAAGTGGGGGAGTATGAGAGAGCGAAATGACGGCAACGAAGTTTTCTATCCAGCCCTGTTAAGTTCAATACCGTAGCTATCATGGTCTGGAAACTTTGGGGCTGGGAATAAAAATTTTAAAAACTTCTATTTTTATTTTTGCCTATAAAATAAAAAGTTTCAGTCTGAAAGTTTTTATCTCTAAATATATAATAAAGGAGGCTATTCTTTTTATTATCTGAAATGGGAACTAATTTTGATCAATTAGATCGGGAAGATATAAGGGTTTGAATGATATTTTTGGAAATGCAGACCTTCACGGAATGGGCCAAAAAGGACCCTCAATTTTTCCGTTTTTGTTTTGTTTCTGTGTTTGTGCAGTACTGCACAAACCGAACTTAAGTTGATATTTGACTCAGAACCTGAACTGCTGTAGCTTCAGATATTTCGAGCCTGTAGTTTAGACCATGAGTTTTATGCCAAAATTAAGGGTGCAAAGTTTAAAAGCTAATTTAGAGCCCTAAATTTAAAGCTTTTTCTTCCCAACTTTTTGTGTGAACTACAAATTTCCCTGAAGTAAAAGGGTGCAAGTTTGAAGAGTCTAGATGAACTAGCAAAAAAATAGAAAAATAAAAAGTTAAAAATCACAAAATGCAAAATTCTTGGCAAAATTTTTAGAAAATTTTGAAAATTGACAACCGGTTGTGCTTTATTCATTTGAAGTGCCTTCTATCCACAAAAGTTTTAGGTCTCTGATACCAGCGCTCAGAACAGACAACAACAACAACAACAGACAACCTCGGCCTGCGGCCTCGGCAGGTGCCGCGCTGGCGCAGGAGAAGCCGGTGACAATGTACGTTAGCCAAACAGTTCGATTGACAGGCGAGTTTTTCAGCACTTTGATACTTATAACAACGCAATGTTGGAGTTTTAGGTTTTGTGTTCTCATTATGGCTCCATTCAATCCCATGTCTAGGCCCATGTTTTCCTAAATTAGCATGTCTCTGCATACTGCACCACGCTTGCCCTCTGTTCATGTCATGAAGGTAAATAAACACACGCATAATGTTTGTTTTGTAAAGCAAAGACTGGGCATGACGAGAGAGGAAAGGAGATTTAATATAAAATATGATGGGTTTTCCGACGGTATTTCACCTATACCTGCAGATTTTCACCCAATTCAGCCTATTTTTTACCGAGTTATGCCCCAGCTCGAGACCTCAGCCCCACCACCGAACTGATGTCCTGGATCTGACCTATGCTGGAGCTCCTTACCCCATCCCCTTACATATGTCCTGGATCTGCCCCTATGCTCGAACTCCAGCTAGCCCCACCTCTATACTGCCCTGGATCCGCCTATACTCTAAACTCCTTAGCCCCTACCCCTACTAATGTCCTGGATCCGCCCTATGCTCGAGCTCCCGAGTCCCACCCACGTACTGATGTCCTGAATCCGCTTATGCTCGAGCTCCTTAGCCCCACCCCCGTACTGACGTCCTGGATCCGCTTATGTTTTAAATCTTTAGCCCCTACCTGTATTAACTCTTTAGCCCCTTGATGTCCTGGATCCCGCTTATGCTCGAGCTCCCTTAGCCCCACCTCTGTACTGATGTCCTTTATCCGCCTATACTCGAACCCTTTAGCCCCACTCCCGTACTGATGCCCTGGATCCACCTCTGCTCGAGCTCCCTTAGCCCCACACCCATACTGATGTCCTGGATCCGCCTATACTCCAGCTCTATAGCCCCACCCCGTACAGATGTCCTGGATCCACCTATGCACGATCTCCTTAGCCCCACCCCCGTACTGATGTCCTGGTTCCGCCTTTACTCGAGCTCCGGAGCCACACCCCTGCACTGATGTACTGGATCCGCCTATGCTCGAGCTCCTTAGCCCCACCCCCAACTGATGTCCTGGATCTGCCTATGCCCGAACTCCGTAGCCCCACCTCCGTACTGCCCTGGATTCGCCTATACTCGAACTCTTTAGCCCCTACCACCCTACTAATGTCCTGGATCCGCCTATGCTGGAACGCCCGAGCCCCACCACCTTACTGATGTCCTGGATCCGCCTATGCTCGAGCTCCTTAGCCCCACCCCCCGTACTGAGGCCTGGATCCGCCTTTGTTGGAGCTCCTTAGCCCCACCCCCGTACTGATGTCCTGGATCCGCCTATGCTCGAACTTTTTAGCCCCACCTCCGTACTGATGTCCTGGATCCGCCTATGCTCGAACTCCTTAGCCCCACCCCCTTACTGATGTCATGGATCCGCCCAGGGCGCAACTTTATGTTTTCGATTGGGGGGCACCCGGCTCGAAAGGGGGCCCGTACATGATGGGGGCCCGTACATGATGGGGGGCCCGTATCTTTTTAATGAAAATGTGACCGAAAAAACGTATTTTCGACCGTTTGTTGTCGAAAACTGACTGCAAAGGTTAAATAACAATTTTTAGCGCGCTATTCGTCACTGTTCCTGATTTGCACTATTTAGCCCAAAAAGTAGTCAGAAGACCCAATCTTTTGAACGAGATGCCAAACTATGTAAGGATATTGGACAAGTAGGTGCCTACTTACCGTCTTCGTCGTCCACGCGGGATGCTCTCCTCCGGAGGTACAACGGGATCAGCCCCGGACGACGCAGGAGGGATGGATGCTGGAGGGTCTTTTAGCAAACGGGATCCGGCTGGTGGGTTGGCCGAGGAAGATAATGATCAGGAAAAGAAGGATTGGAATTACAACCTTACTTTACCGTTTTGCTGGAAACTATACACATTGCACTTTTCCGAGTTAGTTTTAAATTGGGGTTTTAATTTTTGCGGTCGATAAATGAACGTAGCTTGCAAAGTACCAAAAATAGTAGTGATATGAACTACTTTAAGTGGACGCGTACGTTGCTAGATATTTAATGCAAATATGATCGGGGTCATTTATAACAGTTTGCAAAATTAGCAAGAAGATTCTAGATTCATAGGTTACCTGAAAAATGAACAAAGTTTGGGTAGTTTTGCCAGAGCAGCTCCTCGGTATTGAATGTTCTTTGTTTTACGCTTTTATGCACCCGACTTATGTTTATACTGTCCAACCATTTTAACATTCACACCTGGAACGAAATCGCATTATCGCGAATAATTTTATACAAATGGAAGGTAGAGATCGAAGTGCGAAATTCCTTTATCAGCGGGGATACTGATATTTATGTTACATGATCAAGACACCTTTTTCTGATCCATTCACCTTGCCAGTTCATGACATTTAACAACACTGGGTACCGGTCAAGGGGTACTATGAATAGGTGGTACTGCCTATTTCCCTTTACAATCCTCATATAGGATCAGTACAAAAGGAATGGGGGGCCTAAAATTTCTCACGCCCCATCCATTTTTCCCCGAATGTTCTAGGAGGCATGGGACCGGCCGCACGTTGCCCGGGAAAACCACAGGGGGCCCGGCAAGCATGGCAGGGGGCCGGTTTCGGCAACAGGGAGCACGGATACACTACCTGGGGCACGAAACTGCTCACAAATAAGGAACTCCTGCAAATACGCGACTAACACAACAGCTTCAGTTTCTGCACGATATTCTTAGACCACAAGGGGCTCAGACAGACCACAGAGGGCCTGAGCACACCAAAGGGGCCGGGCAGACCACAGGAACCCAGAAACCATAGGACGCCGGTAAGCCCAAAAGGGGCCCGAGCAGACCACACACAGCCAGCAATTTGGCTGGACTCTGCCCGATATATGCTGGGCTTTGACTGGGCAGAGCCCGCGTACATGGGCTCAGACCAGGTTCGGCTCCGCTGCGCCTGGGCAGAACCCATGGTCAAGCAAGACCGGGCTCTACCGCTCGGGCAAGTTGTCATCCACCGACCTAATGTCGGGCTCAGCCCGAGTCTATGTGGCTCAGCTATGAGTCTTGGGCTCGGGCAGAGCCCGGCCCAGCCCGCTCTGGGCCCGGTCGGAATTGCTGGCTGGGCAGCGGGCCCGGGCAGACCACACGGGGCCTGGACAGATGAAAGGACCCGGGCAGACCACAGGGACCCGAGCAGAACACAGGGGCTGGGCTAGCCACAGAGGGGCCCCAGTCTGGAAAGTATGGCAGCAGACCCGACGAGTCCGCACCAGCCTTGTAGATTTTTCGCACCACCAGCAGCCTAAAATTCACCAAGCATTGGTGAGAAATTTCACTGACCTGGAAATTTCGATGTTTTTGCCAGTTTCTCCCTTCTCAGACCTCTGTGGCTGTTTGATTTGAGCTCCCTCGCACCATACAGCAAAAGTGGGCATTTGTTTGCTCCAAAGTTCGAACCACCTGAAGGGTGTCCGCACCACGAGATCTCGCCAAAAGTGCCATACTTTGCAGACTGGGAGGGGCCCGGGCAAACCACAGAGGGCCCGCGCAGACAAAAGGGGCCCCGAACGGACAAAAGGGGGTCCGCAGAGGCCACACAGAGGCCCGGACAGACCAAAAGGGTTCCGGGAAAACTACAGGAGGCCCGGGCAGACCACAAGGGGCTCGATCAGAACAAAATGGGCACTAGCAGACAAGGGGTCCGTGCAGACCAAATGGGACCCAGCCAATCTGCAAAGTATGGCAGCAGGCCAGACGAGTCGCACCAGCCATCCAAAATTATCGCACCACCAGCCTAAAAGAAATCGCACCAATCTGCCATATACCAGGGAGAAAAACGCACACATTCCTACCCACACGATGCAATACTACCTCTCTTATTAGTTAGTTAAGGACTTTTTATAAGGCCCCTCCCGTGTCTTCCTAACTATTCAGTCATTATTTTTTTCTAGTTTTCAGTGTCAACTTCCTCGCACCAGTCTTGCAAATTCGCACCAGGCTGATAAAATTCGCACCACTCGCTCCTGTCTCCAAGGGCACTCACACCGACGAGATCTCGTCGAAAATGTCATACTTTGCACACTGGGGCCCGGGCAAACCACAGGGGCCCGGACAGGCCACAGGGGGCCCGGTCAGACCAATAGGGGCCCGGGATACCACAGGGGCCCGCATGGCAAGCATGGCAGAGGCTGGTTGCAGTTACACGAACCGCATCCATGGCAGGCCCGTCTGCATCCACAGGGTATTAACTACTGGGAGTAGGGACCCGGCTGCAGCCACCAGGGGGCGGGGCGAATGGGGTGGCCACCAGGGGGGCGAATGGGGCAGTCATCCCTTAAACCCAAGAGCCTCTGAGGACGAAATGCTTCCCCCAAACCCTCCCCTCCCCAGGATGCGACGATTGGTCGCCCTTTGGGTGAAAAGTGCGCCCTTCGGGTGGCTAAATGCCACCCTGTCCCCTGAGGCTTTGCCCCTACCCTTACTCAAATTCTAGATACGTCACTGGCGGCCATAGGGGAAAAAGATTATCCAAGTCTTGGTATTTAGCCATCAGGGGAGCCGGACAGGGGATCATCACTCATTAAGGATTTAGCCCGACAGGAGCTAATAGCAAACAATCACTTCACTTGCCATTCAACACTGCGCATCGGAGCACGATTTGGATTGACACGAAAAGCCCAAACGTAAAATCCAAATCAGAGCCTAACGAAACTTTTCCAGAGTAGACACAAGCCGATTGAATCATACGCATGCCAATTTTACTGTTCAAGGCAAACTTTGTGCAAATCATTCGCCTCGGCGAATGCGACAAGAGAGCCAGGAGTATGCCTTAGATTCCTTCGCGCTGCGCTGACAATCCCGGGAAATTAAGAGGCTACCATTCGCCGGTGGACGCACATTATTTGACCCGGATTTGACGACAAGATATGATACACTTTTTGACAGACAAATTTAAGAGGCTTAAATTTGTCTGTATTTAAAATTCCACTTGAACAAACAAAAATGGAAAACTTCATGCACATTTCTGACAAAAATGCCTAGAAATATATCAATGAAGAAAAGTAGTGCCGGCGGAAAGATGCCAAAATAACAAACCTATGTCAATGTATTAAACCAGTACTTATCGGAAGGGGCCCGGCTGCGCACGGTGGGGGGGGGTGAACTACGGGGGGTCGTAAGCAAGGCAAGGAGCCCGGCTAGAGCCAGAGGAGGCCTGGGTAGCCCAGAGGGAGCCTGAAATTATAGCACGGGTTCCCGGATACAGCGAAGTGGGAGGAGTGGAATCAGGGGCGGATTCAGGCCGACGGTGGGGGGGAGGGGGGCAACGGGGCCCCAAATCGTGAAAAACATATGGTTTTTGTTTGAAGAAAATCCGTAAAAATCGGTAAATCGGGGGATTTGGGGAGGGCATCAAATCCCCCGATTTTACCTTTACCCCCCCTGGATCCGCTAGTGCTGTGGTTCCTCGCAGACCACAGGGACACGGACAAACCATAGGGACCCGGGCAAATTGCAAGGGGCTGGGCAGACTGCAGGGAGCTGGGTAGACCACAGGGGGCCCGATCAGACCACAGAGGGCCCAGGCAGACTAAAAGGAGCCCAGACCGCCCACAAGGGGCGCGGGCAGACCACCGGGACCCGGGCGGACCACACAGGACCCAGGCACACTACAAAAAGCCCAGACCACCCACAAAGGCCCCGGGCAGACTAAAAGGGGCCAAGGCAGAATACAAGGAGCCCGGTTGCAGTCACAGAGGAACCAAAAAGGTCCCGAGACTGTCAGAAATAGGGCCCCGGATGCAGTCAAAATGGGCCTGAGAATATCGTTAGGGGCCCGTTTGCGGTCACAGCGATTATGGGTGGCCCTAAAGGGGACTGCACCCAAGCGAGCATGCCAGGCAAGCATGCCAGGGAGCCCGACCGCAGCCACAGCAAGCCCAGATAGACCACGGGGCCCCGCACTCATGGCAAGGGCCCGTCCGTGGCATTAGAGGACCCGCGCCTCCTGGACCACAGGGAGCCCGGTTGCAGTCACAGGTCCCAGTTGCAGTCACAGGGGGCCCGGGTGGATCACAGGCGCCCGGTTGCAGTCACAGGGGCCCGGGTGGATAACAGGGGGCCGGGTGAATTCCAGGGGCCCGGTTGCAGTCACAGGTGGCCCGGTTGGACCACAGGGAATCCGTTTGCAGTCACAGGGGGCTCGGGTGGATCTCAGGGGGCCCAGTTGCAGTCAAAGAGGGCCCGTGTGGATCACAGGGGGCCCAGAATGGATCACATGGGGCCCGGGTGGATCACAGGGGGCCCCAGGTGGATTACAGGGGGCCCGATTGCAGTCACAGGGGGCCCGAGTGGATCAAAGGGGGCCCGGGTGGATCAAAGGGGGCCCGGTTGCAGTCACAGGGGCCCGGGTAGATCATAGTGGGCCCGGGTGGATGAAAAAGGGCCCGGTTGCAGTCACAGGGGGCCCGGTTGCAGTCACAGGGGGCCCGGTTGCAGTCACATAGTGCATGGTTGCAGTCACAGGGGCCCTGAGTGGATCACAGATGGCCCGGTTGCAGTCCCAGGGGCCCGGGTGTATCACAGAGGGCCCGGTTGCAGTCACAGGGGGCCGGATGGCTCACAGAGGGCCCGGTTGCAGTCACAGGGGACCCGGGTGGATCACAGATGGCCCGGGTGGATCTTAACTGGCCTGGTTGTAATCACAGGGGGTCCAGTTGCAGTCACAGGGGGCCCGGGGGATCACAGGGGGCCCGGTTGCAGTCACAGGGGGCCTGAGTGAATCATAAAGGGCCCGGTTGCAGTCACAGGGGCCTCGGTGGATCACAGATGGCCCAGTTGCAGTCACAGGGGGCCCGGGTGGATGACAGGGGGCCCGGGTGGATGACAGGGGGCCCGGTTTCAGTCACAGGTGGCCCGGTTGGACCACAGGGAATCCGTTTGCAATCACAGGGGGGCCCGGGTGGATCTCAGGGGGCCCGGTTGCAATCAAAGAGGGCCCGAGTGGATTACAGGGGGCCAGGATGGATCACATGGGGCCCCGGGTAGATCACAGGGGGCCCCAGGTGGATTACAGGGGGCCCGATTGCAGTCACAGGGGGCCCGGGTGTATCACAGGGGGCCTGGTTGCAGTCACAGGGGGCCCGGTTGGATCATAGGGGGCCTGGTTGTAATTACAGGGGGCCCGAGTGGACCACATGGGGCCCGGTTGCAGTCACAGGGGGCCTGGGTGGATCATAAGTGGCCCGGTTGCAGTCACAGGGGCCCCGGGTGGATCACAGATAGCCCAGTTGCAGTCAAAGGGGGCCCGGGTGGATGACAGGGGGCCCGATTTCAGTCACAGAGGGCCCGGGTGGATCATAGATGGCCCGGTTGCAGTCACAGGGGGCCCGGATGGAGTCACAGGGGGCCCGGGTGAATCATAGGGGGCCCCATTTGTAATTACAGGGGGCCCGGGTTGATCACAGATGGCCCGATCCCAGTCACAGGGGCCCGGGTGGATGATAGGGGGCCCGGTTGTAATCACAGGGAGCCCGAGTGGATTACAGGGGGCTCGGTTGCAGTCACAGATGGGCCGGGTGGATCAGAGAGGGCCCGGTTGCAGTCACAGGGGCCCAGGTTGGATCACAGATGGCCCGGTTGCAGTCACAGGGGGCCCGGTTGGAGTCACAGGGGGCCCGAGTGGATTACAGGGACCCCGGTTTTAGTCACAGGGGGCCCGGGTGGATCATAGATGGCACGCTTGCAGTCACAGGGGACCCGGTTGGAGTCACATGGGGCCCGGGTGGATCATATGGGGCCCGGTTATAATTACAGGGGGCCCGGGTGGATCACAGAGGGCCCGGTTGCAGTCACAGGGGACCGGGTGGATCGCAGAGGGCCCGGTTTCAGTCACAGGGGCCATGGTGGATCACAGTTGGCTCTGTCCCAGTCACAGGGGGCCCGGGTGTATCACAGGGGCCCGGGTGGATGATAGGGGCCCGGTTGTAATCACAGGGGGCCCGGGTGTATCACAGGGGTCCGGGTGGATGATAGGGAGCCCGGTTGTAATCACATGGAGCCCGGGTGGATCACAGAGGACCCGGTTGCAGTCACAGGGGGCCGGGTGGATCGCAGAGAGCCTGGTTGCAGTCACAGGGGCCCCGGTGGATCACAGTTGGCCCGGTCCCAGTCCCAGGGGGCCCGGGTGTATCACAGGGGCCCGGGTGGATGATAGGGAGCCCGGTTGTAATCACAGGGAGCCCGGGTGGATTACAGGGAGCCCGGTTGCAGTCACAGGTGGGCCGGGTGGATCACAGATGGCCCGGTTGTAGTCACAGGGAGCCCGGGTGGATGACAGGGGGCCCGGTTGCAGTCACAGGGGCCCGGGTGGATCACAGGGGGCCCGGTTGCAGTCACAGGGGCCCGGGTGGATCACAGGGGCCCGGCTGGATCACAGGGGCCCGGTTGCCGTCACAGGGGTGCGGGTGGATCAAAGAGGGGTCCGGTTGCAGTTACAGGGGGCCGGATAGATCACAGGGGGGCCGGCTGCAGTCACAGGGGGCCCGGGTGGATTACAGGGGGCCCGGTTGCAGTCCACAGGGGGCCCGGGTGGATCACAGAGGGCCCGGTTGGATGACAGGAGGCCCGAGACTGCCGGAATTAGGGACCCGGCTGCAGTCAAAGTGGGCCTGAAAAATATCGTTAGGGGCCCGGTTGCGGACACCGAGGTTAAGGATGGCCCACAGGGCACCCGCAAGCATGCCAGGGAGCCTGGTCTCAGCTAAAGCTAGCCCAAGTAGACCACTGGGGTCCGGAATCGTGGCAGGGGCCCGGCTCTGTCCGCAGGGGCCCGCAACTTGGGATTGGGGGGCTCGTCGGGTCATTGGGGGCTTCTCCGAGCATTGGGGGGCCTGAGCCCCCCAAATATATGGAAACTTGCGCCCCTGGATCCGCCTATGCTCGAACTTCGTAGCCCCTACCCCCCCACTGATGTCCTGGATCCGCCTATGCTCGAGCTCCTTAGCCTCACCCCTGTACTGATGTCTTTGATCCGCCTATACTCAAGCCCTTTAGCCCCACCGCCGTACTGATGTCCTAGATCCGCCTCTGCTCGAGCTCCTTAGCCCCACACCCATACTGATGTCCTGGATCAGCCTATGCTCGAGCTCCTTATCTCCACCCCCGTACAGATGTCCTAGATCCGCCTATGCTCGATCTCCTTAGCCCCATCCCCGTACTAATATCCTGGATCCGCCTATGCTCGAACTCCGTAGCTCCTACCCCCCTACTGATGTCCTGGATCCGCCTATGCTGGAACTCCCGAGTCTCACCCCGTACTGATGTCCTGAATCCGCTATTGCTCAGCTGCTTAGCCCCATCCCCGTACTAATGTCCTGGATCTGCCTATGCTCTAACTCCCTAGCCCGACCCTCGTACCGATGTCCTGGATCTGCCTATGCTCTAACTCCCTAGCCCGACCCTCGCACCGATGTCCTGGATCCGCCTATGCTCTAACTCCCTAGCCCCACCCTCGTACTGATGTCCTGGGTCTGCCTATGCTCGAACTCTTTAGCCCCTACCACCATGCTGATGGCCTGAATCCGCTTATGCTCGAGCTCCTTACCCCCACACCCGTAACGACCCCACCTCCGTGCCCCCCCGAAACGACATAGGCGGATCCAAGTGGGAAAGGGTACAGGTGCCCCCCATAGAATCTTAGCGCCCCCTAAAATTGTCCCGGAAACCCCTGGAAAGTTCGATGGCACCCCCTGAAATGTCGTTTTCCCCGAGATGCAGGTATCGGGGTCTACTGATAGGTTTTAGCGCCTACTTGATAGGTTTTTCCGGCCAAAAGTGGCGTCCCTGGTGTAGATAGCGCCCACCAGGAAGTTTCCCCTTCCACCTCGCCCCCGATAGGCAATCCTGGATCCGCGTATGGGAAGCGACATTTCAGAGAGCATCATCGACCTTGAGAGGCGTGTCTTTACAATTTCAGAGGGCGCCGATGGTCGATTGGGGGTTGGGGAGGGGGATGGGGGGAGAAGGGTGGGGGGGCACCTAGCCTACTTATTCCCTGGATCCACCCATGGTCCAAAAACAGAAACATAATACTCTTATTGTAAACTCGGACTTTTACGGTACTCTAATTACTTGTGATGCATTATGGGTAGTATTGGGTACTTTTTTACCAGACCATAAATAAACAGAAACGGCCGCGCCGATCGCCGGCGTTGCCGCGGCGTGGACGCAGGGGTGACGCGTGGTGATTTGCTACAACGATGCGTGCAGAAACGGCATGTTTGTAAAGGTAACTTGGTGTTTCATTGATATCTTTGCAGATGGAATGTCGACATATGTCTCTTACCTAGCTGCATGCAAAATTTCATTTCCCTCCAATGACTCTAACCACCCTAAACCCCGGTGTGAAGCAAAAATGAACTGATAAAATTACCACTTCGAAATGTATTTTACGGCTCATAGCGCGGAAGCCGTAAGAGATAAGTGGGGGGGTATGAGTGAGAAAAATGACGGCAACGAAGTTTTCTATCCAGCCGTGTTAAGTTCAATACCGTAGCTATCATGGTCTGGAAACCAGGGGGCTGAGAATAAAAATTTTAAAAACTTATATTTTACTTTTGCCTATAAAATAAAAAGTGTCAGTCTGAAAGTTTTTATCTCTAAATATATAATAAAGGAGGCTATTCTCTTTTATTATCTGAAATGGGAACTAATTTTTATCAATTAGATCGGAAGATATAAGGGTTTGAATGATATTTTGGGAAATGCAGACCTTCACGGAATGGGCCAAGAAGGACCCTTAAATTTCCGTTTTTTGTTTTGTTTCTGTGTTTGTGCAGTACTGCACAAACTGGCCTTTAAGTTGATATTTGACTTAGAACCTGAACTGCTGTAACTTCAGATATTTCGAGCCTGTAGTTTAGACCATGAGTTTTATGCCAAATTTAGGGTGCAAAGTTTAAAAGCTAATTTAGAGCCCTAAATTTAAAGCTTTTCTTTCCAACTTTTTGTGTGAACTACAAATTTGTCTGATGTAAAAGGGTGCATGTTTGAAGACTGTAGATGAATTAGCAAAAAATAGAAAAATAAAAGTTAAAAATCACATAATGCAAAATTCTGGGAAAATTTTTGAAAATTTTGAAAATTGACAACCGTGGTGCTTATTCATTTGGAAGTGCCTTCTATCCACAAAAGTTTTAGGTCTCTGATACCAGCGCTCAGAACAGACAACAACAACAACAACAGACAACCTCGGCCTGCGGCCTCGGCAGGTGCCGCTCCGGCGCAGGAGAAGCCGGTGACAATGTACGTTAGGCAAATAGTTCGATTGACAGGCGAGTGTTTTCAGCAGTATGATACATATACTAACGCGATGTTGGGACTTGAGGTCTTGTGTTCTCATTATGACTCCATTCGATCCCATGTGTAAGCCCATGTTTTCCTAAACTAACATGTTTCTGCACACTGCGCCACGTTTGCCCTCTGTTCATAGCATCACATAAATAAACACACGTATAAATTTTTGGTTTGTTAAGTAAAGACTGGGTATGGCCAGAAGAAAGGAGATACAATATCAAATATGATGGGTTTGTCGACCGTATTTCACCTATACCTGCAGATTTTCACGCAATTCAGCCAATTTGTTAACGAGTTAGCTTCGGTTACCCTAAGTCCCAATCCGCATGCACAGAAACATCTGCAGTGAATGAGAGTCAAGATACCGTTATAGTTGACTGAAGCATGTTAATATGCCATTTGTTTGTCTCCTGGTCTAAATGATCCCTTATAGCCTATTATTCCTTAGAATTCCTACTGCACATGCGCATAATTGTGCAGCGTCATAATGCCATCAATTAGGATTAGCAGATGATATTCTGCTTTTACTCGCAAAAATTTGAGCGAAATCGGTCTATTGGCTCCCGAGATAGCCTCCATGACCATAAGTTCTATTGCGCATGCGCCCTGACCTTTGTTGTTACCAAGGGTGACAAGACATTCATGCTAACTTTAAGCACGTTGGCTTTCCCTCTGTTCAGGTCCTTCTCTGAAATATTCTCGCCTTTCAGGCTTATTTTTATAGTTTTTCTGCGCATGCGCAAAGCAGTGCAGCTTCAATGACAATTTTTACTTCATTTCGTGCTATTTTTTTGTTCACAAAATTCAAGAAAATCGACCCGTAGGTTGTCGAGATAGCCTCTGTTACCATTAGTTCCAGTGCGCATGCGCAGTGACCTTTTGTTGACCTGAATACCACATTCGAATTCTGCATGGTCGATTGCCTCTCATTGATATTGTTCGGTAATTTGGTACGGAGTGCAACGAAATCTTCAATCTTTCATATGCTTATATACATACATGGTGGCCATTCAAATGGTGGTAGATACAATGGGCGGAGCTAGGGGCTGAACTCCCCCCCAATGTCAGAATATCTATGGTTAATACAAACACAGAAGCTGTTCCGAGGCAATGGCGGGAAAGGCTCCAGTCCCGTACTAGCCCCCATCCTCACTGCTCCCTCGTCCGAAATGTCTCCCATGAGCTATCTCAGCACGCCTCTGGACCCTGCTACCGTTCCCTAGATGCCTGAGGGCATGACGAGTGAGGCCACCTATTCCGGATTACACCCCTTCCCCCGGGACGGTGCCTCCTCTATCGGTAATCCTAGATCCGCCTATGCTCGAGCTCCTTAGCCCCACCCCCGAACTGATATCCTGGATCCGCCTATGCTCGATCTCCTTAGGCCCATCCCCGTACTGATGTCCTGGATCCGCCTATGCTCGAGCTCCTTAGCCCCACCCTTTTACTGATGTCCTGGATCCGCCTATGCTCAAACTCCGTAGCCCCACCTCCGTACTGTCCTGGATCCGCCTATGCTCGAGCTCCCTAGCCCCACCCCCGTACTGATGCCCTGGATCCGCCTATGCTCGAGCTCCTTAGGCCCATCCCCGTACTGATGTCCTGGATCCGCATATGCTCGAGCTCCTTAGTCCCTCCCCCGTACTGATGTCCTGGATCCGCCTATGTTCGAGCTCCTTAGCCCCACCCCGAACTGATGTCCTGGATCCGCCTATGTTCGAGCTTCTTAGCCCCACCCCCGTATTGATGTTCTGGATCCGCTTATGCTCGAGGTCCCGAGTTCCAACCCGCTCCTGATGTCCTGGATCCGCCTATGCTCGAGCTCCTTAGCCCCACCCCGTACTGATGTCCTGGATCCACCTATGCTCAAACTCACTAGCCCCACCCCGGTACTGATGTCTTGGATCCGCCTATGCTCGAGCTCCTTAGCCCCACCCCCATACTAATGGCCTGGATCCGCCACTGCTTATTAAGTTTATTTAAGCAGGGAGTGCAAGGATTCACGTGTCATGGTATCACCACAAAGAGGTTTATTCGGCTGGGAAAGAAATGGTGTGCAACGGTGGATCCTTTGGCCAGTGCTACCTATGGTTAGAGGATGCATTAACTAGTGGGTAGATAGATAGACAGATGATAAACTTTTATTGGACGGAAACAATATGACAGGTATAACAAATAGATTGACGCAAAAGCCCGAATCCTTAAGTGGTGGGGCCTCTCTTATCTCTCTCATAAAACACATCACTTTTACCGGACCTATCACACACATACACAGTATGATTTGGACACACATAAAGAAACAACAAAACACAACAAACCAAACAAGCAAACCAGTTCCTGACCACCATTTTGTTTTTTATTCGTCGCAAGTCGCCGCAGCGAGCGGGACCCCACCGCACGGCCGCCACCCGGCCGTCCGACTGATATGAACATCTAATAGACAATGCGCCCGCCGCACGAGTAGAGGAGCCGAAACGAGACAGACTACCCTGCCACCACCGGGCATTCGCGCTGGTCTATAGCATGCGTACATAGCTATGGTATCTGTCTCGCATAGCAGCTACCAGTGCGCCGCCCGCAGCCACGCTACGGCCGAACGGCGGGGTGAGGTTTCGAGCGGAAAACTTACTAGCATTGTGTATTACATTTAATTAAAGGTACACTGTTGTTGCTATGATATGCAACCTGTTGCGATGGCAAGATATGTCTTTCAACTAGCTTTTTGCCGAATTTCATCCACTTCCATCTATATTAACCATTCGAAATCCTGGTGTGAAGCAAAAATGAACCGATAAAATTACCACCTTTAAATGTATTTTACGGCTGATAGCGCGGAAGCCGTAAGAGATAAGTGGGGGTATGAGTGAGAAAAATGACGGCAACGAAGTTTTCTATCCAGCCGTGTTATATTCAATACCGTAGCTATCACGGTCTGGAAACCAGGGGCTGAGAATAAAAATTTTAAAAACTTATATTTTATTTTTGCCTCTAAAATAAAAAGTTTCAGTCTGAAAGTTTTTATCTCTAAATATATATTAAAGGAGGCTATTCTCTTTTATTATCTGAAATGGGAACTAATTTATCTTAATTAGATCGGAAGATATAAGGGTTTGACTGATATTTTGGGAAATGCAGACCTTCGCAGAATGGGCCAAAAAAGACCCTTAAATTTCCGTTTTTGTTTTGTTTCTGTGTTTGTGCAGTACTGCACAAATCGGCCTTTAAATTGGTATTTGACTCAGAACCTGAACTGCTGTAGCTTCAGATATTTCGAGCCTGTAGTTTAGACTATGAGTTTTATGCCAAATTTAGGGTGCAAAGTTTAAAAGCTAATTTGGAGCCTTAAATTTATGACTTTTTCTTTCAAACTTTTTGTGTGATCTACAAATTTCCCTGATGTAAAAGGGTGCAAGTTTGAAGACTGTAGATGAATTAGGAAAAAATAGAAAAATAAAAGTTAAAAATCACATAATGCAAAATTCTGGGCAAAATTTTGAAAATTTTGAAAATTGACAACCGTGGTGCTTATTCATTTGGAAGTGCCTTCTATCCACAAAAGTTTTAGGTCTCTGATACCAGCGCTCCAGAACAGACAACAACAGACGACGAGACCGGAAAAACTGTCAGAATAGAAGCCGTTTCTTACTTCGTTCGTCACCGGCTTCTGACGACGACGAGACCGGAAAAACTGTCAGAATAGAAGCCGTTTCTTACTTCGTTCGTCACCGGCTTCTGACCACGACGAGACCGGAAAAACTGTCAGAATAGAAGCCGTTTCTTACTTCGTTCGGTACCGGCTTCTGACAGAGAACGAAAAACTGTCAGTATAGAAGCCGTTTCTCACTTCGTTCGTCACCGGCTTCTGACAACGACGACGACGAGACCGGAAAAACTGTCAGAATAGAAGCCGTTTCTTACTTCGTTCGTCACCGGCTTCTGACGACGACGACGAGACCGGACAAACTGTCAGAATAGAAGCCGTTTCTTACTTCGTTCGTCACCGGCTTCTGACAACAACAACAACAGACCACGACGAGACCCGTCTGAGCGGCCAGAATAGAGCCGCTTGAGAAATCTCAATGCGCTTCGCTCCATGGATTTCGTCATGCGGCTCTGACAACAGACCACGACGAGACCCGTCTGAGCGGCCAGAATAGAGCCGCTTGAGAAATCTCAATGCGCTTCGCTCCATGGATTTCGTCATGCGGCTCTGACAGACCACGACGAGACCAGTAAAGCGGCCAGATTAGAACCACTCTGAGAAATATTATTACGCTGCGTTCCATGCATTTCGTCATGTGGTTCTGACATTGGCAGTATAATCAACCAGAGTCCGGCGTTCTCAAAATTATCTAGACCACTCAGCATTTCTCTTGGAAGTGGTGCTCTGCCCTGAGCTCCCAATAACGCCAAACTAGAAAATAGGAAACGTCTGTTGGTCTTTGCTGAATTGTAGATGGTCTGGCTGGGTCTTTTTGGGGTAATTTTGGGCATATTTTAGGCCCCCCTCTTCTATAACTACGTTTTGTTCATGATTCTCCAATGAATACAAAATATATCAGCATTTATCTAGGTGAGCCAAATGGTTCAAGCACAAGTCTTTGCGAGTTTCACTCTGTAATTAAACATTAAAATTGACATTTATTTACATGGACCTTGTAATCTGTATAGATTTGGAATCATCACAAATTGTCGTTATAGTAAAAAATTTGCTGGGGGATCCAGTTGCGCGTAGCTTCCGCCCGCGCTCTCCCTACGCCCGCGCTGATTTGAGCGGAAGTTTGCGCGTAAGCGATTTGGAGGGATGTTTAGGAGAGAGCGATTGCGCGGAGCTCCGCGCCGGCGGGAGTTTGCGAGTAACATCAGGGGCAATCCGAGGCGGCGGTGAATACCGCTGGCAACCGTAGTAGATGGACGTTAAGGCTCAAATTCCCATAGAATACGGTGCTTTTGTGGCCGTAGTAAACTGGCGTCCTAGGTTACAGCCTGCTGACTCCTGAATGGTGTCGGATTTCCTGGCCGACTGTGGGGGAGGGGATGAGAGGAAGACACGGCCCCGCGCTGGGAGGTGAGGTGATGATAAAAGTGCTCGGATCGGATTAAGGGAAAACTTTAACCAGAAACGACAATTATACTTATATAGTGACCATTATAAAGTGGGATTTCCGGGGATGAGGTGGCTTAGTGGATAGCACCCTTGTCTTCTAAGCCACCGGTCCCGGGTTCAAGTCCCGGCGGAGCCTCTGAATAAGTCGATCTGATCCCCAGAATCCCTTCCAACAGGGTGAGAGTTGGCGACGCCGTATGACCCTGGTAGTTGGTGTGTCGTTAAACCCCAACAATTATTAAAGTGGGATTTCCACATAAAGGAGACATACATGTGAAAACGATGTAGTTTGCCTGAATCCAAATGTGTTTTTATGTTAAACCTACCTCCATTGACAAGTCAATTTATATTGGCAGGACACGGGCTTCACGAAATTGGATTAGTCAGAGCAATGTGGGAGAGATGAGCCGGGCAGGCCCCAGGAAGCCTGGCTCGGCGAGTGCAGCGCAATTCAGTTTGAAATTTATTCACGAATCGAACCGTTATTCGGTGCATTTTCTCAAACGTAGCCAAGTCATGTTCACTGGCGGATTTAGGGGAGGGGGTTGGGCACAACAGGCAATTGCCCCCTGTTATCATCTATCGGCTCCGACGGGGTTTCACCGCCTGTCTTTAGCCTGTCACGCGTATGGTAAGACTGATCTTTTTGACAGTGGCCTTCAAGTCACGCCAAAGATGCTGCAAGTGGTTGGGTGACCTTCTATGGACACGGGGACAAAGCTGATAGCCCTAGCTATATCTTCCCACGCCTTTGTCTTTCGCTCTACTTGTTTTACGTCAAGTCGCTTGTCATCACCGACGTCCTCAAAGTCATTCATAAAATCAATAACCTTTGATTTTTCGAAATGCAGGAAAATTTGATCATACGCGGATCCAGGGGGGCAAAGGGGAGCAGGTGCCCTCCCCGATCGCCCTTCGGCGCCCCCTGAAATAGCCATGGCGCCCTCCACAAGGTCGATGGCGCCCCCCTGAAATGTTGCTTCTCACCCCTCACCCCCTCCAGGTTGCGCAAATCAGCGCCCACAGTCAGGATTTTGCGCCCACCTGATGTTTTGCCGGTCAAAAGTGGCGTCACCGTGGTCCGGATGGCGCCCCCTCGGGAAGTTGCAGCCCCCCATCAGCAATCCTGGATCCGCCTATGAATTTGACCTCATTTCCTTTCCTTTCTGCCTTTGAAACAGCACCGGCATTAAAGAATCCTCACACTCACAGTTCTCAGGGTAAACTGGGTTATCGCTGGCGTTCCATGCCATCCTCGACGAGACCGCTCGGGGACGGTGGGTCGTACGAAACGTGAGATACGTCCTGGGCCGAAAAACAAGGTGTATTGGAGGGCAGTTAGCATTACGGCTGGTGGTCCACTGGCACAGCTGCAGTGATCTATGTTTTTCTTCGCCTGTGTCTCTTCTGAGGATTTCCGAGTGAGATGCTGGGAGGTGGTGGGCCTCGATTATTATTACAAATACATGTTTTGTCGACCGCAAGTCATATAACTTGGATTCACTGACATTTACAATACCTTTTCGTTGCTTTAAAAGAATCATACAGGCATCCGCGCTATCTTCCGCGCTGTTGAGAAGACGCGGAAAGTTAGCGCGTAAGACGGCGAGTTACGACACTACTTCCGCCACAACTTAGCTGCGCGCTGATGGATCCCTCCAAAAGCCGCTCCGCGTTAACTTACGCCCCCGCGCAGCTGCGCGCTGTCTACCGCGCGTCCGGATCCCCCAGCCTAAGGCCTTCAACCTGGAAGTGGTGCTCTACCTTGATGCTCCCAATAACGCCAAATTTGAAAATCACAAAAGTCTGCTGGTCTTTGCTGGATTTCTGAAATGCACTTCGGTCCCCAGAAGGTGGCTCGACGATCTGAGGTAGTAATAATTTGGATCCAGCTTATAAAGCTTTTCAAACATTTTGTTCTTAATGATCGCTGGACCTTAGTGCTGGGATTAAAAGAGGAAATGCAGTAACCATATTTATTTTTCACACTTTGCCATTCAATTTATGGTGCTGAAAATTTTTTATTTGTTTTATAAATGAATCCAGAAGCTCTGATCAGAGGGGTAACTTCAGTCGGCGGGCACCAACAGTCTTGGCCAAAATGGGTGATAGCTTCGTAGGGGAGACGAAACTTACATCCTGGAGGCAGGAATAAGAACCGACGTTTAAGAGTGGCGGCGGGGTGCAGTGTGGGGGCATTGAATGCACAATTGGAGGAAGTGCTCCTGATTGCGGAGAATTGTTATTCAGATTTCAAAATTTTATCAATTTTGTTTTTTTATGATTTGCATTGCACCTGCGGATGGTAAATGAGTCAAATAACGTCAACATTACGGGTTTTACTACCACTACGCGTTTGTAAGCTCATAGATGACCCCCAGACAAACTTTCATCGAAACTTGAAATATACGATGTTTTGGCTTGGTCGGTCTGCGTGGAACTGCTCTCCTGCAGCGTGCACCTACTCGGTTTTGAGGGACAGACAGATGCGACAAGTCTATATCGTTTACTGAAATGAGAGAAGTGCAACGTCGACATCAAAACGGGTGCCGACTGAAGAGCGGTTGCCGCTTTTACAATCGTGTCCCTCCTGACTTGGTGAGGAGACTGGCCGTAGGTGTTGTTCTTATGTTTCTTTAAAATGTTATCTGTCGAAATTCGTTGAAGAAAGAAGTATTCCAATAGAAAAGTTGGAGCGGGATCACACATCACCCAAAAGTGCAGGATGTTATTTAAAGTGAGTGTCCCACTTTTATAATGGGTTTTGAACTAAGATAGCAGTTTTGTAGAGCGTGTTGAGAAACCACTATCTATATAATTGATTTTACCCAAAGCTCCCGGTATAAAATTTTCGCCAGCTTTAAAGTTCAAAGTAAAGGGGCCTATTAGCTCATTTCATACCTGAAGGAATACCTCCCATATGGTTGCAGCGATCTGATTGGTCGTAAGCCCTACGTCTCGCCCACTCGCTGAAAATTCCGTGCTAGCGAGTGAACCAGCATGCAACTGCCTGTCGACCGGGAACTTGGCAAAAAGTTGTCCAGTTCAGAGCGTTATTTGGCCAAAATTAGTCCAATAACCACAATACACATCATATCCTTCCTCCCCCGTACTCTCCCAATCAAGTTTCAAATGTTTTTGTCAAAGTCCAACTCTGAAATTGTTTCTTTACATCAGACATATGCATAATCTTTCCACTACTGAATAAACTTGGCCGCCTTAGTAACATCTGACGTTCAGTTCTTGCACCAGTGCTTCTTGTGCTGCATGCTATTTTCGCCGTGCGGAAACGCTGTGAATGGAGTTTTATAGCGAGTCTATGATCAACGTTTGGGACTTCACTGATTATCAACAGGGCTTTTCTATGACGTCACATGTTAGAAAAGAGGATATATTTCTGTTTTTAGCGTATGAAAGTGGGGAAAATGCAGTTCCCTGGTTTTCAGACCTATATTGTCCTTAAAATGTTCTTGTTAGGATTTTCCCAAAATGGTCCACTCCCTTTATACTAAGTAAAAAAATTTGTTGATGGCTCTCATAGGGGGAGGCCCTGATCATACAAGGAGCGCCTAGCTTGTGACCTTCACTTCAACCCCTTTCCAAGCCCTGGCACCGTGAGTGGTGGGACTGGAGCGGGGCCGAGAGTCGATGTTGCAGAGCCTGTGTCAGCGCTGCCCCCGGCTCCCGCCTCCCGCACACGTCGGCGGCCGGCCGAGCTGGCGTTTCATCTGCGCGCCACAAAGGGTGCGGCGGCGACAATGGTAGGCTGACTGCAGGGGTGCCGCCGCCACCTGGTCGGCTCCCACCGGCGCCGCCGCTCCATCCCGCCGCACCCTGACAAGTTGGGGCTTTGTTCATTCACCATCTGACAAATGATAATAACTTCATCTCGACCTAATGCGCGAATCATAAAGAGCGGGCGGGAGCGCGGGAATGCGCGCCGGCGGAAAGGCAAGGCTCGTCGGCGACGCCTACGGTCCGCACGCGATCTCCCCGCCCCGCCACCTCATCTCTCTCTCTCTCTCGCTCTCTCGCTCTCTCTCTCTCTCTCTCTCTCTCTCTCAACTCGCCGTCACTTACAAGGAACACCTCGCCAATCAACGGTATCTTACGCGCCAATCATCCCCACTCTAGATCCGGTATATTTAGTAGTGGTAAAAGGCTCCTTTTTATAAATTGATTAAAATGTTTGAGTATTTTCTGCTAAAAGGGCTTCTGTTTTATTTCAAAAGAACTATTCATAAAATCAACAATATCATTGAATCAATAGACTCGAATCCGAAGACTCGATGAACATCGATATTCGCGATTGGTCAAATGTTATTCTGGTTCCAAACACGTACAATTCTATGGCTAAAGTAAACTAAAACACGACATTTTAAAATAATTGCACTTCTATTTGAGCTAATGAGCAAAGAACAATAACCAAAAAATGGATGAGACAGCCTAAAATATTTGTCTCAATTTAGACCTCTGTGGATGGCACCCTGAATGGTGGTACCCCTGGCACGTCCAAGGGGGATGGTACCTCGGTGCCCCACTGTCCGTTTCGCCGCTTATGCCCGTAACCCGTCCAAAGCAGGTGAAGTTGACGGCGTCAAATGAACTTAGCAGTTATAATGTCAATTAACACCCGTTGTTAGAGATTATGAAGGTCAGATCATTTGCTTTGCTGTTGTTTTAGATTGACAATTTTATTATGCTCAGTAGAATTAGCTGGACGCAATGTCGTAATTTGCAGTTGCAATTGTCTCAAGTTTTTTTGCCGGTCCCAATCACCCTCTTCTCTCGCTAGTTGCTGAACAAGATGCCTCAAAACCAGGAAATTTACTGAAGGGATGCACCAACAGGGCTTCATTGGAATCTGCTGCATTTTCTAAACTGGTCTTTATGCTATCAGTTTCTCTTGTCAGCCATAGACTTGAATCTAAAATCTCAATTCCATACCTGTTGGAGCCAATGAGAAAAGTATGCGGAAGACAGGGGCGTAGCCAAGGGGGGCGGCAGGGACAGCCCCCCTGAGGGCGCGAAGGGCCCTCTGAGGACATGATTTTGTAACAAGCAGGGCCATTTTTACCCATCGGGGCCCTTTTGGCGCTGTCGCAAGGACTCTTTTCGGGGCACCGCCCCCCCCTGAGCGAAATCCTGGCTACGCCCCTGGCGGAAGAAAAGGTGAAATTGTTTTGAGAACCCCGGGTCCAATTGAGAATTGAATAAAAAATTGAGCATGGAAACACTTTAATGGCTGAAACTTGCTTTAGCTTCAGAATCTTCAAACTAAGAAAAGTATATCAAAATTGAGAAAAGGCCCCCAAGCTCTAAATGTGTCCCGTCCGAAATATATCGCTCCAAAATATATATGATAAAATATATCTGTTCCAAATATATCGGAGGGCCTTAGCCCCTCCCTCCCCTCCCCCTCCCCCAGCTGAGTACATGCTGGAAATATATCAATGCTGGTATCCACTGTTCACTGCGCCACGCATTAGCCCATCCACGCACCCTCCCATGCTGAGTCTCTCATCCTTATTTCTCATGAACAAGACCTGGAGTTGGACAGCTAGGTGCCCGTGATTTTCAGAACTCTGAAAACAACCATGAAATAGGCCACCCTGAAACACCCGCAACCCTGAAATGGGCCACAATGAACAATGTCATGAAATGGCTTTCAAGAACTGCTTCCACGTGGGAGAGCAATGCTGGTACCGATCTCGCTGCTCGTTTTGGTGCGTCCCGCCCGATTTCCAGTTACCTGACACTGGCTGGGCGACGCCCAGCTTGATGGATACATATTCATTTAGCAGTCACGGTTCTCTCACTGGCTGAAACTGCCACGTCGCTAAACTAATTCATCGGCGTAACGCTTTCGCTGCCTTTCCAGTGCCAGCTGAGAGGGCAGAGTATTGTTTACACTGGAGTCTGTGCGAAACGCACGAATAGCCCCGCAGAAACTGAGACGCGCTTAACTTGTGCTTTTGCTGCCTTCTCTGTTTGTTCAGACCTAACTAGATCCGCTCTCAGTATGCAAATCAACTAATCAAGATGGGTGGAAAACACGAGGATTAGCACACGATTCCCGCCGCTCTGAATAATGCACGCTGAAGAGTTAAATTAACTGTGTAAAGATGGTTTTAAACGACGGAAAAATTGTCGTCATTTTTGCTGGCGGTGGGTTCTTAAGACGCAGAGAGGCGATAGCTCAGGCGGATGAAAGGCTTCCACGCGAAAACCTGTCGCACAGCAGTTAAACGAAAGGCGGCCATGCACACACTTGGGTGCGAAAAATAGACAACTCCTTTGTCATCTTCCTAAATGTACACAGGTCAAAAGAGGGTGGCATCATCTTCCTAGATAGGAGAGTTTTTAACCGCGGAATTCGTTCAAAAATAAAAAAATTGAAGATGTATGGCTGCTGTATATTTTCTCATTCCTAACTCTCGGCAGCATAAGACTCAAGCTAGTCATTGTCCCGCTTCTGCTAAGATATTCAATGCTGGTTTAAACCTTCTGATTTTATCGGATTTCTATGAAAATTATGGTTAGATGTTTCTATAAGTCAGAATTCCATGGCCAGTTGCACAAACTGTTTTTCATGAGTATATATCAGAGACCTTCGACCTCAGCGGTATCAACAAAGGTAACATTGGAAACGGCAGCATCTTGGAAGCCTTTATTTCTCTGAAGCAGAGCATGAAGAAAAGCGGCAGGGATACATAGAGAACCTAGGTGTGTAGGCCAAAGTAAAATTCAATGACATTTGTTTGATAACATGCTTCCCATACTTTCCACCGAACGAAACAGCAGATAATAAAATATATTTTTCTAGATTTGTTTTGCAAAAACGCGTTATTAGCTCATTCTTACGAATCCGTAGTCATTATGGGAGACTTTAACAAAGGAAATACGTACTTGAAAAATATTCCATGTAATCATTCCCCTACAACAAATTTTGAGATAAGTTTAAAATAAATTACTGACTCACTGGTCCTCACCCAGGTAATTGACGAGCTTACGCGCGTACAAGTAAATACTAATAATTATTTAACCCTCGCCCCACCGGGCCATCGATGCCCCCTAAGGTTTTTCCGGGATAGCAGAAAAACGACGAGGCGCAGCACCGCGGTTGAGGGTTCTATCTCTCACTGCATCATTTTCCCACCATCCCTGAAATTTTTTACCCCGGGTCACCCAAGGTCAGGTCACCAGGCGAGGTCAACCAAGCTTACCTCACTTCAACTTTAGAGCTCTGTAAGAGCTACATTTCGAAGTCGATCGATTTGAAACTTCCTACACTTCATGACCCTTCCAGGGTCTACAAGGTGTATATCCGGGATTTTTTCGATTTCGTGACCTGAGGTCAGGTCACGAGGTGGCCTCGAATATATTTTTGCGATTGTTTCGCCGTGTGCTCTAAGAATTCTTAGGAAAACATGTAAATACTCTTGGTAAGCAAGTTTTGATATTTTGTAAAGATCGTTATTTGGCTATTATTCATTCACAGGGCTAAATGATAGCATTTATGAGGCACTTAATAACGACAAATGTAGTGCCTCAGATGCGAATAAAAACATAACGCAGTTCTGTGTGTGGTATGAGGGTCTGTGTTTCAAATAAAAGTGTGTTTGCTCTACCACCTGCCCTCGCTTAGATCATGACAGCCTATAGAAAATATCAGTCCAAATTTACTGGAAACAATTTTCGAAGCATACGTGGAGAAATAACATTTGTGAAACAGACGGAAGGGGGACATCACAGTTTTTCTCTTGCGATTAGGTAAACTCTCTGGCGCTGACCTTAAAATGGTCAGGAACCTCACTATCATAATAATTATAGTTTTTAGATGCTGCAGCTACTTTGGCTATTGGCGCCCATACCACTAGATGAATCTTCACGTTGGGTGGAAGCTATAACTGACTGGTGGATATATCATTTCTCCACTGTCATTCTATATTTTTACATAACATTTTATGCTTTAGGAGTATTTTTCCCAGGTATACGCTCAGTGCCCAGCCAAATGAAACTTTGAAATCACCTACAGAGCTGGGGTATACGTTTCTATCTCTGGATGTGGAGTGCTTCTTATATTTCATATTAGGCAGTGCAGCATAGTTTCATGCATTCAAGGGAGCGTATTGTACAGTGGTTATAATACAATGGCTCTCTCAACGCTGTCGAAGTTGAAAATTTTTAGATTTGGGCGCCCCCAGTGGTTTTCGAAAATCCACGTTATTATGGTGGATCGATTAAGAATGCACTCATCAGACAAAAAATCCGTTGCCTGTAACTTTTGCTTTTCACCATATAATTTAAAATGTCGCGGATGACGTCTGCAAGGTGAAATGCGCCAAAACATCGGCAATGTTTTGAGTTCCAAATTAACTTTAGTGTCTTTTGACCATCCAACATGGAAAAAAGCAGCACGTGCTTCCCTCTTCTGGTATATTATCTGGTTTTACTTCGGCAGCGCTCTCATTAGTTCACACTCTCTATAACTCGTCCGACGGTTTAATGTATGTACCTACGTCTCTCTCCTCTCGGTTACCTTCGGACTGGGTCTCACTACTTTTCACTCAGCAGAAACCCATCTCGCCACACTCCTGACTTTTGCGAACTCGGCCGACGGCTAGTTAGTGCTGACTCTGCCGTTGTCTCGCCTTGCCAAAGAGTATCGGATGGAGGTGCGGATAATCAAGCCAATGTAGGGCAAAATATGGCCAGTAATGCTTGAAAAAGATCATGCTAATACATCTCCTGGTTTATGGTTTAAGCTCCAGCATTCTCAAGGAGAAATGTCCCCTGAATTTCGCGCTATACAAATGAACGCACCGCCACCAATCAGCAGCCGCCATCCGCTGTATGCCGATTGCCCGCGGGGCACAGAGGTTAAAATGGTCGCGCAAGCTGGTCACCGCTGACACCGAGCTCAAGGCTCGGTGGGGGGGGAGGGGGTCGGTGTGGCGTTGAGAATGGTGGTCGTTCTACCTGCTGTCGGACTGAGGGAGGAGAGCAGATGTAGGAGACATTCTGTGCACATGGGTAGATGTATGTGTGTGTATGTATATGTGTATGTAGAGGTGTATGTGCCGTGTGAGGTGTCGATATCGCTTAAAAAACATGCGTATGTGCTCATTAAATGAGTTCAGTATATGAATAAATTGGCGGCTAAAATTTGAAGTCACGATTTCAAATCCTAGGTATTTTTAGGCATCAGGGTAAATGATGCAGCTTTTCATTTTTTTGCTCATTGACAAACACTTACTGACAATACGATACACATGGTGCATGTGACATACACGACGCGCTGACTTTTCACGTGTGTGCATCAGTAGAAGTTTAAGCTGATACCATGGATGCAAATTCCGGGGGAGGGGGTCAGGACCCCTCTGGATTTTGAGTCTCCCATAGGCTTTGTATAGGGCTTGTATGGCTGTGCCAACCTGAACCCACCCAAGACCCCCCCTGGATCGAGAAGAGATCTCCAGGCATGGCTGATACAACGGCTATTTGAGGCGCAGGGACAAATAGCTCTGACCGTTCAAACAAGGAGCGTCCAAGGTAGATCACAGGATGTACGAGGCAATTGAATGAGTAGGTATGTATACTTTAATGGCATTAACATCATTGTATTCCTTTAACATCATTGTATGCTTTACACTCCTCTATCATATGCTTTCGATGCCGCCGCCACCCGGCCTAAAGGCAGCCAGAAGTCACTGTGCGCTGCCGTCTAACCATGATTGTCCGACCTTCTATTTTGAGGCACACAAATTAGTTTGAATGTTACGATACTGCGCTGCTTATCTCTCGGATGATGTCGCGTTCCTGGTGAGTTATTGTTTACTAATGCTATGTGTTACACCCTTATCAGATTAAGACGTTCAGCACTCAGGTTTCGGTGGGGCAGTGAGTAACCTCACAAGTCATGCCAGGTATTGCAAATGATGAATCTTAACAAAATAAATATTTTGTGTGATATTTCTATTTTTCAGTCCAGAAATACCGTATTGATCGAAAGGATACAGCTCACGGAAATTTTGGTACGAGAATGGGAGAGGACGCTTATAAACATTAAGCAATTTTAGATAAATTATTTCGAGCGGCGGTAGCTTTTGAACGGCTAGGGGTTCAATATGTTTATTTCAATATGTTTATATCTTCAAAATATGCAAAATGTAATTGTTAAATTTTGCTAGTACGACACATGTCAGTGTGGAAACGATAGCTGAACGGTCTCGAATAGTGATGGATTGTTGCTTGAACCTTAACCCATCACCGTCTGTGGGTCCGGTTGGGCTTCCCTCGGTTTTTCGCAAATGATTCTGAGCCGATTCAGATGAGACCCGCGTCGCTTTGCAGGCATCTAGGAAGATCAATTCGATAACTTATGACCAAAAATTTGCATCAGGCAGGTCAGGTTAACGAGTTATGACGTCATCGCTGAAGCCGTATAAGGCGATCCTGTTCTTCTAAAATGAGGCTGACAGAAACCATGGTGCAACCCGGCTTCTACAATAGTTAGATAAAGTTTCTAAACATTGCTCGAAAGCTCTTGAAAAATCTGCATGCTGTCATCCATTTTGAGGTCAGGTAAGTACCAAGGTCGCCAGAGGTCACAAATGTCCGGTTTGCGAAGTTGTTTGTGTCTACCTATAACTTTTGAACGAAACAAGATACAGTCCTAAATTTGGTATCATAGTAATGAGCACAACCCAAGGATTCAAATTATAAGTAACACAGCCTTGAAAGATTGTTATCTAACCTTGACCTAAGGTCAATGTCACATTACGTGACATTTCAAAGTCATACCGCATAGCATTTCAATCCTGAGGTCAAGACGAACATATTAATGTTTTTTCATTCCAGGCCTCTGGCTTCAGAGGTGTAGGGTAAGGGCGGGTAAGAGTACGCAGGAGATAAGAGTACGCAGCAGCTGTTTTGGTTACTTAGCAACCACTGAGGTGGTGCATACCCTGGTATAAAAAAGCAAGGTCAGTGCCTAGGCTGCACACCAAAATTCAACGAGCTCCTGTTCTTCCCGCGGGAATACAGAGCAAAATAAGTTTCTGGGCACCGTTGAAGTAATATTTCTTAACTAGGTGAACTTGTAGACCATGCTTCTATTATCAAAACTATTGTATTACGGTCTGTCATCAGTAAGGAAGCTAAGCTAGGAGTGTGCTCCAGGACCGGAGCTCACCCTAAAACGCCTGCCAACATGTTTATGAAGAATTTCTTTCCAAGGGAGTCCGGCACGAGTACGCAGTAGACCATTGGGCAAGAGTGCGCATGCTTAAGAGATAGGAAAATTTAATTTTTGCTCGGAACAGAGTCCGCAATTCATATTTGGAAAACCAAACATTGCAACATAGTTCTGATATATTCAGAATGATATAAAATCATACAATCGCCTAGTTTGGCGACAAAAAATCTTCGTGACATGGCTTATGCACCTAAAGCACAGCGGGCATCAATGCGTACTCCAGCCGCCTCTCTTGCGTACTCTTACCGACCCACTCCGGCAAGAGTACGCACGTGACTTTTTATTTTTGATGGGCTCGTGGCGAGTTCCTTACAGGGACACCAAGATGAAACATGGACCATACATAAATAATTCTTCAGGCTAAACAACCACATAAATTTTTTGCTGTTAGACTTATAGGAAAAAAGTGAGAGCCTTTAAAAAGTTAAGTGCATACTCTTGCACGGACTTCCCCTAAGATATTTTCTAAATGGGTCTAAATTTGACCCATTTTAACCCACTGTAACGCCACTGGTCCGCCGATACGCTTCAAACTCGGATCAATAGTAGAAGCGCGTGAACGCTTCTAGCGCCGTCTTAATTTGTCCGTTTCACCTCCGGTTCGCGAGGTCGTAGGGGGTTCCATCACACCCCAGGCGGTGGTGTATATGAAAAAAGCCGGCAGTGCCGGGTTAATGAACAGTAGCATATAAGGGTGTGAATTTAGATCTCTTTTGGAATGCCCAGGTACCTGCAATGTGTTATTCAGTGTTAAAACACCCATTAAAATGTATTGTTAATCATTTTCAGAATTCAAAATGACTGTGTGATGGCCAAAACAAAAATAAAATGATGCTTTCTCCTTTCATATGGCGGGCAATTAATTTATTCTTCAAGTTTTGGCACCCCCAATAACTTTCGGAAATCCATATCCCTGACAAAAATACATATCGAATCCAAGAATAAGCCATGGATAACGTTATGTAGATATAAAACGATGATAAAGAAACCACATATGCTTTTTCAACAAGCTGACAAATTTAAAAAAATACGCATAGTCCCAAAACCCCAGCTCCTGTCTTAGCATAGAGAGAATGGAAAGGAAAGCAAAGTGATGTCATTGATAGCGTTAGACGATCCTAAAATGGCTTTAAAGACAAAGTCATAAAAAATTATATATGTCCTTGAAAAACAATCTTTATAATTCTCACACCACACATCGATAAATTTTGGAAAAAAACATTTTACGCAAAATTGCAGCGCTTGTAAGTCAAATTGTAAATGATGATTTATAAAAATACAATTTTTAAGCAATTGTTTGTTAACCGGTCAGCATTACATATACCGGAACCTGTGGAATTAGCTTTAGAAACCAAAAACGGAGGCGTACCTGAATGACAGCATACTGGCAGCAACGAGCAGCAAGTATCGAACGAATTAAACAATCTCCAGCTAAACAAATCCACTGGTTCAGATAATATTCCGCCGAAATTGCGTAAGTCATCTGTTCTCATAATATCTGAACCACTCTCAGAACTATGCAATAAATCAAATAAAACGTCTTGGCATATTTCAGTCTGCTTGGAGACTGGTAAATGTGAAACCTATTTATAAAAAGAAAGCACCTCCTTCCGATATATCATGCTACAGACCCATCAGCCTCTTATGCTTCTTGTCTGAACAATTTGAAAAATAATATAACGTAAAATTTAAACTCATTTGACTACAAACAACCCCCTAACGGAAAGCACCCTCTCATGGGACAAAGCTACAGGTACTCTACCTGTCTCACCCACTTCATAACTTTTTTGGACCACGGACAAGACGGACGGACGGACACGGAAAATACTTTACTACCTTATGCCTCGATATACTCGCCTCTTTGATAAGACCTGACATAAAGGACTTTTGAAAACATTTGAGTACGAATTAGGACTAACAATAATTTTGAAATGGGTTGGATTTTACTTATCGAACAGAAAACAGCGAAAAAATACAGATAATGCATTTCATCGAACCCTGGATATAAAATGCACTTAGACTATATATATTCGGGCAGAGACCTTCGTCAGAATCAGTTGGGTCAAATCTCAAATTCTCAGTCATAGTGTAGCCAGATCTCGAATTGGACTAATTTTCCGTCAAAACTTGAGGTCTGGCTAAAGTATAACTGAGAATTTGACATTTGATCCACCTGATTCTGACGAACGTCTGTGCCCGAATATACAATCTAAGTGCATTTTATATCCAGGATTCGAGGAGACACGCCAGTATATACATTGTGAACTTAGGCTGGGGGATCCGGACGCGCGGTAGACAGCGCGCAGCTGCGCGGGGGCGTAAGTTAGCGCGCAGCGGCTTTTGGAGGGATCCATCAGCGCGCACCAAGTTGTGGCGGAAGTAGTTTCGTAACTCACCGTCTTACGCGCTAACTTTCCGCGTCTTCTCAACAGCACGGAAGACAGCGCAGAAGCCTGTATGATTATTTTAAAGTAATAAAAAGATATTGGAAATGCCAGTGAAGCCAAGTTGTATGACTTGCGTTCGACAAAACATGTATTTTTAATAAAAAGCGAGGCCCACAAACTCCCAACATCTCACTGGGAAATCCTCAGAAAAGACACAGGCGAAGAGAAACGTAGATCACTGCAGCTGTGCCAGTGGATCACCAGCCGTAATGCTAACTGCCCTCCAATAAACATTGTTGTTCGCCCCAGGACGTATCTCACGTTTCATACCACTCACCGTCCCCGACCGGTCTTGTCGTGGCTGGCATGGAACGCCAGCGATAACCCAGTTCACCCTGAGAACTGTGAGCGCGAGGATTCTTTAATATCTGGTGCTGTTTCAAAGGCAGAAAGATAGGGAAAATGGGGTCAAATTCATAGGCGGAATGCAGAAAATGCACTAAATGCGCTCGCCGAGCCAGGCTTCTTGGGGCCTGCCCAGCTCATCTCTCCCCCAGTGCTCCGACCAATCCAATGGCACCATAGTACAACGAGGCAAAAGTGTGTTGCGTGAAACCCGTGTCCTGCCCAGATAAATTGATGTAGGCTTAACATAAAACGCATTCGGAGTAATCCAAATCATATCGTTTTCTCATGTATGCCTCATTTATTTGGAAATCCCACTTATAAATTGTTGACGGTGAAGGCTTTTCTCTTTATCCGATCCCAGCACTTTTATCATCACCTCACCTCCCAGCGCGGGCCCGTGTCTTCCCCTCATCCCCTCCCCCACAGTCGGCCAGGAAATCCGACACCGTTCAGCAGTCAGCAGGCTGTAACCTATGACGTGAGTTTACTACGGCCAGAAAAGTACCGCATTCTATGGGAATTTGAGCCTTAACATCCATTTACGAAGGTCGCCGGAGGTATTCACCGCCGCCTCGGATTGCCCTCCAGGCACCGCGCTAATTCCCGCGGGCGCGGAGCTCCGCGCGATTGCTCTCTCCTGAACATCCCTCCAAATCGCTTACGCGCTGACTTCCGCTCAAATCAGCGCGGGCGTAAGGAGAGCGCGGGCGGAAGCTACGCGCAACTGGATCCCCAGCCTTAGAATCATACTCGTCGCCTCAGCACTCCAAAACCTATCAACATAATGCATTTCCCTCAATTATATTTCTAAGCGCAGGCTGTCCACAGGGTTCAGTCTTGGCGCCTCTCTTAGCTTTGCTGTATCTCAATTATCTTGCTAATCAGACCGGAAACGATATTCTCTGCTTTGCTGATGGCATGCCTTTAAATTCCTCCCATAATGCTGACTCACTTCAAACAACCCAAGCTTCACGCTGGCAATCTCGACACAATCTACAAGTATGAACAGGATTGGGGGACAAGAAGGGCACGTGCCCCCCATCGACCCTCGGCGCCCCCTGAAATGGCCACGGCGCCCCCTGAAAGGTCGATGGCGCCCCCTGAAATGTCGCTTAACCCCCGCCCCCCCCGATGCGAAAATCGGCGCCCACCGATAGGATTTGGCGCTCACCTGATAGGTTTTTCCGGTCAAAAGTGGCGCCCCCTGGTCCGGATGGCGCCCCCCCCCGGAAGGTGCCCCACCCGATCGGCAATCCTGGATCCGTCAATGGATTTAATACATAATTTTTTCCATCCGCCACCAAATTATGGAACTCCCTTCCACGGGAAATTCCAAGAGGTCGATGAATAAAACATTTCAAATAACACATTAAAAGAATATTTGGGAACACTAAACCACCAGTTTATTACATATTTGGTTCATGGAAAGACGACTCATTATTAGCAGCTATAAGCAAAGGAATATATAATCTTAATTCGCATCAATTCAAAATTCAGTTATCTGACTCTCCTAGGTGCCACAGATGCAACTGTGCCAATGAGAATGTTCCCCATTCCCTACCATCCTGTCCGACGTAGAACATTGAGAGAGCTGTTCGGTTTCGTTCATTATCAAACACTGTCGAGAATAACTATCAAACTTCAGATGATACTGCATGATTCATATCTTTCGACAAAACAATAAAAGAAACAGCCAGCGTTTAAAAATTCCTGAGAACTGGGCAGTTCACCTAGTAAGGTGGCGGTGGCGTCAGGCCACCCCACTAGGTGTTGGAGCAAACATTCGTTCTCAGGGACGGGCGGCGAGTGTGGGTGGCCGATGACTCGGCAGTGACTTGCTGTTTTGTATTTTTGGTTTTGTTTTCAAGCGGGAATTTAAGCTCATCGGTGTTTTCCACTAAATTATCTCTTTTGTCCCATGTCTGGATGTTTGTCGAAGTCATGTCATGTCCCACCACTTCAGCGGCTGCAAATGAGTGATGTCGGATGAGGATAATTAATACTGACGATGATGCTAAGCGAGAGGGGTGAGGGGAGTGCACCTGTGAGATGACAGATGTGTTTCTTGAGAATGACTGCAATGTTTTAATTTACGTAGCTGTGTATGCTTTACGTATGTTTTTTATACTGGCAATGTATGTGTATGGATGTAAGTAGGAATACATGAGTACACGCATGCGTACACATACCCCTTTTCTATAACATTTTTCAAGCATCCTGTTGCGCCCGTTTTAGTAATATTTTACATTCACAGTAAAGTAAAAGTTAGGAAACCGAGTCAAAATATGAGTGGTATGACTTACACTGGAGAGGATTTTAGCACTAACGCGCAATGGAGGGCGGGGGAGTGCTGCCCAGCAAATTATGTTACGACGTCATAGTTTAGATAATTCGATGTAAAGGTCAAGGTCACAGGTCGAAGTAAAATATCATGGGTAAAGGTCAATCTTCATTTCCTGTCCAACGGTTGCTATGGTGCTTGTCATGGTGTAATTGTAGGGAATATATCATATTGTGACGTCGTAAGTCAATGACCTTGAATGACCTTAACCTCAAAAAATAAGTTAAAATTTTTTGGCACGTTCTCACTATGACCTTGGTCTGTTTTTAGTGCATTCTGGACTTCTTTGCGCTTAATCACGGCATTTCCGGATGAATACCCAGCACGGCTAATACTTAACACGCGCATTGACGGGGGTCTGAGCCACCTTCGCATTGACGGGGGGGACGGGTACCCGCCCCACCCCTAAGATCTCGAGAACCACGGTAGGTAGCGAAAAACAGTAAACGGCGTTGGGTTGCCCATCCACTTCTCCATCGAAAACATTTGGACCATTTTTTTGTCAGGTCACATTTAAGGTCACGAGAGGTCAAAAGCAGCCGTCATAGGGATAACATGTAAACTCAGTTTTTTGGCCATTACATCTGAACAAGTAAAGATAGAGCAAAACGACTTGAACTATATGAATCCTCTCAGCAAGCCGAATCACATGATATATAATTTGACATTGTTAGGTTAAATCAAGGATTTGACCTGACCTGACGTCAGGTCAGGGTCAAATTATATAAAATGCATATCATTAGAACTGCAAAGCCCAGGCGAGTCTAATGCAGCCAAAATAAATGCTCTATCACCATCCGTTACTGAGTTATTCCGTAAAAACCATTTTTCCCATGTATTTCCAATGGAGAGGTCATGCCTCGTACCTGACCTTAGGTCATCGATATAAAAATACCGGAACATATTTTAATGAACTCGGTGGGGTCATTATGTCATATGAGTTTCAATCGGATAAGTTCACCCTGCTCCGACTTATGCTATCTTAAACTTTTTTTGAGGTCGGGTTACTTGACCTGTACTGGTGACCTGACCTTGGATGACCTAACCTTAACATTTTCACAGAAGTTTTAAAAATGATGAGGGAAAAGGTATGCCAAGTATGTCGGCGCTACGCGCCGCCGTTTTTCTGCTATCTCCAAAAAACCCGAGGGGGCGGGTACCCGCCCCCGTCAATGCGCGTGTTAACCTTTGTGACCTCTTTTGAACTCGACGATACTGACCTAGGCCAATTAAGATCGGTCATAATATAGATTTCAATTGTTCCCACCCAGTCCCCAACCGGAGTTTTTCTAAGCCTCCTAGTTTCCGAGAGCTCAGGGGGCCTACCAGTCCCGCCTCCAGTGCGCGTAAGTGTCGAACGCCTATCCAGTGCGGGTGTTAAGGAATGGTTACAAATTATTGTTTTGAATATATCCTTACCCTCATGTCCGACCAATTCCATCATTGGCACCTTTTCCGTGACCAGAGACGTTTGATAGTTGCAGCGACGGTGGGCCGCGCTGGCGCACGAACCTCACAAAAGTGGGGATTGGGATGTTTGGGAGCTCAGATCTCGCTTTCTGTTATAGTGTCCATTCTTTTTATTACTGAAGATTGTAGAGAAAAGTATAAAGAGTAATATGAGCCTCAAAAAGTTTAAAATAAGTCATAGGAAAATATCTTTTTCATAGATTTTGAAAAATAGAAGAATGTATAATATATTAAAGGTTTAATTTTTTAAATTACATTTCTCATGATCCAGAATTTGTAATTCGTCCTTCAGATACCTAGATCAAGTTTTTATGGCATTTGTAGAAGAATAAAGGTAAAATTTTGTCTTTAAAAAAGACATGCAAGTGGGTATGGTCAAACTGCCTGAGGCTATAATTTTCAAACCGTAAGTCAGGGAGGAAAATGAATACCAAAATCATCAACAACTCTATCAATAGCCCCCCTGACAAAAAATACACCACAATCTGCGACATGAGAGTGTTATCAACTTGTCGATTTGTCGTGGAATGCCCCAACTACGAAACTTTACTACGACCTACGAAACCAACTGTACTACCGGGCCAGACAGATCAGGGTACAGACTGACATTATATTACCCTGGTACGCACTCTGGCAGGTACGCATCTAACTGGTGCCCCTCCGTAAAGGTTTATCGGAGAGCAAACAAGAGAAGAAAACGAGCAGCTCGCAGTGTCACTGCAAGATTACTTTATATAAGGTTCGCCCATTAAATAAATCCCGTTGCCAAATAGACGTCATCCAGCGATAGGACAGCGATATGACTGCAATAACTAAGATATAACCTTAAGGAGGTTATTATTATCATTATTTTTTGAGACTTATCGATGCACCAACTGCGAAGGCTTTATGGCGTCGCCAACTCCTTCACTGTTGGAAGGATTTCTCGTGAGGCAGATTGGTCCTTGTTCAAGTAATTCGCTGGGCTTTGAACTCCCGTTGGCCGCGTGGAAAGCGAGCGTACTGACCACTAAAACCCTGCCCCTTTATGGAGATTGCAGAGATAATTTAAACGCACATATTTTTATTTATCGGAAAATATATTCTTAAAAGGACCAGCTCAAAAAAAGAACGTTATACTATGATGAACGAAAATTTTTGACCCTCTAAAGTATATTACACCTATTGAAGACGCTTGAATTTAATCAATTTTAGCCTAAAACCTTAATGGTAAAGGAAATTACATCATCAGCGTGACGTCACAGTAAAGGTGACAGTAAAAACAGTTCTAAAATCGGGGTTGTCCCAACAGTTCTAAAATCAGGTTTGTCCCCTCCTGTGGAGCGCGATGAGTCTTGCTTGGGAACAGAAAGCTGTAGAGGGGATACGCGCAAACTACAGCGGTGAATAATGAAAGTGATGTTTTTTCCCCATTCTGCAGAATTTTCTCTCAGCCATGTCTTGGGTAAGAATGCCGTTGATAGGCATTCAACAGATCTCCACAATTTGTTTGTGACTTATATTGGATTTATGGGCCAAATATTTGGCCCCTTTCCCTGTCTAGACCAGCCACTGTTAATAAACATCGTCCAGAGCGGGTTTGAACCTTTGTTGCCAAGCATGCTGCGCCGCACGTCACAACCTGTGTAGTTAGCTTGCACCGCCCCACGCGTACGTTTTGTGTGGCGCCGCCGCCAAGGGAAGACGCGCTCGGGCAACCAGCCCGCGACTCATAGCCCGATCTCCGAACCAGGCAGCGTGCAGCCTGCCCTCTCGCTGTGGCCCACCCGTCCCTTCGTTGCCACTCTGTGGCTTGCCCCGTTACTTCGTTCCCGTTCTGCGGTCCGTCCCGCCCTTTGTTCCCGTTCAGCGGTGCGTCCCGCCCTTTGTTCCCGTTCTGCGGTCCGTCCCGCCCTTTGTTCCCGATCTGCGGTGCGTCCCGACCTTTGTTCCCGTTCTGCGGTCCGTCCCGCCCTTTGTTCCCGTTTTGCAGTCCATCCCGTACAGACCTCTGGTTCAGAGACATTGGTTTGGCCCCCAAAACTCGGGTCTGCGTCCGCCCCTGGAGTTTTAGGGCATTTCAGCTGCAGAGGCTATATGTGCCATGATGGTGTATGGTGAGCGTCATTTTTCGAGCTGGAAGCCATGTTTTAGTAGGTGATTCAAGTATCGTGCAAAGTTTAATTTTGAGTAGGTGTTGTAGTAAACGTTTCGCAAGACATTTGGAATACAAGGGAACGTGATTAGATTATATTTCGCCCATTATTTGGGGGCCTAGTTAGTAAGTTCACTGAACCGAAACCGGGAAAAATTAACCAATAACTTGGTCTTTAATTATATGGCCATAGGTACTGTTTGGGTTATGGCTTATATTCTGTTTGGATTGATATAAAAATTATTTGAGCCAGAAAATTTGTAGCATTTCCAAAAGAAACCTCTCGTCCCTACCCGTCCCGGACGAAACTCGACAACAGTCACCCCGCTCCGTCCCACTCCGTTCTGTCACCCGTGCCCACTATCCGGCCCGCTCCGTCCCTTCGTTATTGTTTTGCGGTTCGTTCCGGCCCTTCTTTCCCGTTCTGCGGTCCATCCCGACCCTTGCTCCCGTTGTGCAGCCCATTCCCTCCCTTCGTTGCCATTCTATGGCCCGCCCGTCCCTTCGTTGCCATTCTGTGGCTTGCCCCGTTACTTCGTTCCCGTTCTGCGGTGCGTCCCGACCTTTGTTCCCATTCTGCGGTGCGTCCCGACCTTTGTTCCCGTTCTGCGGTCCGTCCCGCCCTTTGTTCCCGTTCTGCAGTCCATCCCGTACAGACATCTGGTTCGGAGATCGGGCTATGAGTCGCGGGCTGGTTGCCCGAGCGCGTCTTCCCCTTGGCGGCGGCGCCACACAAAACGTACGCGTGGGGCGGTGCAAGCTAACTACACAGGTTGTGATGTGCGGCGCAGCATGCTTGGCAACAAAGGTTCAAACCCGCTCTGGACGATGTTTATTAACAGTGGCTGGTCTAGACAGGGAAAGGGGCCAAATATTTGGCCCATAAATCCAATATAAGTCACAAACAAATTGTGGAGATCTGTTGAATGCCTATCAACGGCATTCTTACCCAAGACATGGCTGAGAGAAAATTCTGCAGAATGGGGAAAAAACATCACTTTCATTATTCACCGCTGTAGTTTGCGCGTATCCCCTCTACAGCTTTCTGTTCCCAAGCAAAACTCATCGCGCTCCACAGGAGGGGACAAACCTGATTTTAGAACTGTTGGGACAACCCCGATTTTAGAACTGTTTTTACTGTCACCTTTACTGTGACGTCACTCTGATGATGTAATTTCCTTTACCATTAAGGTTTTAGGCTAAAATTGATAAAATTCAAGCGTCTTCAATAGGTGTAATATACTTTAGAGGGTCTAAAATTTCCGTTCATCATAGTATAACGTTCTTTTTTTGAGCTGGTCCTTTTAAGAATATATTTTTCCGATAAATAAAAATATGTGCGTTTAAATTATCTCTGCAATCTCCATAAAGGGGGCAGGGTTTTAGTGGTCAGTACGCTCGCTTTCCACGCGGCCAACGGGAGTTCAAAGCCCAGCGAATTACTTGAACAAGGACCAATCTGCCTCACGAGAAATCCTTCCAACAGTGAAGGAGTTGGCGACGCCATAAAGCCTTCGCAGTTGGTGCATCGATAAGTCTCAAAAAATAATGATAATAATAACCTCCTTAAGGTTATATTTTAGTTATTGCAGTCATATCGCTGTCCTATCACTGGATGACGTCTATTTGGCAACGGGATTTATTTAATGGGCGAACCTTATATAAAGTAATCTTGCAGTGACACTGCGAGCTGCTCGTTTTCTTCTCTTGTTTGCTCTCCGATAAACCTTTACGGAGGGGCACCAGTTAGATGCGTACCTGCCAGAGTGCGTACCAGGGTAATATAATGTCAGTCTGTACCCTGATCTGTCTGGCCCGGTAGTACAGTTGGTTTCGTAGGTCGTAGTAAAGTTTCGTAGTTGGGGCATTCCACGACAAATCGACAAGTTGATAACACTCTCATGTCGCAGATTGCGGTGTATTTTTTGTCAGGGGGCTATTGATAGAGTTGTTGATGATTTTGGTATTCATTTTCCTCCCTGACTTACGGTTTGAAAATTATAGCCTCAGGCAGTTTGACCATACCCACTTGCATGTCTTTTTTAAAGACAAAATTTTACCTTTATTCTTCTACAAATGCCATAAAAACTTGATCTAGGTATCTGAAGGACGAATTACAAATTCTGGATCATGAGAAATGTAATTTAAAAAATTAAACCTTTAATATATTTTACATTCTTCTATTTTTCAAAATCTATAAAAATATATTTTCCTATGACTTATTTTAAACCTTTTGAGGCTCATATTACTCTTTATACTTTTCTCTACAATCTTCAGTAATAAAAAGAATTGACACTATAACAGAAAGCGAGATCTGAGCTCCCAAACATCCCAATCCCCACTTTTGTGAGGTTCGTGCGCCAGCGCGGCCCGCCGTCGCTGCAACTATCAAACGTCTCTGGTCACGGAAAAGGTGCCAATGATGGAATTGGTCGGACATGAGGGTAAGGATATATTCAAAACAATAATTTGTAACCATTCCTTAACACCCGCACTGGATAGGCGTTCGACACTTACGCGCACTGGAGGCGGGACTGGTAGGCCCCCTGAGCTCTCGGAAACTAGGAGGCTTAGAAAAACTCCGGTTGGGGACTGGGTGGGAACAATTGAAATCTATATTATGACCGATCTTAATTGACCTAGGTCAGTATCGTCGAGTTCAAAAGAGGTCACAAAGGTTAACACGCGCATTGACGGGGGGTGGGTACCCGCCCCCTCGGGTTTTTTGGAGATAGCAGAAAAACGGCGGCGCGTAGCGCCGACATACTTGGCATACCTTTTCCCTCATCATTTTTACAACTTCTGTGAAAATGTTAAGGTTAGGTCATCCAAGGTCAGGTCACCAGTACAGGTCAAGTAACCCGACCTCAAAAAAAGTTTAAGATAGCATAAGTCGGAGCAGGGTGAACTTATCCGATTGAAACTCATATGACATAATGACCCCACCGAGTTCTCTAAAATATGTTCCGGTATTTTTATATCGATGACCTAAGGTCAGGTACGAGGCATGACCTGTCCATTGGAAATACATGGGAAAAATGGTTTTTACGGAATAACTCAGTAACGGATGGTGATAGAGCATTTATTTTGGCTGCATTAGACTCGCCTGGGCTTTGCAGTTCTAATGATATGTATTTTATATAATTTGACCCTGACCTGACGTCAGGTCAGGTCAAATCCTTGATTTAACCTAACAATGTCAAATTATATATCATGCGATTCGGCTTGCTGAGAGGATTCATATAGTTCAAGTCGTTTTGCTCTATCTTTACTTGTTCAGATGTAATGGCCAAAAAACTGAATTTACATGTTATCCCTATGACGGCTGCTTTTGACCTCTCGTGACCTTAAATGTGACCTGACAAAAAAATGGTCCAAATGTTTTCGATGGAGAAGTGGATGGGCAACCCAACGCCGTTTACTGTTTTTCGCTACCTACCGTGGTTCTCGAGATCTTAGGGGGTGGGGGGCGGGTACCCGCCCCCCCGTCAATGCGAAGGTGGCTCAGACCCCCGTCAATGCGCGTGTTAAGTATTAGCCGTGCTGGGTATTCATCCGGAAATGCCGTGATTAAGCGCAAAGAAGTCCAGAATGCACTAAAAACAGACCAAGGTCATAGTGAGAACGTGCCAAAAATCTTTAACTTATTTTTTGAGGTTAAGGTCATTCAAGGTCATTGACTTACGACGTCACAATATGACATATTCCCTATAATTACACCATGACAAGCACCATAGCAACCGTTGGACAGGAAATGAAGATTGACCTTTACCCATGATATTTTACTTCGACCTGTGACCTTGACCTTTACATCGAGTTATCTAAACTATGACGTCGTAACATAATATACCTCATACTGGGTAACGCCATGCGACCGAAAGCACCGGACCAATGACTTTGAGAATGCTGGTATGGCCTTGAACTGTGACCTTGACCCTCATGAGGGGTGAACTTGACATATAATCTCGTTTTATATGGCGCTTTAATGTTACCAGTTGGTCTTTGAAGCACGCAAACTGGTGCAACTGCGCGATTGCAGGGATCTCAAAATAAAGGGTTTAACTTTGAAAACCTATAATTACAAATTTGGGGCCGATTTTCAAAGTTATTTGACCAATCGACGTTCCATTGAATATTCTCAAAAGTAGCGAAATAGCATTCTTTTTTGGTCAGGAAGGGTTATCCGGCCACCTAGAAAAAAGTAGGGTGGGGGGAGGCTCCACGGCTCCCCTCCAGTGTGCTTTTAACACGCGCTGGTATGAAGCCCCGGGCCACCTTTACTGGCAGGGGGTACCCATCCCCTTACGATCTCAGCAACCATGCTCAGAAGGGAATACGGAAAGCAGTGTTCCATTGCTTGCCTCGATCTCTACCGAAAATGCTTCAACAAAAAGTACTCAAATTAGCTAATGAGCTCAGAAAACGCTTCGATAAGGCAGTCGCGAGAACAGGAACATTGAAGATTCACAAGTTTGTACCGGTTAATTCAGAGACCGTTATTGTCCATGAGCTCTCGAACGATGAGAGACAGAAGGTTCGAGTTTCAAATTGAATCTGTGAAGTTCAATGACACTGTGTGATGGAGTCGTTCTTCCGATCCGTGGGTCAGATCTTAAATAAAGCAGCATTTCTTAATATCATATGTTCGAAAAGCAGTTGTCGGCGTGGACGCTATACAGCATTTTGTCTGTGATGTGTGTTTTTTAATATAAATTAAACTGGGATACATGAAACTTTTTTAGCGTATGGGTAGAAACGAAAACTATCTAAAAAAACCTAAGACAACAACAATAATCGGCTTCTGACGCATTATCCTCCCACTACATTTTCCAGCAAATGCATTAGAGTGTCGGAATTGTTTCGAATGTTCCGGTAATACGTTCAGTTTTTTTCGGAACGGCTCAAATTCTTCTGTTAGCAATAGTAGCCTCCACACCACATCTAGTTCATTCGCAATGTCACCGAAGCGCAGTCTTGCTCAGTTCTCCCCTCCCCGTTACCCCACTTCCAAACGGACGCGTCTATGCGGCGTGCCGACTGCAGGCTGAGTGGCCGGCGACGGTGTTGGGCTTGGTCTGCGGTGCTCGGTACTGATTTCGCTTTGAGTCTCCATTCTTTTTATTGGCGTTATATGTAGTTTAAGCAATGCTCTTTCACATGAAGTTGTTTTGAAATCAATAAAGACATAGGAAATATGTATGCTTATCTTTGCAAAAGTTTGGAATTCGATTTTATACATATTCGTGCCAATTAATACAATTAAACTTACATGTTTGTATTGTTCAGACTTTTTTATTACTTTCATGTAACCTCTTGAAGGAATATCTTTAACTTAAATGGCTAAAAACTCAAACAAAAAGTCCGATGCACGCGTCCGATGCTGGATTGCCCGAGGGTATAACTCCGAAACCATTATCCGGACGAGACTAAAAACACTAAAGTCGTTTTCGGTGCCACTGAGAACCCTAGTCCCAAATCTTAATGAAAATCTGAGATATGAGGGTGTAATTTCAACCCAGCAATTTGTCGATTTGTCGTGGAATGCCCCAGTTAGGCGTACTCAGAAGCAAATGCGGATTTCTGAGAGACTTAACACGCCGCGAAATGGTTAGGTTTATCCAACGTCACGTATAGTGACCTCTGTGAAAACGAGTGTCAGATATGGAGCGGGGACAGGAGGCCAGAGTGTGGAGGGGGACAGGAGGCCAGAGGGGGGACAGGAGCCCCCCACGGGGCTCGTGTGGGCGAGGTTAAGAAGCCCTCTCATATGGATCTGCTGAATCAACTTTTGGTGCAATGTAGAGCTCTGATGGAGCACATCTTGGCTACTGGAATCTGGGCCATTGCCACAGGCGCCCGGCACCGATGTTGTTCCCGGCGCCGTTGACCCACCGCAGGCTGGCGGCAGTGCCTCTGGGCGAGCACAGCTACCCGCAGTCAGCACTCAGTGCCCACGCTCCCGTCTACAGCGTCTCTGCAAGATTTTGAAGTCTGGAAGAACCAATTTTAATGTTTCTGCCTTCAGTGGCGGATCCAGGGGGGGCAAAAAAGGCAATTGCCCCCCCAAACGGAAAAGCTCGGGAACTATGTTTTTGCCCCCCCCAAAGCGATCGACCTCCTTTTTCCCCCGACACCTTTTTAGCTTGTGAGCAACATTTTGGTGCTTCAACTCTCAACTTCAAACAGAATTAGTGAAGTTCAGTGTAAATATTGGGGCTTGGATAGGAAAAAAGTATCTTGAGCCCATATTTTTCACCCCGTGGCGTTTTTTTTTTTTGCTTTTCGTCTCCAGTTTGCAAAATCCTACCGAAAAGGCATATTGTAACGCAACTTTTCACTGCGTGACGTTTTTTTCGACTTTGGTTTGCCCCTCCCAAACCAACCGGCTAGATCCACCACTGTCTGCCTTCTTAACAGTTTAGAGGATCTCCCGCTTGATCAGCAACGCGTTGCACTACTGTCGACGCTAGGCGATGACTGAGTGGGAGTCGTCTGCTTCGTGCTCGAGATCGACTTGACGTCATTGAGCATGACTGACGTCATCAGCGCGATGCAAGCTTACTTGTAGCGGTGGCGTAACGATGCGATTGAACACCAGGAGTTCAACACCCGTGTGCAGCAGTTAGGAACCGGTGGATGAGTTCTTATGTACCTTCATGGCATAGCCTAATTATGTGCTCTTTGTGAGACCTGCACGATGAGTTTTCCATGACTACCTCGTTCTAGGTGAGCTGGACGAGGAAGTGCGGCGGCGAGTGCTGGAAGCTCCAGAGCTAAGTCTACGAAAAGTGGTGGATAATCGTCGAGCGTGCGAGTGTTGGGCTCATGAGGGCGCGGCAATTGCTGGTTCCGTGGAGTCGGTCGGACATCTTTCCGTTACTGCCGTTGGCGAAGATACTACCGGGCGGCGATGTGTAGACGGTGTGGCGTAGAACGGCATGCGAACGATTGCTCAAGCCCAGCCGAGGGTAAGGAGTGTTCCAATTGTGGAGGATCTTCACTATTTGGGAAGTGCCTCGCTGTGACATGCTCTCTCGCCCGCAGGAGGGAAGCCCGTGGAGGCTGCGTCAGCAAAGCCTTGATGCCGGCGCCCGCGGCCGAAGGGTCGGGGAGCCCCGCGGTGGTAGCTGGTCTGGCCGACAGGTGTCAGTAGTGCGGCCGAGTCAGCGCCGAGGGAGCACGGCCGCAGGCGATCTATCCGGCGCACAGTCAGTGATCGAACCATCCAGTGGTGCCCGCACTGGACAACAGATGTCAGGGTCGGCGCGGAGTGTCGTGCGGTACAGCATCGTAGGACGCCCTGTTATACGGTACAGCATCGGGAGGCAAGTGTCAAAAAACAAAAAAACGGAGGAGGCTGCCTGACTGACACCCTGCCCGAGCGTTTGCCGGCAGGTCTGGTGCCGTTGTTGCTTGCTGTCGCTGCTGCTGGCTGTTGTTTCCTGCTGCGAAGACAAGAAGAAGGAGTAGAAGACTTTTTCAAGACCTGCTCCCGTTTCGAGTCTCCGCTGCCACCGGTCTGTCCCACCGACCGCTGTTTTTACAGCTGGTCGGTGCGGTACTTTTGGCTCCAGCCGGCCTCACCAACCGCTGTTTTTACAGCTGGTTGGTGTGGTGCTGTTGGACGTCAGCCGGTCAGTTTGGTAATTACTCTATCGGTCCAGGTGGTGTTGGTTTCTAGGATTCCGGCCACCTGGTACCTCTTCTTCTCAGTCCCATAACCCTACTCTTTCTCTACTGTCTCTATCTCTCTTCGGCCGGAAACCCGAGCGGTGGGATTCGTCCCAGGGTGAGCACACTTGTTGGACCTCGTCAGTCCTTGGGTGTGTGGCTTTGTCTGGGCCTATCGGCCCTACATTGCTAAAATCCCTAGAACGCAAGGCCTTCTCTCTTTCACCCCCGCTTAATAGAAGCGGGGCCCCACTCACACTCTCCACCCGGGCTGCGTCTGTGCAAAGGTGCCACGGCACCTGCCCCTAGGGATACACTAGCATAGGCCCCAGTCAGGCTCCTTTTAGAGGCTGAGTCAGCCACCTAGGCCCCTGTTAGGTCCCGAAGAGGCACCTGCCTCCCCTCCGGCTTAAAACCCCCTTTAGTGGCTGAGTCAGCCTTTTGCATAGTTCTAAGGCTAGGTGCTTTCACTCAAGCACTCCCCAGATAGGATAAGAATCCCAAACCCAACCCTAGTTAGGTTAATTCTCCCATTAGCCTTGTTAGTAACAGTAAGCCCCCTTTGCTCAGATTTTCTGCTTCTCTAGCCATTTTTATCCAAAAGGTTTTAGCCAAGCTAATACCACGTTTGTTAACGTATCCCATCTAAACGTAAACGTAACGTATCTATAGACCCATCTAGCATCCATGGCTTCCAACACTCTTTTCCACCCCTCCAACCCCCGTCTGAACACAGCCAACCTGCCAGGCGGAGCTTGGCTGGTTGGCACCTACCTTTCTAATCATCAAAATTTGGCCAAAGAATCCACCTTAAACTTCGATAAGGCCATCAGCCAAAAAGTGAAGGGTGGTTTTGAAATTATTAAGCACCAAAAAGATGTCCTTGTAAAAACCTCCAACGAGGAGTCTACCAACGCCCTGCTGGCTACCAGGACGTTTGGATCAAAACCGGTAATTTTCTCCATTCACCATTCACTAAACTTCTACCGGGGCATCATCAGTGCCCCGGAAGTGTCCCATCTCTCAGACGTTGAATTCGAGCATGTCTTCCACTTTAAGGGTCAAAACGTGCTAGCCCTCGAGAAGCTAAACCCCAGCAAAAATGTCACACAAAAAGACCCCCGCCTGAGAGATCACCGCTTTGTCGTCACCTTCGACACAAAGTGTCGGGATGACTGCGGTCAAATTAAACTGGGCGACTGCGTCTACCCAGTTAGGCCGTACTACCCCTCCCTATTCATTGCCAAATTTGTCAAAGGTACGGGCACGTAGAATCAAATTGTAAGAACCCCACCCCACGATGCGGCAAGTGCAGTGCTAAGCACCGCACTAAAGAGTGCACCTCTAAAAGCCTCATATGTGCTGCCTGTGGCGGCGCTCATGGGGCCGATAATCCTAAGTGCCTGACCTGGCTCCGCGAGAAAGAAATAAACGTACTAGCTGAGGACAAAAAAGATCCCATTTGACCTGGCCCGCAAACAAGTGCAGCAAAAAGCCGCACAGTCCCAAAAAGCTATGGTAGCAAGGCCACCACAGCAGCCCCCAGCACAGCCGGCCAGGAGCATCCCACTTTGACACCGCCTCAGCCACCCAAAAATACAAGCCGCCACATCCGCCCTCTTATGGAGCCACTGTTCTTGGCGCCCGTCAGGCCGTCCGTCCCCCTCCCCCACCACGTGGCGCAGTTACATTTTGGCGCAGGTGGACGCCCGTTGCGGGCTGGGAGGACCTCCCGACCCGTACTAGTTCTTCGCCAGGTCTTCCGACTGAAAATCCTCCCGCCTCTCAGGCACCTAAAATCACCAGGAAGACCTGGACACCCGCAGCAGGGTGGCAAAGCCACTCAGCTCGAGTGCTCGACAAGGTTAAATTTCCTTCACCACCTGCCCCCAAACACTCTAAATTCACGGGTGCTCCCCTTCCCAGGCGCCGCCAAAGGCAGGCAACGAGAAGGCCTCTAACGAGTGGCAGCCCACCCCCTCAGGGTAAAACGGCTGCCACTCAAACCAAAGTCCAAAAAGTCACTATTGCAACCCAAACTGAAACTGCTCCCCTCTCCATGGAAAGAAGCGACGCTTCTTTCCAAGTCGCACCGCCTACCCGCACTTGCGGATCTCAAACCGACCTCATAGGTCATTATATGCAGTTTCAGTTCTCAAGTGAACTCGAAACGTTAGACGACAAAAGCCAGTCTGACCACGAGCTGACCGGGACAGAGACCGACTCTGACGCCAGCAGTGCATCAGAGACGGGCTCTGCAAAAACTGCGTAAACATTTCCAGTACTCCCCTCTTGGAAACCCCCAGCCCCGGCAGCTTCCCCGTAGCAAGGAAATTTAGTTTTTCTAGGCACTCTACCCCCGTTTCTCCTGCCAGCGATAGCAGCAGCAGCAGGTGCTCCTACAACCTCCGTAAGCGTAGATCCCCAAAGCACAAACGTTAAACCATCATGGGTTCAATTCTTCAATGGAACACAAATGGCCTTATCGGGAAATTTCTGCTTTTTTCATCAATATTTGCTGAGAGAAAACGCGCTAGAGAAATGCGCTAGCAGCATTACAAGAGACCCACTTTAATGATAAAGACAATGATAAATTCAAAATCTCGGGCTACTCTTGGTATCGCCATAACGTAATCGCTGCTACGCGTAAGGGAGGCACAGCCATCCTCATAGACAATAGCATCCCGCACAGTCACGTGCATCTGGCAACATCACTGGACTGTGTAGCTATTAGCCTGAAAATACAATACGTCCAATTGACGGTTGTTTCAATATACATATCCCCTTGCGACCCTGATCCAACGGATCGGGAACTCGCACAACTATTTAATCAAATAAACGGGCCTCTGTTATTACTTGGAGACTTGAATGGTCACCACCCATCCTGGGGCAGCGCCACGTCAAACCGTAGAGGTGAAATTATATATGACGCAATAGGTTCTCAAAATTTAGTTATCCTAAATAACGGCGCACCAACCCGCCAAGCAACGCAAAGCGGGTATTCAGACTCAGCCATTGATATTTCGTGCTGCACGCCTAGAATTGCGTCACTGTTTACCTGGGATGTCGAAGACAACCCAGGCATGAGCGATCACCTCCCAATCAAAATTGATATACCCCAAGGAGCACTCGACCGCGTTGATCTTTTTACCCCTTCCTGGAATCTAAAACGAGCGGACTGGACAAAATTTAAGGCAGAGGTCGACCTCACACTGGTCACCGAAGGCGACCCACACTCGGCAGACATTGAATTAGTACTAAGAGCCATAAGCTCAGCAGCACAAGTAGCAATACCAAAAACCAGAGGACCCCGAAATAAAAACGGAGCCCCATGGTGGAACGCACAGACGGCACACGCCAAAGCTCAAATGATAAGACCCCGCAAGGCATATGAGAGGAGGGCACACAGCCCTACTCGATGTGCAGTTCGGGCAGCAAAAGTACACTTTCGAAACACGTGCAAGCGGGTTAAAAAGGATAGCTTCAACTCTTTGGTCTCCAAATTCAACCGCTTCACCCCCACCACCCAAGTTTTAAAAACCATCAGAGCTTTCTCTGCGAAGCGACCACCCCGTGGACCCTTCCCTCAACTAAAAATAGCTGGCCAACACATCACAGAACCTAAGGAAGTCATGGACAAATTTACTGATCATTACGCAAGTGTCGCAGCTAATAATTCATACAGCCAGCGCTCCAAATACCAGGCAGAATGGTGCAAAAAGCACACATTCATCAATTATGGTAATCGAGAGTACTTCAACGTACCATTTACAATGACCGAGCTAAAGTACGCCATTAGCAAGTGCGGAAACACTGCAGTGGGCCCTGACGAAATTCACTACTCTTTCTTCAGGCACCTCAGCCAAACAGCACTAAAGTACCTGCTTTCGGCCATTAACAACATGCTTCTTAGCGACTCTTTCCCCACATCGTGGCGAGAGAGTATTATCATTCCCCTTCCAAAACCTGGCAAAGAAAAAACAGACCCAAAAGGATATCGCCCAATTTCGCTTACTAGCTGTGCTAGCAAGCTTGTCGAGCGCATGGTAAACGTTAGACTTCACGAGATCCTCGAAAAGAAACTTGATGCTATGCAATCAGGCTTCCGGCGCGGGCGAGCCACCACTGACAATTTGGTGAAACTGGTCAGTGACATCCAGAATGGCTTCCACAAAAAGCAAGTAACAATAGCTGCATTCCTAGACATTAAATCGGCGTTCGATCGCGTACAAAAAGACGCCCTTTTGTATAAATTAAGCAAGCTAGGAGTTCGCGGCCACCTTGCAAAATTTATTGAAAACTTCCTCAAGGACCGACATTTCAAAGTCCGTTGTGGCACCACATTCTCCTACCTGCAACCCAAGACCAAGGCACACCCCAGGGTAGCGTTCTGTCCCCTACCCTCTTTCTAGTAATGATCAATGATCTCTTCGCCAAAAAACTACCGCCTGGAATAAATTACTCCCTTTTTGCGGACGATGTCGCTATTTGGAAATCAACTGCAATAGATACCAGGCGGTATAATGAGCCAGAATTCCAACATGCAACTACGCAATTACAGGATAGCTTAAACAACATCGATACTTGGTGTAGTTTAATGGGTCTATCACTCTCGGCGGAAAAATCATCAGTCGTTGTCTTTGCCAGAGCGCATTCCAGACACGACCCTCCACGGCTCCAAATCTCGGGTAAACCTATTGAATGCACCAATAGCTTCAAATTCTTGGGTGTCACCCTAGATTCCCGATTGAGTTTCAATGAGCATATCACCAAAGTCGTCTCTAGCTGTCAAAAGCGAGTCAACATTCTCCGCATGCTCGGCGGAACAGAGTATGGCGGGGATCGAAAGACCCTGCTTATGCTCTACAAGTCCCTGATACGGTCCATTCTCGAAAATAACTCGTTCGTTTTTTACTCGACGAACAAGACCAATAAACTAAAGGTAGAGCGAGTCCAAAATACCAGTATCCGGGCAGCCACAGGCGCGCTCTCAGAATCCCCCATCACCAGCCTGCTAACTGATAGCGGGCTATGCCCACTGCAGACAAGATGCGACGCCCAGCTTATTTCTTACTATATTAAGGTCCAATCCACCGAAAACTACCCGGCAAAACAATGTTTCGCCCATCCCAGACGAGCAAATAAAGCCACTCTACAGAAGTGGCCCCCATTTAAACACAGAGTAGCGAAAACCCTGGAAAGCCTTAATCTTGCACTGCCAGCAACAATAGGCAAACCCCCACTCTCCCGCTTCTGGACTCGGAAAGAGCCCAAAGTTGAATTTCTTTTCACTTCCCGTAAAGCGGATTTCTCAGAGGAAGAAGTCTCCCAGAAATTCCTAGAGTTCCGATCTTGTAACGCGGACAAGACTTTTATATTTACAGACGGCTCCAAAATAGGCGAAAAAGTAGGCCTCGGCATCTGGGGGCAAAATATTTGCCTGCAGAAAAGACTTCCGGACAACTGCTCTATCTTCACAGCCGAGGCTGTTGCCATCCTAGATGCATTAGCCATAACCAGAACCCAAAATATCAGCTCAGCCGTCATCTGTTCAGACTCTAAATCTGTCCTGCAGGCCGTCAGTAACGTAGTCAACCCCAGCCACCACGTTATAGCAGATATCCAGAAAGGTATCCATGATACCCCTGATGTATCTCTTCTTTGGATCCCGGGCCACTGCAAAATTCAAGGGAATGAAAAGGCCGATGAGCAGGCAAAAAGTCCCTAGAACTTAGAGAGATCACACCCTTAACCCGCGCCCCACCGGGGGTCCGGCGCCACCTTCGCCCCACCGGGGGGGCCATCGATGGCCCCCTCTAACTCCGAAAATATGGGCGTTAGCGCAAATCTGCAAAGTGCAATAGAAAGCTCGCGTGAATTCAGTAAGAAATTACTTCGCATGTTTTAGTGCTCAGGTCAATGGTTTGACCTCCAGAGGTCAAATTAGGTCAAGATCGGCTATTTTCACTCAAATATGCAATGATTAAGCAAACTGGGCATAACTCTTATGTCATTAGAGCTATTGAGGCCTGGTAAAGTACATTTGATAGCAAATTGCCAGTACTTTTTCCGCTATGTGGAACGTAAAGACCTCCCGCCAGTGGTTTGACCGCCAGAGGTCACCTCGTGACCTAATATGACCTGAGGTCACGAAAGGTCAAAAAGTGACCTTGCCGTATATCAAATGAAAGCCAGTGACAAGACAAACACGATGGTGTTTGTTTCACCGCTCTAGCTCAATTAGGTCAAAGTTATTGTCAAAATACTGTTTTTGACCTCTGGTGACCTTGGATGACCTTGGAAAAGTCAAAGGGCAAATATGACCCCTGGGATCCGTGAAAGGGTGTCCAAAAACGTTGTTCTGAGCAGTCTGAGTATTTGCAATCATTTTTGTGGCTTTTATATCATGAAATAGCTTTTCCCATGCTTTTCCAATGGGAGAGGTCGCCTCGTGACCTGACCTCAGGGCACGAAATCGAAAAATCCCGGATATACACCTTGTAGACCCTGGAGGGGTCATGAAGTGTAGGAAGTTTCAAATCGATCGACTTTGAAATGTAGCTCTTACAGAGCTCTAAAGGTGAAGTGAGGTGACCTTAGTTGACCTCGTCTGGTGACCTGACCTTGGGTGACCCGGGGTAAAAATTTCAGGGATGATGGGAAAATGATGCAGTGAGAGGTAGAGTCCTCAACCGCGGTGCTGCGCCTCGTCGTTTTTCTGCTATCCCGGAAAAACCTTAGGGGGGCCATCGATGGCCCCTCGGTGGGCGAGGGTTAATGTGGTCTGGAGATGATAGCAAAGCTCTCCTCCAGGACAATATCCGGAAGCAAATTCAAAATAAATGGACCACAAACCACAGCGCCCACCTATTCTATATCAAGCCTAACATCGGCTACTGGCCCAGTTCCAACCAAAAGAGTCGCCGGCGCGAGGTTATTCTAACCAGACTCAGAAATGGACACACAAAATTAAATGCCTATTGGAACGCGGGTACCTGTGGTACCTGCGACGCAATGGAGAATCCCTATCACATTCTCATCAATTGTCCCCAGCACAATACCCATCGGCAACCCATGCTAGATTACTGCCGAATCCAAAACATCCCTGCAGACCTAAAAACCCCCCTCGGTAACGACCATCCTGAGCTACTTGAAAAACTCTACATTTCTAAAGGACTCTGGGCTAGAGAAGTTTCTATAAATCACCCCTCCCAGTATATATGATGGAGGGTGCATGGTGCACCCCCAAAGTAGGACTTGCCTATTTTCCAATTAACCATTCATGCCATAGACGACCCCCTGCAAAATTTAAGCAATAGTTGTTTAACCTTTAAATGGTATATCGTAGGCTAAGGATAGGTTATGTTAGGCTAGCTTTGAAATCAGGTTAGGTTAAAGTAGGTTATATCTCTTCACCGCAGTGATACCTTTCATTGCGGCTCTATGCTAACCACACTCATACTCTTACTAACAATCTAACTGTCCTCTCACACTTCTCTTTTTCTCTGCGCGGCGGCTGCCCAGCCGGAGAGGGGAGCTGCAACCTCACCTCCGGGTTGCAGGGTAAATTCGCGGCACCCTGGCCAGGTGTTTAGCGCAGTTTCTTAAGGGTGCGTTACCCTCGACACATGCGCCACACGACATTACCCAGCAGAACTAATACCCTGTTTCCCAACAACAGACGTCAGGTCATTCGTTCATTCATCTTGATACACAGATCGCCCACGTGACACGTTGGTTGTAAACTGTAGTACGCTGCGCATTCCACGCATTACGACCCTTCAGGTGACCAAGAACCGCTGCGGGCAAGGTCAGACGCGTCGCAGTAACAGGTGCTCTCGCAGAGGCGGGCCCAGTATTTTTCCGAGGGCAGCCTGCTATTGGGCAAATGTCTTGATTTCTCTAAATGAGAAAGCGGTTGCAGCTCGCACCATTGTCACCTGGGATGGACCAAAGCTAGCCAAATGGCAGTTCAAGCATGGCTGTGGATTGGCTACGCTATTTGCGCTAGTTAGCAGCTAGTCAGCGGTAGGATCCGCGCCCATTTCCTACTTCCCACTTCGGCCACTGTCGTGACGAAATGTTATGTTCTTGGCCCGCCTTGCGTCGGTGGGTCGTCATTCTCCGCGCGTACACACACATGCACATACACATGACACATGGGCTGGGTGCCCGCATTTGTGACCGCCTTGGCGTAGCTTAGGGATCCCCGCCTCGTAGCGGTCATGGAAAGGGGTTCACTGACTCACCACCCACCGAACCCTGAGGCGCGCAGCTCCATGTGTTTACCCAAGTATTTATTGTGGAACATTTTTCTGGTGCTCGGAGAAGGGGTAGCGTTCTACCCCTGATCATGTGCGGAGTTGTCCTCACTGTAATTGAGAGGTGTTTCTGATTATAGGATAGTTTGTGTTGTAATCGACAATACACGTGTACGATCTCAATCCCGTCCAGACCCTTTCTGACCACATCAGTTCGACATAAACCAAAGCTTTTTAATGTATTTCAAGCAGTTTCTCAAGGTATAGGCCCTGACCTAGGGCAGGATCAAAAGATGATCTAAACAAGAGGCCGTCCATAAAGTACCTAAGGAAAAACAAGGGGTGGGAAGGCAGCGACCATTTTGTTAGACGTTACAACAGGGCGTAAGAAAGTATTACCATGAGGGAGGGGGGTTAAAATTATAAGAACACATGTTACGTAATTTATGGATAGGCCCTCAGATCTGACTTATAATTAACACTGATATGATTCAATGGAGTCCACACATCATTATCATTGAATTTTGGAATTTTTTGTGTGACCTTTTCATGAGGAGAGGAGCCGTGAGAGGTTCGTGTGAAAACGTGTCCTGATGTCCAAATAAGCCTCACATACCTCCAGTCACGAGGCCATAGTTCCCTGATGTTAAGAGCTAAAGGCATGTTCTTGCAAAACACGCACAATAAAAGTTGTATAGTCCGTACCGATTTTCAAGAACTGAACGACGTTTCTGCAATATTCGGCAAGCATTATGGGGTGATGCAACACGACTTCACCGCGAAATTTCAGTGGGGTGTCATCGGCCTTTCAAGTAGTATTGTGATCATTTCAGGGAAGGCCCTAGTTCAATTGGACGAGAAAATATTATCTTGCTGGAAATTTATAGATTCAAGAATGACTTATGGAGTTTAAAGGACACAGAAAATACCGTAATGTGTCAGGGTAGCAAAAATGTGTCTAAATCACAGCAAAAAGAGAAATACACGGTCATTTTGCTAAAGAAATTCCAACATCAGCAGCAAAGAATATTGCATCGGGCTTGAGCTTCAAGCACCGAGGGTGAAGACAGTTTACCGTTTGAAAATTCGGAACATTGAATGCGATAAAGCTGATGGACTAAGGAACGGGACACGCAAGTCCTCACATGGCCACCCCAAAGTGGGAGAATCAATCGCGGATCCAGGGGTGAAAAGGGGGCACGTGCCTCCTTCGTTCGACCCTCGGTGCCCCTGAAATGGTCGCGGCGCCCCTCTGAAAGATCGATGGCTCCCCCTGAAGGTCGCTAGTCAGCAGCCTCGGCGATAACAGGTGCTGGCAGAATATGACACAGAAATCTGACTCACACAATTGTTTGCCTTTTCTTATGAGGAGTGTACTATGGGGACACACTAATTGAGTGAATTTCTGCCCTGTGGTCGTCGTCGTCATTTTTCCACTCTGCTCCCGGGACATCGCCGCTTTCTTTTCCCTGAAAGTTCTTGTCATTCCAGTTCATGGCGGCCAGAAATTTGTCTTACTGATATTGGTAGAGCCTAATGTTCTGCCGTTTGTATTCCTCTGACACGAAGTGTCATCCTTGACCATGGCGATGGAGCCACAATGATCAAAATCATAGAATGCTTAGTAGAGAATGACACCCAGACGCTCTGAATTTCCCATTTACTTTTTTCTTTCTCACTATTGGACCCACTTTTCTAGTGGATTTATTTTCGCATAATTCAATAATCCTAGTGTATATAAAATCATCTAGTGTGGAAGGAAGGAAACATTGGATGAAAAATGCGCAAACCTTAAGTAAGGGATGCAATTGAGTTTAAACTAACTCCTACAATATTACACCGTTTGAACTTGCCACTCGTCTACCATATGTTCAAACGTGAATTTTACACTCAGTATCCCAGTGCAAAACCATTTTTGAGACACTGCGGAGTGGGGCGCTGCGACATCCCAAAGATTAGCCAGCATACTAAACGCTCACGTCGGTAAAAACACCGTCTTGGGTCAACTAGGCTATTTGACGCAAATCAGATACAATTTAACAACGTATTCTTCCTTTGTACTTTAACCCGCGCCCCACCGGGGTCCGGCGCCACCTTCGCCCCACCGGGGCCATCGGTGGCCCCCTCGAACTCCGAAAATATGGGCGTTAGCGCAAATCTGCAAAGTGCATTAGAAAGCTGGCGTGAATTCAGTAAGAAATTACTTCACATGTCTTAGCGCTCAGGCCAATGGCTTGACCTCCAGAGGTCAAATTAGGTCAAAATCGGCTATTTTCACTCAAATATGCAATGCTTAAGCAAACTGGGCATAACTCTTATGCCATTAGAGCTATTGAGATGTGATAAATTCCATTGGATAGGAAAATTCCAGACCTTTATCTGCTATGCGGAACGTAATGACCTCCCGCAAGTGTTTTGACATCCAGAGGTCACCTCGTGACCTTATATGACCTGAGGTCACGAAGGTCAGAAGGTGACTTTGCCGTATATTAAATGAAAGCCAGTGACGAAACATACACGATGGTGTTTGATTCAGCGCTCAGCTTATATAGGTCAAAAGTTATTGTCCAAATACTGTTTTTGACCCTGGTGAACTTGGATGACCTTGGAGAGGTCAAAGGGCAAATATAACCCCCTGGAATCCGTGAAAGGGTGTCCAAGAACGCTTCTCTGATCAAGCCGAGCAATTTAAATTGTTTTTGTGACTTTTAGATCATAAGACAGCTTTTCCCCATGCTTTTTCAATAGGAGAGGTCACCTCGTGACCTGACCTCAGGTCACGAAATAGAAAAATCCCGGATATACACCTTGTAGACCCTGGGGGTCATGAAGTTTAGGAAGTTTCAAATCGATCGACTTCGAAATGTAGCTCTTACAGAGCTCTAAAGTTGAAGTGAGGTGACCTTGGTTGACCGCGTCTGGTGACATGAACTTGGGTGGCCCGGGGTAAAAATTTCAGGGATGGTGGAAAAATGATGCAGTGAGAGGAAAAGCCCTCAACCGCGGTGCTGCGCCTCGTCGTTTTTCTGCTATCCTGGAAAAACCTTGGGGGCCATGGATGGCCCCGGTGGGGAGGGTTAATTATACTTGGAACGCTCTATTACGTCAAGATTATTTGAAAAATACACCCACGTAACTTTCCGGTAAGATTTTGATGAGCTGCGAATATGAAACATTTACTTCAGGCTGATTTTAGACCGCAGACGGTGACTTGATTGCGACGAAATTTTGAAAAAATGCCCAAAATTAACCAAATAATGAACAATTTTCGGGGGCATTTTTAAACAAAAGTGTGCACACTATAAAGTCATATTGCATATCAAAACACCAACGAAGCAACATTCCATATGTAAGAAGATTCATGAAGGCTCACATTGTCCAGTTGCAGAACGGTGTGCGCCATCCAGCGTCGGCCAGGCAGGTCGCAACTGGCCAGAAAGTAAGAAGGACCATACAATTTTAGCTTCCAACTCTGACAATACATTTTCCACAGCAAAACGGAAAGCTAACCAGATTCCTACCCATTTTTGCTACCAGTTAAGAACACTAGAATATTCCCTGTGCTCCCAAATCCGTTAACACGCACCCCGCTGGGGGCGAAATTCACCCTCCTCCTGGTTTTCCCAGATATCTCCAACATTAAGAGACGCAGAACAACAAAACTTACAGTAGCTTATCCCTGATCAATTTTCACATCTGACCAAATTTTTGAGTTAAGGTCATGTCAGGTCAAGGAGCTATTCAGGGTCAAGTGACCCTGATCTCAAAACCTAAAATTACGAGTTTGAAGCAGCGCCCAGGGAACATTAGCAAACTGATCAGTTTGAAACTTCCACAATATGGTAAGGCCATTAGGGTCTACAAACCTGCTATCTCGGAATTGTGATTTTGTTGACTTAAGGTGGGGTCAATTTTTGGTCATCCCATTATAAGTCTAAGGTGAAAATAGAATGGGCTCGTTTACCGTAAATTCTGGATAGATAAAGCTGAAAATCCTCAAAACGTCCATTCTTACCACGATCTTGACCATAAAGTTGAGTTTTTGAGCATCTGACCTCTCAAAGGTCATATCAGGTCACGGGAGAGAGAGAGAGAGATTGTTTTGTCAATCAATTCTCACTGAATTGAGATAAAGCTCCCGTTTTGCTTGCATTGTGCTTATATTGTCACGGGGAGTCGATTGATATGCAACATGACCATATCAGGTCACTCCGTGACCCTGACCTAGGTCGAGGTCAGGTCATTTTGATTATTTGACCTAGCAAGGTCATATTATGCATCATTGGATTTGCCGCGATGAGAGGAATCCAATGATGCATAAATATTTGCTCTAGCACCCCTGAGGGTAGATCTAGAGAGGGAAACGTACACTGCTCTGTGGTAAGCCTATGGAGCCTTCTTTGACCTATGCTGACCTCAATATTGACCTGGCATTAAAATTATTCCCATAAATCTCTTCGCCTTGTCAAGAGCTTTCGAACGTCGCCTGTAATTTTCCTTTAGCTTTCGGGGGAACGAGATACGGAGGGGGGCGAAACCCCCAGCGGGGCGCGTCATGCAAGGGACCCCAGCGGGGCGCGTGTTAAAAACGAAATATAAATTTTTGCTGGAAGTGAAGTGGCCTAGCCTCAGCAGAGGCTCTTTTGTGATTTCAGCCTTTTAGCTACCCTCACTGGTCCACAAGAGAACGTAAGACTTGAAAGAAAGGACGTGATTGAAATGTGGTCACCAGACGGAATGAGCTTCCGAGCGACAGCAAGGAATTGAACGCAGGAATGCATTTTACAAATTACGACTTTGTGCTGAATCTATTTTGGATGCCATGAAGAATAAACTCCACCCGTCCCGTCGGATCTATGGGACCAATTGGAACAAGTATTACATCGGGAGATTCATGATTTCCGGTATTGTTGCATAGGCATAAAACCGCATCCATGACGTTGACGGAGTAGGGTCTTCACATAAGTGACTATTTTGGGGTTCAAAACATAACACCATGTGGTAGCCATCGGCTCAGTATGATCCTCAGTCCCTCTGATCATGCTATGATTTATTAGTCAGTCATATAATTAGATAATTACAGCAATCGTAAAGTAAAAATCCAGGTAGAATTCGCAAAGCTCCATTCATGTTTTTAATGTGACTCTTAGCATGGGCGCCGAAAGCAGGGGGACGCGTCTCCCTGTTGGCCAACCAGGGGATGTCCCCCAAAATTTTTGGGTCAATCGTCATTAATGCTTTCAAGTACCGAATATGCTCAAAATTCGCCTTCCCCGGTCCAGCAGCCTGGGTCCGTCCCCTGCAAAAATTCAGTGGCGGCACCCCTGCTTCTTAGGAAATACAAATGTGTGATAACTGAAAAGTGTTGTCCCAATGTCTTACTCCTGCCCAATTTCAAAATTGTTTTATTCTATCCATGGTGTGTTTTATAGCACAAAAATAATGCATGATTGTTTTGATTTAAAACACCAGTCCCATTAAAAATCCGAATTTTGCTATGGCCTAGCTTCGGCTGTTTTCGACCAAAAATTACCCCTGAGCAAGGCTCCCTGTACAGGTAAACACTCCCGTCTGACTTTTTGTCTCCCTCTTTTCTCTCTCTCTCTCTCTCTCTCCTCGGTAGTTTAGTCATTCTAAAATTCCCACATATTTTTTTCTGGGGAACGTTTGCAAGCCCAAATCAGCTATTTTCGTCTCATTACCACAATATTATTTTATAAAACAAGTTGCTATTTCTCTGGGTAATTGAATACAAAAGTTACCGAAATATCATCAATCATGATTGGATAATTGGTCGGGTGAAGTCTGATGCTTTCGAGCTCAGTCTGGTGATTGTAAAAGCACTGATCATGGTTTTTGAGGGACAGCAAATTGTTAGACTGACTTAAAATGATGGAACATCAGCTGCTAGATTTCACTTCTGGGTACAAGGAGGTACAAGGCACCCTTATAGATTGCTGGCAGTTTTTCAAAGACAAAAACTCATTGAAACATCATTGTAGCTGACCTCTCGCTTGCTTAGATTATCGATCCAATTAGAGAACACCTTGCTGAGATTACTGAATGTGGGGGCGGTAAAAACCGAACCCATTTTGATGCCCGGGATCATGTAATATTATTAAGGGTCAATCCCATTGTTTTTCTTTGCAATGCCTTCATATTTCCCCATTTAAAATACTTGATTTGAAAACACGGTAGTCAAAGTCCATGAAAACTCTATGGCTGTGACGGATCCAGAAGGGAGGGGCAAAAGGAATTCAACCCCCCAACGGGAAAGCTCGGAATAAACTACGTCTTTGCCCCCCCCACACACACACACAGCGATCGACCTCCTTTTGCCTTGACTCCTCTTGAGTTCATAAGCAAGATTTTTGTTCCTTCAACTCTAAACTTTAAACAGAACCAATCAACTTTAGTGTAAACATTGGGCTATGGATAACAAAACCAACCATCTTGTGCGTATATTTTTCACCCCGTCACGGTTTTGTTTGCCTTTCGCCTTGGATATCCCCAAAAGTTACCGTCAAGTTATATTGCAGCAACATTTTTCACAGCGTGACGTTTTTTTGTTGCGACTTTGGCTTGCCCCCAAACCGACCGGCTAGATCCGGCACTGCTCAATGAGACGTCCTTGTCCACTCAGCAGGGCCTGAGCAGCTGGATCATGTCCCCAGTCGGCTGCCACGTGACTGGCACGCGCCCGGGGCGCAGAGGCACCGGTCACGCCGGTAAACAGGTGTCCGTGTGCCAGTGGCGTGGCCAGGGGTGACCAGGCTATAGGCTCTCCTTTTGTTCAATATTTCCTATCAGCGTTCGTGAATGTATTCACTTTGACTTCAAACTGCAGATTCTCTGCTATCAACTACCTTCATGAATTTCTGGCTGTGCCACTGCTCCCGTCCCATTCACCAAAGCATGAAAGAACAGACATACCACAGCGGCCACTCATGCGAATTCAGTACTGCCAGTGCCATCTATTGGGAAAGTTTTATAAAACTTGAAATAACTTTTTCGCCGAGCCTTTTTTGGTTTTGATTTTGTATGAAAATTGTATAGAGGAGATAGCCGCAAAACTCTGTTGTTTCCGTTTTTCCGATTTTTACCCTGAATTTTTGGAAAACGCTTTCAAATTTTAGCTTCTCATATCTTTCTTATAAGGCAAAAATTCAAAAAGTACAACAACAGAGTTGTGGAGACTGGCTCCTAGAACATAGGCCCACCCACACCATTTCAATGATTATGTCTTGTAAAAGTTATTCAAACTTTAAGTTTGAGAAATTTGAAAAAGAAAGTCAAATTGTACAAAAACTAGAAATGCATCAGGCTTGAAAAGCAACTGTCGTAAGGATACACTTGTTATCTACTTCTGGTGAAAAAAATCACGACGATAGCCACGTTACTTTACGAGATATTTTACGAAATATGCTCCCATAGGGTTAACATTGATAACGCACCCTTAAGTATGAAAATTATTGATGTAACGGAGGATTTCGAGTAACGTAGACAAGCGGACATCAGTAGCTGACACACAAAATTCTAAATTCCAAATTCTAAATTTAAGGTCTTCAACCACCGAGATAACCTTCGCACTCTGCGGGTCTAATTTTATAAAAAGAACTCCCTTGGCATGGCTATGCCATTGCCACGACCGTCCATTCGCAAGCTGAACCATCTTGCAACCCATTACTTGAAATAACTCCCATTGCTTTAAGAGACTAACGTGGCTTGCCCTCACGCAAAATTCTAAAATTCTCCCACACACTCCTTTAGAGGCGGGCAAAGGTGCTATGCACAGAACGCCTTATAAAAAGCCTTTGACTTGACTTGACTTGACTTGGGAGGCAAGTGTACCCAGCATCATCAAGGGAGGAAAAATACTGAAAACCTGTCGCAAACCAAATGTGGAACCTGGACCTGGGCCTGGACACTGACGGACAGCACTACGACGTGACTGTCAGTCAGCATCCCCGTGTGCGTGTTCACCAGCGGGTTCCCATTTCAGATCCGAAGACTAAGCTGTCGGACAGGACTGGGGAAGTCAGTGCGTTAAGAAGAAATCGTGACAGCGAAGTCGGAATGTCAAGCGGCTGCATACATGAGTGGATCCGGCGCTTCCTGCGCCCCCTGCGCCCGCTGGTCAGCGTTCCAGCTGGCTCACGACACGGGTCCCGACGTCTGCCCAGATGTCAGCACCGTCACCGCGGTCGTCTGCGCCATCAGGAGGATCCAGAGGCAGGGGCGCGTCCAGCTGGTTAGTTTGAGGGGACCGATGTCGGCGAAAAAACGTCGAGCGGTGGGGGCGGTGACCGACAGGATTCAACCGGTGCAGTGTATCAATTTTTCACCTTCAAAGAAGTACCTCACGAACAGATTGATGCCAAAGTTCAAGTGACTACGCATTCTCAGCACTAATTTATCCTACTGAAGCTGTAGTCGAAAAATTTACATTATAGCTCTACAGAAAAATGTAACGTTTTCTCTCTTTTTTCGTCACATTCCCATTATCTATCTAAGTGTTTCAGTGAACTGAATAGTTCACCGCTGAAGAAAATTGATAAGCAGTAACACTGCCCTCATCCAGAGGCGCAAACCAGCTGCATGGTTTTGTACCTTTTATTATACACTGAAAACCGGTGGAGAATCCGTAGAGTTCTTGCACTTAACTTGCACCATACACTGAAAACCGGTGGAGAACCTGTAGAGTTCTTGCACTTAACTTGCACCATATCAATAATCGGACAGCAAATTTTAAGACCTGTCAGGGTTCTCAAGGAGACTGATAGGGGTTCTCATATCGAGACGTGATGCGCTTCTTTATGTTCTTCGGTGAGACGTATTTAATTTCTTTCAGGAGAATTCAAACATTTCTCAGCTGTCTTAAGAATATTCTGTGAGTACCCTTTCCGGTTTTTAGAGTTTTCTAGAAGAAGCCGTATCCATCTTTCAAGAAGTAATAGATTCTCGAAATTTTCACGCTGCGTCTACTCTGAGAACGACTACCTTTCTTCTTGAAGACGTGCTAAGATTCTTTCATATGGTGCTTAAAGGAGGAATACCGCTAGCTTCACGTACATTATCCGCTTATTCGTAGCACTTAGCAATTAGGTCTAAGGCCGGATCACAAGTCACATTTTTTATAAGCTCCACTGTTGTGGTGGAGCTAATCAGAAACATGACCTCGTGTTTTAGTCTCAGCCAAATTGTTAAGCACTTAGAAAAAAACGGATAGTTCACACAGAACTGAAGCTGAAAATGGGCATACGTAACCGTGACTTCTCCAAAAGAATGGGATGCCAAAGAAGTGAAACTGGTGTGGTGAGGCATGGAAAATCACGCCAAAGTTAATACAATGCACTGGTGTTCAATCAAATATTTATAGACTCTTAAAGATTCACTTGGCGACAAAACAACACAATGCGTTTTCTTTATATTGTAACAGAAACGGATCAAAATTGTTATGATGTGGCCTGGAAACAGTGAAGGCACATGACGTCAGTAGGGAGGTCGAACGCCCCTATAAAGGGAGCATAACTAATGATCAGCCCTTTATGTCTGCAGATAAAAGAAGACATCTGTTCACAAACGCACAGGGCTTTGCGTGAGGCCCACTCACGTCTCGCATCTCCTGTAAAAGCTGATGATCTCCGAGCACTAGGCTGACCTCCTCGATTTTCAGCTTTGACGAACCACCAGCCCAGCAGTCCCGAGCAGGCTTTTAATGACCGCCACTTGTTCTGCCTCTGAAAAAGGAAATGAGTCTGCTCAAAACACGCGAAAAATGGACCAAAACACCCAAACGTTTGAGTTAAAGGGAAATACGCGAAAATAATTTTATTGGCTAGATCGAAAGGTCACAAAAAGTTATTTCAGAAGTCCTATTCTCATGTTCGCGAATTCTGCCTGCAAATGCCTTAAAATTGCTCTCAAAGTCAACATTTCTAGACGACTTTATCGGTACACCTCATATCGATGTATATGACGTACACACGGCTAGGGCTACCAATTTCTCTAAGAATTAGGTCATATCTATCCTAAACAGTGATGTACAACTTTGGACTACTACAGAAAAAATACTTTAGAAAAACAACATCCCAAAACTCTTTTGAAACAGAAATATAGGGCTTAACAGAAATCAAAATTAACCAATCAGAAGCCTAGAAATTATCAAACCGGGGTCACGTGACCTATCTGACGCCAAAGTTTTGTCATCCTGGGGCTGAAGCAGAAAATTAATCAAGACCCGAGGTACAAAACCGCTGAAGACTTGAGTAATTATGTTTTTTTCCGTTTCTAGGGAAAACTAATTCATTTTGTAGTTTAGTTCATTTTGTAGTTGAATTAATGAATTCAAATACAAATACAGGAGAACAGACATTTGTATAATAAAAAGATTACTTTTCAACTTTAAATAGTTTTCGAAAAGTAAGTGATGGGTATGGGCATGGGTAAGTGATGGGCATTTTATCGAAACTGTTAACCTATTTCGATAAGTGAGTGGCCTCCCAAAATTTTATCAAAGGTACAAAAATAATTGATGGTTTTGTTATCAGGATTTTTCGAATAGCAAGAAACCACAATAATAATTTTTCGCGTATCTCCCTTTGATGTGGCAGATCCAAGACTTCATTTGAGAGGGGGGTGGGGGCTGGGAGCCTGCCCCGCCAGCACCTCGGACAGCATCCAGATATGCATTTACTATTGGGGCTCGGACATTTCTAAGGGGCAGGTCTTTTGGATCCGCCACTGGTCTGTTCTATTTGAGCATTAAGATGCCGGTTCATAAGCTATATTTTACCAGCTTTATTTTAAAGATATATCAGAGAAATATGAGGGATGCATAGACCGATCTATGGGACAAAGAGACCTTTTAAAGACTTTTGCCACCACTTCGCCCAACCGACTATCGATGCCCCCTGAGAGATCAATGACACTTTCTGAAAGGTCAATGGGGGCCCCCATAAATGTCACTTCCTTCCCGGGAAGCAAGAATAAGCGCTATCGCGATCGGATTTGGCGCCCAACGGATATATTTGTGTCGCCCCTGGCATTGGCGTCCCCCAGGTCTGGATGACGCCCTGAACATGTGTCTCTCCCCTGATCGGCAATTCAAGATCTGCCCATGGACGGATGGACAAAACCAACCCTCCCCCTTCCCAAACCCCGCCCTTCACAGGAAGACGGAAAAGTCAACCTAACTGCACACCGCCAGTGGATCCCGTGACCCTTCTTCAAAACGCAAGGCGTTTTGTTTTTTGTTTTTCAGAAACACTACGTTTCTTAATTTTTTTTTAGGGCTGGCCCCATCCAAACGTTTTGCCAGGTCTGCCACAAAGGGTCGGTGGTACGACAGTTTTGTACAAAGATGCAAATTTTCCATAGGCCAGGAGCCACATTTAGTTACCATACACGACAGTTGTTACCAATTAACAAAGTGCCGTCACACTTACCTTAACAAAAACAGGCGTCAGATGCTCCACTTCTCAACTCCCGAAGCTTCCCACTGCAAATGAATCATCCGCTGTCGCGTCGTTGTGTTGCCATGGCGACGCAGCCCAGCAGCGTCACGCACGCGCACAATCAGCTGAAACCATTCCCGAGAAGTAGTTCGCGAACGCTATCCCTTCTTTGCGTTCTTTACGAAGAAACTAAAATCGATTTATTTGAGTGCCGGTGCTCGCGTGTTCTCTTGCATGAGAACGGTCCCCATGGGTTCTCATCCGAAAGAAACGTGGGGCTTCTTACACTTTCCCGCCAAAATGCAAAGAACTCAATGAGGTATTGGGATAGAACAGGGAGACACCACTGGCTTCTAATGGGAGAAGTTTGTGGCAAAGTTCTCCTGAGCGGTTTTGAGTGTGCAAATGAACCATCCGCTGTCGCGTCGTCGTGTTGCCATGGCGACGCAGCCCAGCAGCGTCACGCACGCGCACAATCAGCTGAGACCATTCCCGAGAAGTAGTTCGAGAACGCTATCCCTTCTTTGCGTTCTTTACGAAGAAACTAAAGGCGATGTATTTGAGTGCCGGTGCTCGCCTGTTCTCTTGCATGAGAACGGTCCCAATGGGTTCTCATCCGGAAGATACGTGGGGCTTCTTACACTTTCCCGCTAAAATGCAAAGAACTCAATGAGGTATTGGGATAGAACAGGGAGACACCACTGGCTTCTAATGGGAGAAGTTTGTGGCAAAGTTTTCCTGAGCGGTTTTGAGTGTATCAATAATCGGACAGCAAATTTTAAGACCTGTCAGGGTTCTCAACGAAACTGATTGGGGTTCTCATATCGAGACGTGATGCACTTCTTTATGTTCTTCGGTGAAACGTGTTTCACTTCTTTAAGGAGAATTCAAACAGTTCTCAGCTGTCTTAAGAATATTCTGTGAGAACCCTTTCCGGTTTTTAGATTTTTCTAGAAAAGCCGTATCCATCTTTCAAGAAGTAATAGATTCTCGAAATTTTCACGCTGCGTCTACTCTGAGAATGACAATCTTTCTTCTTGAAGACGTACTAAGATTCTTTCATGAGGCGCTTAAAGGAGGGATACCGCTAGCTTAACGTAAATTATCTGCTTATTCGTGGCACTTAGCAAATAAGTCTAAGGCCGGACGCCAAGTCACATTTTTAATAAGCTCACTGTGGTGGAGCTAATCAAAAACATGACCTCGTGTTTTAGCCTCAGCCAAATTGTCAAGCACTTAGAAAAAACGGATAATTCACACAGAACTGAAGCCGAAAATGGGCATACGTAACCGTGACTTCTAAAAAAGAATGGGATGCCTAAGAAGTGAAATTGGTGTAGTGAGGCATGGAAAATAGCGCCCAAGTTAATACAATGCACTGGTGTTCAATCAAATACTTATAGACTCTTAACCCTATTTCCGGCGGGGGCTAATATTGCCCCTAGGTTTTTCAAGATATCTCGAAACGGCTTGCGATAGAACTTTGAAACTTCCTGACTTTTCCTAAAACTAGTACGGCGTTTTCTGAATTGTCATATTATATATTTACCGGCGGTTGGCTGTTTTGGGAGGTTCTATCCACAACCAGTATTATCGTATGCGATGGGTTCTTTGTAAGGAAGCCGTTCTGCTGATCCTGATACCGTTATATGGTTTTATTATATCATTTTTATGTGAGATGATAGTGCATTCCATTGTACTATTTGTATTCATCGGGCGGTTACAGCAGTTCAAAATGGGGGAATGTTATCAAGAAGGCTAACGTTAGTAGTGAAGACTGCTTACAGCCGTGCCGGGCGAATACAATTGGGTATATGAAATTCAAAATAGTTATAACCAAATTCTAGATTACCGAGGCTGTCCAGTCACTACACATTTCAAATGCATATTCCCAGCCGTATCACCGCCGCGACTCAATATCGTTGTATATTAAAATGTGTTTCAATCACCCCCACCCCCCCCACAGAGTCCTTGATCCGCCTATGTCACCCCCTTTCCCAGAGCTGCCTGGAGGGTAAAATTATCAGAAATAAATTTCAACTAGTCGAGGGACTAATATACTCTGCATACCACTCGATATTGTTATGTATTTCCCACTGTTTTACCTTACTGCATCCGCCCCTGATGATTTTCTTTTCATTTATTTATGTGTCAAAGATGCCAGCAGTATATCACGGCTTCTAATCCGCGTAACAAAAACTTTTAGGTTGTATATATTTCCTCATAGTCCTGGTCCTGGAACTGCCATTGAATTTCGATTTTGTAACTCAGTATATGACAATTTTGGGTCATTATTTGTAAATCTGAACTAGTTTTGTGAAAATCGTACACGAGACAGGTTATGGAAAATCTAAAAATACACAAAATTGTATATTTTCACGACTTCTCCTTAAAAATCAATTTTGAATTTTTTTTTCAAAATAAAGTTGAGCGTCGGAATCTTAGCACTTTGAATTTTCAAAATCGGCCGGTTGATTACGAGATCTTGGGGCCGAATTCCCCCTGCCGAAATAGGTAGCCGCCTACGAAATAGGTTAATGACTTACATGGCTACAAAATAACACAATACGTTTTCTTTATATTGTAACACAAACAGATCAAAACTTTTATGATGTGGCCTGCAAACAGTGAAGGCACATGACGTCAGTAGGGAGGTCGAACGCCCCTATAGAGGGGCATAACTCCTGTTCACAAATGTACGGGGGCTTTGCGTGCGGCCCTCTCACATCCCGCATCCCCTCTAAAAGCTGCTGATCTCCGAGGACTAGGCTGACCTCGATTTTCAATTTTGACGAACCTCCTAGCCCAGCAGTTCCGAGCAGGCTTTTGATGGCCTCCACTTGTTCTTTCTCTGAAAAAGGAAATGAGTCTGCTCAAAACAAACGAAAAATGGACCAAAAACACCCAAACGTTTCGGTTAAAGTGGCAGATCCAGGACTTCATTTGTGGTGGGGGGTTGGGGGCTGGGAGTCTGCCCTGCCAGCACCTCGGACAGCATCCGGCTATGCGTTTACTATTGGGGCTCGGACATCTCTAGGGGGGATTGAGCCCTCTTGGATCCGCCACTGGTCTGTTCCATTTGAGGACTAAGATGCCGGTTCATAAGCCATATTTTACCAGCTTTATTTTAAAGATATCTCGGAGAAATATGACAGATGGATAGACCGATCTATGGGACAGAGAGAATTTTTAAAGACTTTTGCCACCCCTTCGCCCAACCGTCTATCGATGCCCCATGAGAGATCAATGACACTCTGACAGGTCAATGGGGTGCCCATAAATGTCGCTTCTTTCCCGGGAAGCAAGAATAAACGCTATCGCGATCCGATTTGGCCGGACCGATATATTTTTTCCGCCCCTGGCATTGGCGTTCCCCAGGTCTGGATGACGCCCTGAACATGTATCCCTCCCCTGATCGGAAATTTAAGATCTGCCTATGGACGGATGGACAAAACCAACAAAACTCTTTCCCAAACCCCGCCTCTGACAGGAAGACGGTAAAGTCAACCTAACTGCACATCGCCAGTGGATCCCGTGACCCTTCTTCAAAGCGGAAAGCGTTTTGTTTTGTTCTTCAGAAACACAATGTTTTTAAAATTTTTCCAGGTCTGTCCCCATCCAAACATTTTGCCAGGTCTGCCACAAAGGGTCGGTGGTACCACAGTTTTGTACAACGATGCAAATTTCCCATAGGCCAGTAGCCACATTTAGTTACCATAAACGACAGTTGCTACCAATTAGAAAGTGCCGTCACACTTACCTTAACAAAACAGGCGCCAGATGCTCCACTTCTCAACTCCCGAAGCTTCCCACTGCAAATGAACCATCCGCTGTCGCGTGGTTGTGTTGCCATGGCGACGCAGCCACGCAGCGGCAGCGCACAATCACTGAGACCATTCCCGAGAAGTAGTTCGAAACCGCTATCCCTTCTTTGGGTTCTTTACGAAGAAACTAAAAAACAATGCATTTGAGTGCCGATTCTCACCTGAGAACGGTCCCAATGGGTTCTTAACTGAAAGATACGTGGGGCTTCTTACACTGTCCCGCCAAAATGCAAAGAACTCAATGAGGTATTCGTATAGAACCAAGAGACACCACTGACATCTTATGGAAGAAGTTTGTGGCAAAGTTCTCCTGAGCGGTTTTGAGTGTAACTTTCCATTGCTGAAACATTCCACAATATCCCCGGCTTCAATGTTAATTTCGTCTTTTGAAACGAAAGACAGAATCTGCCGCTTAGGAGTCACTCAAAGTTCAAAGCATATCTTTGCACTCAAAAGTTGGTCAGTTACAGGTTTTGGAAGCTTGCACAGTATACGGCAGGTTTAACGGTTTCTCCAATATATCCACAGGCATTCTTACCATGTTAAGTAGCAAAATATGTGTTCTTTACAGTCAACGCGAAAGTTGGCATCGCGGTGGTAAATTTCAATGATTTTATATCGACTTTTTATTGCCCGCACAGCCGTCTGAAAAATAATGTGGAACGTCTGAACGCTAGGAAGGCTGATATTGATGTGTAGGATCAAGAAAGACTGGAAAGCCGCCATGGTATCTGTATTGCGTACCAGGTAATCAGAAAAACAGAAGCTTCGGTAACATTTGTCAGTATGAAGCACAAAGGGACGTACGGTACAAGCAATACTACTCTGTGTCTTGCACCAAAAAGTTGAGAAAAAATATATCCGACCAGCCTAGCTTTCTGCGCATGTACCGAATTTAGCAAGTCTGTAAAACTGTGGTTGCGCTTTAGTAATAGAATGGTGTTTAGCTAGTTCAGAAATAAATTTACTGAGGGATGGGAGAAACTCACCACTCAATAGGACAACGAAGGTCAATGCAGCGTCACCCGCTTCACTTGGGCCATAAGCCGGCACTGAGAAACACGTAAATGTTTCTAAACTCAAACCGGCAGATACGGCACCGCGATTAACGCGTCATTAATCTTGGCTATGCCATAATACTGCTGATCCGTGGCCCCGGATAAAGCAAGCTTCAAGTTTGTGGATTAGTTTGTTAATGATTACTTCATTTTTTTAGTTTTATTCTTCATAGCAAAAATAAGCAATCGCGCTCGAATATGTGTGCTTTTGTCACGCCGTATACAGCTTTGAAGCAGCGCTAAGTGATGTATTGACTCGAACGCCAGAATAATTGATGCAACATTGGTCGACTAGTGCCTGAAATCCATCGATGCTCTAAAATGTAGTAAATTGTAAGTTATCAGCAATAGTTGGTTAAAATCATCCCACGTTTTGGTATAAATGTATGTGTTGTGTGCCCTGCCTCAATGAAACACTCTATTCCTGTATTGAACCTTTAATAATTTAGTTGATGCCCGTATCTTCGGCCATGTCGTCTGCGCTTTGTTCGAGGTCATGTCAGGTCATGACATACGGTTAAGGCATTGAAAATTTTTCAGTAAACAAAAATACGAGCATTGATCGAGAAATGCATTCAAAAGCGCACGAATTTCAAAAAGATACACACATAGACCATGATCTGGAGAGGCCACTAGCCAGCTGCCAAAATTCTGACGGCATGTAGGGGAGAGTGCCCATATTGCGCCACCTTAAGGAAAACACTAAATTGCTAAGAGAATGTGCAACCTACAATGCTGGTTTTTTGTAGACGTCGTAAATGATCATTTCTTCGCAAGTTTTCATCCTTTATAGGTGCTTGCGTGACCTGTACAATTTATAATAATGTTTTCCCCGGAAGGCTATAAAAGGCGGAATAAGGACACATCTGCCCTAAAAGCGCCACCATATGGTCCTAATTGCGTCGTTGTTGTTTCGCTACGATGTTATGCAGGTAAAAGCGTATTGTTGGAATTTATGTGTGCCTCTCGTCGTATGGGCTTTTATTTATGTCTCAATTGTTTTTGTAGATATCGTATGGTTTTTGTAGATATCGTATGGTATAAATGGGCCTGATGGTACCTGGTCTGATTGGTCTCCCACGAATTTGACCTTATTGGAGCTGTATTATCATCCTACTGTCTTTTGCCAAATATTTTCCCTCGTTCTAGGAGTTTTCAAAGTAATGTTTATTCGGGTCTTTGTATTTCAACTGTGCGCTCACATGCATAAACCCAAGTGTGGGCGCAACAACGCCGCTTGATCGTAATGCATCAATAATTGCTCCGCAATGCGCCAGCCTGGCGCATTCGGGGCGGCCACCGGGGGCCCAAATAGGACTTGTGCTCATTGGATTAAAAAAGGCTCTACAAATACGTAACCCTATAAAAAAACAGCCCGAATGGCACAAAAGAAAGCGAAATGTTCCATAAATACGATAAAATTCCCCAAGCCAGGCTCCCTGAGTAATGAGGACCAGGAACACAACTTATTCATACCAAATATGTTAAGGAAACTAATATAATTTTTCAAACAATTCATACAATTACATATTCAACTCTCGTGCAGGAAAACACCATGCCAACTAAATCTAGCACTGCCAATTGTGATGAAAATATTATTGTGGGGATCACACCAGCAGGATGGGAGGTATAGCGAGTGGCGCAATTAGGCAGGGGTGCGCAACAGTGCACTCTCCCCTAAAATAAAAAAATGGTCCTAACTTCACACCTGGCCTCAAAATTTCTGCCACCTCTAACTCGTGACCCAGTTGACTTCGGACAAAAGAAACCCACCAAACGCAATGGGGTTTATGGGTAAGCTCACCTGCAAAGTTTGAGTGAGTTCGAAGGGGTGATTGTGAACATGCTTGTTCGACCCGTCCTGGAATTTTCCCCGCTGATTTTTTACACTTGTCCCGTGAGAAAGCACAAACTTGTACTTCCTATCTAAATACTGAGAAGAATAAGCCAAATTTAAAATCCAAGGACACCAATGACCTTCGTCGGATGTGAGCTTTTTGTTTCTATACCGTTTTGATGGATATGATGCTTAAATGTTTTGTGCCAGATGTATTTTCCGCAAATCCTTTGAGTTTTAGACAGACGATTTTAAGCTTCAAAAAATATTTACCTTCACTTAAATGGCCATTCTTGATAACTTTATGAAACTCTGGAACCGTGGGCAAGTATATTTTATAATTTGATGGAATGTTTTGAAGTCATTTGAAGCTCCAGGCTCAGGGCCCGTCCATAAGCTACGTCATGCGAAGCACGCTGATGAAGTCAGTCACATCGCTACTCAACGGTACACATGGGCTTGGAAAGGCTTTACAGGGCGATTGGCGGGGTAGAAAAGCACAAATTAAGTGTGGCATAATTTACAGATGGCCCCAATCCCTGGATGCGACGCTTGATTTCATCACTATTCGTCCAAGAGCAGTACCTTCAAGACTTGTGAGGTATTGCATTATTTTCATCGAAAAATGATGTTTTAAAGCACCGTTTGTACTTATATAGCTATTATTTGGTGTTTGCTCTTCTTAAGGCCAGTTTTTAACTATAAAAATGGGGCCTACAGCTAATTTCGGACAAAATAGGGGCAAGGACGTGGACAAGTAGTGGCTTGAAAATCATTTAATCGTTCTTTTCGCAGAACGTTTACCAAACGAAAGCCGAGTTCGGGACCCTTTCATAAAAGAGTCTGGAGCAGGGTATCACGGGACCAGCTGGGCAGTGAAAAGCAGCGTCGAGCGGCGCGGACGGTGCAACAGCCACTGCCCTACCCCCATGGCTGGGTAGGGAAAGACAGTGTCAAACGGAACAGACGGTGCAACAGCCACTCTACCCCCATGGCTGGGCAGGGAAAGACAGTGTCGAACGGAACAGACAGTGCAGTAGCCACTCTGCCCCTATGAGCGTATGCAAACTTAAAGAAAAATAAATACATCCCTTAAGGTAATTTTTTGGGCGAAGAGGCAAAATGTTAACAGCTCTACTTTTTAACCTCCTACATATACTCCTCATTTAGATTATGTATAATATTTGCATAGGCCTACTATCCTAATAAAAACTGTTAAAAATCTCACCTTAAACAAGTGTTGTAAATTCGCCGGGCACTGCAATTTAAAACCATTTATAATATAGGGGTTAACATTTTACAGGCGTGTTCAAGGATGTCCATAACCATTAAACAGTTTGGTAACGCTACTAGATTTGATAGTGTAACCGTGCTATCGAAATTTCATGGAATGCCTCAAAACCAAAACAAATCTAGAGCTAATTCAAGGACTTGATTTGAAGTTTGAGAAAGCACGTAAAAACAAATACTTCCTGTTGAAATTCAAATGACGTATCGGCAGGCGTGAGCCCGTGGGTGCATGGCCGGCCGCCGCGGCGGCAGGTGCCGCGGTGACAGTGCCTCAGGGCAGGACACACCGGCAGCCCTGCAGTCACCCGACCCGGCTGCCACTGCGCCGCACTACCCCCACACATGGCGCGGTATGCTGCTCCGGGCCGCTCCAGAGCCGTCCGGGCCCGCTGTGACTGGGCCCCACCAGCCCCACCCATGGCGGGGTGTGGGGGGGCTATACTGCGCCGGAACGCTCTGGAGCCTCCCGGCGCGGTTGGCTGGGAGCGTTCGGCAGGAGTTGGCTCCGTTTTGGCAGGCGCCGAGCCTATAAACGAGATCGGGCCGCCAGCCATCTGCCCCCATTCCTGCTTCGACTCCGTGAGAGGACGGTGCGCGTCAGCTTCCCCAGGAAACCCCACCCTACCCCACCACCGCAACCACCATGCCACGTGTCGGGGTGAGTGCAGAGCTCGACTAACACTCCCCCGGCCGTGCACAGCAGCCATCCGTGTGTCGGGGTAAATACAGAAGCTTCGCTCTTCCTGGCCATCACTGGCCAGCCCATAACGATAGTACGGTGCTTCTGGGGATCTTTTTCGTGCCATCACCGGCCAATCAATATCAAAGCACGGTGCTTCTGGAAATCAGTGAGTTCCATCACCGGCGAATCCATATCAATGGCACTGTGCTTCTGGGGATCTGTTGGTGCCGTCACTGGCCAGCCCATAACGATAGTACGGTGCTTCTGGGAATCTTTTCGTGCCATCACCGGCCAATCAATATCAAAGCACGGTGCTTCTGGAAATCAGTGAGTTCCATCACCGGCGAATCCATATCAATGGCACTGTGCTTCTGGGGATCTGTTGGTGCTGTCACTGGCCAGCCCATAACGATAGTACGGTGCTTCTGGGATCTGTTGTTGCCATCACTGGGCAGTCCATATAAAGATAGTAGGGCACCTCTGGGGTATCTGGTGGTACCATCACTGGCTAATCACCAGTGGTTTTGAGGCCGTATTACCTTAACATTGGTGCGTCATAAAAACCCGGACAAAAACCCTAGCGATAGTGGGGTTCACTAGAGGTATTCATATTGGTGTGATCATTGACAAATCCACGATTACGGTTTGGAGACCAACCTGGCCAGGAGAAGAGTTGAGCACCATATTTTCAGAGTTTTAGGCCATCTCCTCCAGACGAACAGTAGATATCCTACCTTGTGCATGTTTTCCATTAGGTGATGGATGTTTTCTGCTAGCCAGAAAATTTATATTATTTATTGTCATTATTCCAAGCCAGTAACTCAGCCAAGACCCGTGGGTAAACCCAGTTGTTGTGCATGCAGCTCGCCAGCATTATTCAAAATGGAAGGGGGCCTCGGAGGCCCCATCAAGGTGGCCGAGGAACCGTTCGCAACTAGGAAATGGTATTTGGCTACATTTGAAAGAATTCAAGGGCACGTACTTATAGGCTTTCAAAGTCAAACCCATAGTTGGAATCACTACAATCGCGCGGCTTACCAGTTCAGTAATGTTATAAACGAGATGACATGTCAATATCACCTTAAATGAGAGTCAATTTCAAAGTCAAAGGTCACAGGTCAAGGTCATTACATGATAAGGTCATTGGCCGGAGTGCTTTCCGTCAAATGGCGTTACCCAGTGTGGCGTGTAATATTTTATGGCGTCATAGCTAAGTGGTGCCCTAAAACTCCAATCCAAATGTAAAGTTCAAAGTCAGAGTAATTCGATCAAGGTGTGTTTTTGTTTCCCGCCAAACGGTTGCTATAGTGCTAGTTATAGTGCATCTTATAGGAAATATATCAGATTGTGACGTCATGGATCAATGACCTTGAATGACATTGACTCAAAACACCAGGAAACATTTGTTGGAGCCTTACCTCTATGACTGTGGTTCACTTTTGGTAAATATTTTGAATATCATTTCGGCACACTCAAAACATTTCTCAGTAGGTCCCCAGCTCGGCCAATATTTAAAGGGAATGTGGCACCTTGATCGAATCCTGGAATTTAGTGTAATTAGGGGAACTTTTAGCCGAAAATCAAGAAGGCGTCCATAATTTCTCTGACAAATGTACAAGAAGCTCAATATTTTGATTTCCAAAATTTTCCTCTAGGGAAAGAAAGAAATATCTGCCTGTGGATGATGTCATGATCTGGCAACCACTGCCATACTCAATACGCTTCAAGGGCTTCGATTGGCTGGTGCTCACCGTGACGTCAGCATATGTCGTCACACCAACAGCCATGAGAACTGTGGCCTGCTGCTAAGGGTACATGGGGGGTACATTTTAGGTAGGTTTTAGTTTTTTCTACGGAAATCTCGAGTTCCAAGACAAATGCTATATTGAGTAGGGGAAAGTGGGGAGAACTGGGACATTAACACGCGCATTGCCGGGAGGGCGGGTATCCGCTCCCCTCGGGTTTTTCGGAGATAGCAGTCAAACGGCGGTGCGTAGCGCCGCCGTACTTGGCATACCTTTTCCCTCATCATTTTTACAACTTCTGTGAAAATTCTAAGGTTAGGTCATCTAAGGTCAGGTCACCAGTACAGGTCAAGTGACCCGACCTCAAAGAAAGTTTAAGATAGCATAAGTCGGAGCAGGGTGAACTTATCCGATTGAAACTCATATCACATAATGGCCACGCCGAGTTCTCTAAGATATGTTCCGGTATGTTTGATATCGATGACCTAAGGTCAGGTACAAGGCATGACCTCTCCATTGGAAATACATGGGAAAAAATGGTTTTTACGGAATAACTCAGTAACGGATGGTGATAGAGCATTTATTTTAGCTGCATTAGACTCATTGCGGTTTTAATGATACGCATTTCATATAATTTGATCCTGACCTGACCTCAGGTCAGGTCAAATCCTTGATTTGACCTAGCAAGGTCAAATTATATATCATGCGATTCGGCTTGCTGAGACGATTCATATGGTTCAAGTCGTTTTGCTCTATCTTTACTTGTTCAGATGTAATGGCCAAAAAACTGAATTTACATGTTATCCCTATGACGGCTGTTTTTGACCTCTCGTGACCTTAAATGTGACCTGACAAAAAAATGGTCCAAATGTTTTCGATGGAGAAGTGGATGGGCAGCCCAACACCGTTTACTGTTTTTCGCTACCTACCGTGGTTCTCGAGATCTTAGGGGGCGGGTACCCGCCCCCCCGTCAATGCGAAGGTGGCTCAGACCCCCGTCAATGCGCGTGTTAAACAAGCGGCAAGTTTAAAAAATTATATAAATTTAGCTAGGCGTTTCTGGTAGATTGTATGAGCATCACATGGTAGAAAAACATTTGGTTAGGGATGTATGTGTCTTTTTATGGCGTAAATAGAGTAGAATTGTGCACAATTAAGTTTATGTGGAAGTCTATGGTTAGTGAGAATTGGGACAGCTGCAGGAGAACTGGGACAATGGGTGTTCAGAAGTGGGACACATAGGGGAGAGGTGAGACTACTGAAGAATCATGTCTAAAAATCTTATAAAGCATAGCATCTATATGAAACCTTTTGAAACTAAACTGTAGAAGCTATGATTGGTTGTCTGCGCGATATATTTGGAAAACGTATTCTTTATTATATACACATTTGAAAAACCTTTTTTGTTACGGTGATGTATCGCACGGGATGTTGTTCTATGGATCTGTTAATTCTCCAGGTTTGCATGTAGGATAGGGTAGGTATGTACATAGTATTGTTGGCTAGGGCCAGATCCAGGAATTTCCCAAGGGAAGGCGAACCCGTACAGGGGTCCCAGCCTCCTCAAAAGAAGCCCGAATAGCTGTGGGGGGCCCGATTGTGGAAATTTTTATTTTTATTTAATAAAAAACGTACACATGAAAATGTATGGGCGAGTAAGAAAAACGTCAACCTCCGTTTTGGGGGTAAACAATTCCAAGAACTGTAGTAGCCCCAAAACTACGAACTGGCCCTAAAATCGCTGAGGTCCACTCATCATTGGACTGGATCTCCACAAATTCAGGGACGGAAAAATTTCGACTAGGATCACTGATCACGACCATCTTAGCTCGCACACAACATTCTATGGCCTGCGTAAATTAAGAGTTTAAGATAGTATAACTACTATTCCCAACCCGAGCCCAAAATTACAGCTGCAAAGGGCCGAGACCAAAGGGAACCCACAAGCAAGGCAGGGCCGACAGTAGCCACAGAAGGCCCAGGTAGACCACGGGGGAGGCATGAATGCTGGAAATAGAAGACTGGCTTCGGCCACAGTATGTCTGAGGTTATGGTGAGGGGCCCGGTCCCGGACACATAGGTCCCCAGTGAACCACAGGCGCCCCGGAAGCATTTCAGGGGGCCCAGATAGCCACAGGAGGTCTGGGTGAACCGCAGGGAGCCAGGCTGTGGTCACAAAGGGCCCGGGTGGATTACATGGTGAATTCTCAGCAACAGCTGAGAATAGGGACCCGGCTTCGGTAGCAGTGGGTGCGAGATAATTCTGAGGGGTCCAGTCGCAGACTCGGAGGTTCCAAGTGGACTACAATGGGCCTGGAGGCATGTTAGGGTGCCCGGATAGCCACATGAGGCCCGGGTTAACCGAAGGGGCCCGGCTGCAGCCACAGGGAGTCCGGGTGAAATACAGGGGAATGCTCTGCAACAGTGATAATAGGGTCTCGGCTTCGGTAGTGGGCTCGGGATAATTCTGAGGGGCCCGGACGCAGACTCAGATGCTTTAAGTGGATTACAAGGGGCCCGGTAACACTAAATTTGGGTGGCATTTGGAAGATAATTTGCGGGGCAAGGGTACAGTCGCAGCCGCCGCCCCCCCCTCCCTCCTGCGGGGGTTTCTTTTCAGTGCTTAAGGTCGGCCCAAGGGGGAGAGTGATCTTCCCATCGTCCCCTCCCCACTTGGATTCGCCCCTGGTGTTGGCATGGGTGAAATGTCGCATTTTTATAGATAAGTCCGTCATATTGAACTTACGATCTTTATTCTGATCTCGATTTATAAACCAGGATAGAAGAAAAACAAGCTGATGACCAGAATCACTATAAAAAAATCCGACACAACCATATCTCCATCAAAGTAGAAATATATAGGCACAATCAGTCAAATTATAGTACAAGGAGAAGCGGGACAGTAAGGGGAGAAGTGGGACAACTTATCCCAGTTCTCCCGACCCTGCCCTTTTTCAGAAATGCGATGTCAGTAAAATCAAAACCCCTTTCGTTATTCGAAGATGGTATAGATCGATGGAGAATACGACACCAGCTTTAGGGGACCAAAATAGGCAACTTCTCGGTTGCATATTTAGCAGAAAATCCACCCAAGAAAACGTACAAAAATTAACTTTTTAAGGAACACTCACCTTCCGCTTCCAGCACCCACCGGAAAAGGAAGTTGACGCCCTAGCGATGGGCAGCGGCACGTATAGTGCGGGAATCAGCGAAAAATTATACTTTTGGCTTGCTCCAAGATTCAATAATGGGTGTGTCCCACTTCTCCTGCGTCCCATGTCTCCCCACTCTCCCCAACTAGGTTTCCGGACTTGCTTTATAACTTGGCCATCTCAGTTTAAATCACGCTATGAATGTGCCACATTCCCTTTAACCTTTATGACCTCGTTTGACCTTTAAGATATTGACCTAGGTCAATGAAGTTGGTTATGATGTATATTGCTCCAGCCTCACCTATCTCCCGAACGGGCGTTTTTCTAACCCTCCTGGATTTTTAGATCTCGGGGTGAGACTTACCAGCCCTCCTCCATTGCGTGTTAGTGCCTGACCTCTCTCCTGCGCGGGTGTTAACAGTCGCAGGAATCACACACTATAGACGAAAATATTTATTGTCTGGTTTTCCGCCAAGCAATGACCTCTCGCGCCGAGGTCATATTCTGCCCGATGTAATCTTCACGTCCGGTGGAGCCTTTGATTAAATGCAGTTTATCCTAACGAAGTGTGCGTCGTCCCAAAAGAAGATCTTTCTCCTTTTAAAATCATTTTTTGTAATTTTACAAAGGCAACAGAGAACTAATATGATGAAGGTTAATGAATTTAAGAGGTTAAGAAGATTAATGAGCCTTATTTCGCAAGGTAGAAAAATTGAAACAGCTCGAGTTGGCTCGCCTGCCATTTGCTTAAAATCAAGTTTCTATCTTATAATTTTCTTCAAAGCATATGGGTACACAAAAGCATGGCGCCAGCAAACTGACCGGACAACAGAGTAAGCTGAGTTTATTTTTGAATTGACAATGTCTTTCTGGAAATTTTTGACGCCAGTATTGCTAGTTGATAGCAAGTAGGCAGCAAATACCACAAGGCGCTTGACAAATGAATACTTCGCTCACTCTGTATAATTCACATATTTTTGACGACGCAGGTTTGAAAATAGTTAACTCTTGGATATGGAGCCGTACGGGATGTCCAAACCGATTTCCTCTTCCTCCGAAGAAGTCTTTTCACCGTATTTATGTACGTCCGTTGCTACGAGATCCTACCTGAACACTCCTACCTGAACACACATGAGGTTATCGCTTGATCACGTGACTAGGTTGGATGACTTGTCTCTACTTACGATGCGACACCAGATGCACCTTCCGAGGGACACATAAAACCAGCGTCAGTCTTGATGAAGAAACAAACTTTGTTAGCTCGCTGTCCAACAGTTGGCTTGATCAGCACGGGATGACCCAGGTCAGCTTAAGAGCTTTAGACATCCACAGGAGGTCACTAAAGTATTAATTACTCTGAATGGCAGCACAGTATCAGTCAAGAGTGACAATAGTTGGGTGAGGAACATCGGCCCGAGTCGTGCAGCTGAAACAATCCCCGACAACAGTCGAGCCGACAACACACAATACACAACCTGGCTCGAAATCGGTATAAAATGATATTTTGTTATGAGGTGGCTATCTACTACCACGTAACCTCGAGCCTGCTCCTGAAGCCACTCCAGCTTGGACGTTAGCTGAAGCTCACAGAAACAGAGCGGCAGAAACCGGCAGCTGACTGAACGATTCAGGGCTGGCAGCTGGTCTTGTTTGGTGGCGATTCCCCATTTGAGCTCCATCACATGCCAAACTGCCGATACAGTCGCTTCTGAGGCCACTGCCGTGCCGTGGAGCTCCTCATCGAGACCCTTACACAGCCGAATAGGGTCCTGGCTATGGCCGTGATAACCTACTATGAGCTCTCAGACGTGCACTCCGTCACTTTAGGACGCATGCTGACGGCCGGAGGCTGCAAGTGGGAAGGGCTGAGACAGCCTGTGATATCAGTAACGCTGCACGACGACAAAATAGGCCGGAAATATCTGCAAAATGTATGCCGATGATGTCAGAGACGATTTACCGCCAAGTTGGTATTTCCACTCACAACGCCACCAGCTCCACGGGGTGGTGGACTGACAACTCCCTTGTTGTGTGGGATAAAAGAACTGGTCGCAAACCTGCGGAAGGCACGGCTCGGCATCAAAACCGCGACGCTGGACACGCTCTTGTGTAAAGCTTCCAACTAAATGCGTGAATGCAGAATACTAAGTGGATGATATATTAAGAAAAATCATAGTCCCATTTTTTCTCACATCATAATTTTCAGAGGCATCTGCTGAACAGTAAATCAATTTTGAGACACCATGTAGCGTACAGCAGCTCTGATAGACAAATATTTGAAAACAGCAAGGAGAAGAGGTCACCAAAATATTCATTCTCTGCTAAGGGTCTCGCTCCCATGCTCTGCTCACATCTTCTCGCCCAGAGCTGAGTCCCACCAAAACCACGACCTTGAGACTATGGTCTCCTAGTGGATGTCTATATCGGTTTACGCGATGCTAAGTCGGGAGACACGAGTCAGTTGTGAGTGACAGGGAAATCTCCGCCCTCGGGCCAGAGGCGCGGCGGTGAGTCACAGCCCCGGCCCGGTGCGCTGACGTGGCCCGGCATACCTCACCTGACACATAGCTCGCCGTACCATCAGCTTCAAAAGCCGACGCCCATGGTGCCGCGCAGAGGCTATTCTGGGGCTGCCGCACAGAGGCTATTCTGGGCAGTGACTGGCGTCACGTGGTCGGGCAGTGTCGGAGCCGTGTGGAGAAAGCTCTAGGGCCTTGGTGTGGCATAGCACAGGCGCTTGTACTGCAGTCAGTGCTGCCGGTGCTGCCTCGATACTACCGTCACTCCCCGCCGGGCACCCGTGATTTGCAAAACAAGAACGGCCTTCAAGGTGGAAGAAAACTGCACTCTGTTCGTTTTAGTTGGGTAGCTCAGCTTTGGTGAAATACGGCATGTCTGAGATTAATCTGAAGTTCTGCGGAATATTTTGAAGATAATAATAGATAAATATTCCGAACAGGAAACCTCAATCCAGCTCGGAAGACGTAGCATATGGTCACAACGCACCAGTCCAGGAGATGTAGCACATCATCAGTATCTCATTCCACGAGATGTAGCACAGCTTCAGTGCCTCAGTCCAGGAGATGTAGCATACCTTCAGTGTCCCAGTCCAGGAGATGTGGCATAGTCTCGGTATCCCAGTCCAGGAGGTGTAGCATAGAGGTGTGAGGTAACACACCGTGCTGGAACAGCTATTCCAGTCCGGGAGGTGTAGCATAGACGTGTGAGGTAACACACTGTGCTGGAACAGCTATTCCAGTCCGGGAGGTGTAGCATAGACGTGTGAGGTAACACACTGTGCTGGAACAGCTATTCCAGTCCGGGAGGTGTAGCATAGACGTGTGAGGTAACACACTGTGCTGGAACAGCTATTCCAGTCCGGGAGGTGTAGCATAGACGTGTGAGGTAACACACTGTGCTGGAACAGCTATTCCAGTCCGGGAGGTGTAGCATAGACGTGTGAGGTAACACACTGTGCTGGAACAGCTATTCCAGTCCGGGAGGTGTAGCATAGACGTGTGAGGTAACACACTGTGCTGGAACAGCTGGAACGCCTACCCGCCGCCGCCGCCCCGCCAGCTATGCTTAGCCACACTGGGACGGCGCACAGCCCTCAGTACTGTCTTTAGTGAGATCCACTGGTAGATTATCCCCCTGGCCCGCTCAAAATGGTTTCATGATGTAATGCTCAGGTCGAATGGAGTAGATGACAAATGGGTTCAATTTCCAGCGATGCACACAACCTTACACGTCCCGCCAGCTTAGCCGAGTCGCCGGAGCTTTCCGAGAGACCTGCTCAGCCGTAGCTCTCGTACTTGGATAAGTAAAGCGCCGCCCTTTTAGTTGCAGCATTCATAAACTTATACCAGCAAAACAATCGCCTAACACCACCAACTCAAACACTGAAAGAAATTGCATCTCTCCAGCATCGGCAGCGAGAGTTGCATGCATGTTCGGAGAACTCTCAAAGCATCAGATTGCAACAGAGTAAAATAACTGAACCAGTATATTCGGCATAAGTTCGGCATAAGTCACTTCCGCATTTCAGTGATCCCGCGGAAGGACTAACTGGGTGTTCTAAGGCAGGCGCAGTCACGAGTGATCTGTATTGGCTCGACGCTACCGGCTGCAAACATTCCAGTGATTCTGCTCAGTTCGGCACAAAACATTGCATTTCCCATATCATCTCCTTCCTTCAACTCGTTGAGTAAATAAGCGAAATACTGATGAAATGCTCCTAATAGCAGAATTGATCATTGCATCCGTGTAAATTACTTTCGGGGTCCGAATACACCGGTGATCCCAAATAACTTTAAATGGCACAAATATATCGATTGATTCACCTATTGGAAAGAACTATATTCACTATATTCGGAATAAAATTTTGCTTAAGTAAGACTACAATATATATTTCAGAATAAGCCTTATTAGGTTATACTTAAGACTGACACTAAGTCCCTAGAACTGGCTTGACCCTGGCTCATAACAAAAACGAATGTGCCACCAGGCAGATAAGCCCTGATGACCTTGTTCAGGGGCGGACGCAGACCCGAGTTTAGGGGGCCAAACCCATGTCTGCCTCTCCTCCTGGGGGGAGGGGGAGGTGGGAGCGAACATTTTTTTGCTCTATAGACCTAGTGTAAACACCTTTTTCAGTGCTCGACAGACCTAGTCTAAGCTACCTCTCCAAGTACATGATCGCTCTCGGGGGGGGGAGCGAAGACTTTTTGTTCTACAGACCTAGAGTAAACACCTTTTTTCAAAAATTTCTCCGGCGTTTGGGGGGCCAAAAGAGAGTTTGCTCCCCTCCTCCAGCACTTTGGGGGCATGGTCAGAATGCCCCCCCTGAGTCCGCCAATGACCTTGTTTAAGTAGCAAATTTCAGACCAGGTGGTACGCAGCCCTCCATGTGGAGTCATTTGACCCATGCTATTGTGTATAGTTAGGTAAGACTACATGACTTCATATATAGCTCCATAACTTCACTAACCCCGGATAAACCCATTATGGAATCTGTTAAAATAATATGGGAGAAGTGAAGGTCCATGTTTTCGTGATTCGCTGTCTTGGGTTAGTTACTAAAAAATGCCACAATGAGGGGTATGACGTATCCCACGGAGCATGGGGCGTGTAAATTAACGTAATTTTTCCACAGAAAAAGTCTGGGAGGCGAGAGTGTCATCCCAACGCTCAGACCAACTCTCCGTTATGTGGAACGGCTATGAACTATTGTTGGATCCTCACAGCACACATGTAGGCCCTGGCAGGGAGGAGTGGCAGCACTGGTGTTGTAAATGGCTAGCTAAGGTTTTTATAGTGAGCGAATCGAAATTTCAGCGCAGACTCGCAGCCTGCACTGTTCTCTAGGCGTTAGTACCGACTAGAGGTGGGACTTTCCAGGCCCGGGGGCCCGGGGCAAAAGCCCGGCACAGGCCCGCGGGCTTGGACCGGGCCTGAAGGCCAATGCCGGGCTGATGACGGGCTTCACCCAGGCTCATTCCGGGCTTCAACTGAACTGGGACTTCAGTCAATTTTCTGTAAGTTTAATAAGCCTTTTCAGTACAGAACTAGTTTTTTCCACTAAAACATAATCTTATTCATGCACCTGCAGCTTTTGAAAATGCATTTACAATTAATTTTGAGACATGAACTTTAACCCTCGCCCCACCGGGGGGCCATCGATGGCCCCCCTAAGGTTTTTCCGGGATAGCAGAAAAACGACGAGGCGCAGCACCGCGGTTGAGGACTCTACCTCTCACTGCATCATTTTCCCATCATCCCTAAAAATTTTTATCCCGGGTCACCCAAGGTCAGGTCACCAGACGAGGTCAACCAAGGTCACCTCACTTCACCTTTAGAGCTCTGTAAGAGCTACATTTCAAAGTCGATCAATTTGAAACTTCCTACACTTCATGACCCCTCCAGGGTCTACAAGGTGTATATCCGGGATTTTTCGATTTCGTGCCCTGAGGTCAGGTCACGAGGCGACCTCTCCCATTGACAAAGCATGGGGAAAAGCTATTTCATGATATAAAAGCCACAAAAATGATTGCAAATACTCAGACTGCTCAGAACAACGTTTTTGGACACCCTTTCACGGATCCCAGGGGTCATATTTGCCCTTTGACTTTTCCAAGGTCATCCAAGGTCACCAGAGGTCAACAACAGTATTTTGACAATAACTTTTGACCTAATTGGGCTAGAGCGGTGAAACAAACACCATCGTGTTTGTCTTGTCACTGGCTTTCATTTGATATACGGCAAGGTCACTTTTTGACCTTTCGTGACCTCAGGTCATATTAGGTCACGAGGTGACCTCTGGCGGTCAAACCACTGGCGCGAGGTCTTTACGTTCCACATAGCGGAAAAAGTACTGGCAATTTGCTATCAAATGTACTTTACCAGGCCTCAATAGCTCTAATGCCATAAGAGTTATGCCCAGTTTGCTTAATCATTGCATATTTGAGTGAAAATAGCCGATCTTGACTTAATTTGACCTCTGGAGGTCAAACCATTGACCTGAGCACTAAAACATGCGAAGTAATTTCTTACTGAATTCACGCGAGCTTTCTATTGCACTTTGCAGATTTGCGCTAACGCCCATATTTTCGGAGTTAGAGGGGGGGCCATCGATGGCCCCCCGGTGGGGCGAAGGTGGCGCCGGACCCCCGGTGGGGCGCGGGTTAAGACATACATCAGGAATGTAAAAGCATAAAGCTCTATTTTTCTATCTGTTACTCATGCCAGGGTCAAAAGCAAGTTACTTAAACCTGTATCAATATTAATAATCAAATATTGAAAATGCCTACAGTTGCACACATCCATGCTCTACTGTCATCTTATGAATATCCTAATGACTTCAAAATCTTTAAGTCATATATGGGTGAACAAAATAGAAATTGTGATAGCCTATTTGTTACTTCCATATTGTCAGTACATCATTTCAAAGGAAGTCATTTAACCAATTTGCTGCTGACATATTGATACTAACACCTAGCTCTAGCTAGAACATTCTTTCCAGAAGCTTTCTGCTTCAGGTAAAAAGAAAATGTAATCTATGGAGCCATTCCCATGTCCTCTGCGAAAAATGGCGAAGTGAATGCCAGGTACAAACTATCTATTGGGAGCCCATAATTGTCAAATTGGCCTGCTAACTCTAGATGCAAGAACAAATGTTGATAAGTTTGACCCTTCCACAGCTTCATCTTGCTCTTTCATTGCCCAAAAGATGCAAAATCCACTCAGAAAAGGCTAGTATAAGCAAGGGAATAGGCACTAAGAAAACATGTTTTTGATCGAAGTACTTTAAAACATAAGTTAGTCAGTTGTGGGGAGATACTGGGGAGAGCAGTCAGCCTTAGAAGGAACCTTTGAAATTGCACCAAAGATATGAAGATACTTGACATCATGTGTTGCATTTTCCTTGTGGAGATAGGTACTTCCCTGGCCTCTATGAAAAACAACTTTTTTATAAGCTTTGAACATAACAGCACTTCCATCCCAAGATACCTTTACTTTACACTTCCCTCCCACCACACTAAAAATGTACAGAAACACAGAACACAATAACAGAATATCCAAATTATGATGGACTTCAAATACGCCAAATTCCGCGGCTTTGCAAAGCTTGAAAAGCTTTGCAAAGCCAGAAAAGTGTCATATATGAAACAACTGCGCAAAAAGTGGCCGATTCTCAGGAACATGACTTCTCAGGAACAAAACAAATGCACCACACACTTTGTGCTTATTGTTTAAATCCGTAATTTTTTTTAAATATATATTTAAGAGTATTGAAATAGTTTTACTGAAATAAACTTACTATTCTGATAAATTTTAGTGAAAAATATTCTTATAAATGATTCTTCTAATGTAGACAAGCACGGTGCTTCAGATACCTTCTAAGCGCAAGCCCCTAAAATACAACAAAACAAACAGAAATAGTGTTCAAGCCCGCATGGCGATGGTAATAATGTGGATGGGATCGAGTTGTGTTTATTTGTGTCAGATTTACTTTTGGTGGAGATTGGTGCAATCTTTTTATACCATGTTTCGTGCAAACTTGTCGAAAACTAGTGGTTCTTTATCAAGATAGGCTGACGGACCTTGTTGGCCTGTTGGCTTACCTACTTTGCAGATCGGGCTGACCCAAGCAGAACAATCTTTTGACTATCTTCCAAGCTGTTTAGTGACTAAAGTAAAAGAAAATGCTCACATGTATCAATTCAGGCACAATGTGAAGGATTTTTGGTTCATTCACCGCCATTCCGCCATGATATTCTGAAATGTTATAGCTGAAAACTTGTCACTGCTCTCTCCTCTATTCATAAACATCATTGGAACTGAATTGTGAGGCTCGTGCAAGCATATAATGATTTATGAAAGTGCAATCGTCGACGGAAATGTCTGATATGAGTGGGCTTATTTCATCCAGATTCTTATAGCTGCCATGTGCATACCTCTATCTAGAATGCCCACTGTTTTATAAGGTGATGCTGGTCATTACCTGAAGTAATTTTGCATCATAAGCAAGCCATGTTTCATACTGTGTGTTTTTTCAGTATCATTTTCTGCTGAATTATTAAGATAGTTGAGGCTACTGATGCTGCATGCACCTTTTTAATATGGTTTTGGGTGAAACTAAAATTTTTTCCAGGATAAATTGGCTTAAACATGTATTTGAGACAACTTTAAAGTAAACAAATGCTGTATATAGTCGTTTATGGGTTTTCCATGATACCGGGTCTTCCGGGGCTTGATAAGCCATTTTTTCCACAAACCGGGCTTGTGATGGGCTTCTAAAATCAGCAGCAGACCGGGCCCGGGCCTGCAAAATTGCCCGAAACTCCCACCTCTAGTACCGACAGACCGACTAAAACGCTGATGAAATATAGACTCGCTTGATGGAGCTGGGATTCAAACACAACACTAGCCAGCAGCAGCGGGTGGCTGGGCACGCCGGTGCTCCTGACGCCGTGAGCACCGACCAGAAGCGAGGGACACGCCTGCTCTGGGCCAGAAAGACGAGCCATTGACCCTCGCCACCGCCGAAACCCGTCCCAAGCAGCAAGTGACAAGGACCACTAAAAAAACGTGGTTTTGCAGAGGGATTCGTCTGAGACGCCCTCAGTTCTTCGAGAGCCAGGGGCATGGCCTTAAAGGGAATGTGGCACCTTGGTCGAATCCTGGAATTTAGTGTAATTAGGCGTACTTTTAGCCGAAAATAATGAAATCACTCATGATTTCTCTGAAAAATGCATAATACGCTCAATATTTTGATTTTTGAAATACTCCTCTAGGAAAATAAATGCATATCCGTCTGTGGATGATGTCACGATCTGGCACCCACTATCCTACTTGAAACGCTTCAAGGGCTTCGATTGGATGATGCTCATCGCGACGTCAGCATATGTCGTCACACCAACAGCCATGACAACTGTGGCCTGCTGCTAAGGGTACATGAGGGGTACATTGCAGGTAGGTTTTAGCTTTTTTCTACGGAAATATCGAGTTCCAAGATAAATGATATATTGAGTACCAGGTTTTCCGACTTGCTTTACAACTTGGCTATTTCAGTTAAAAATCATGCTATGAAGGTGCCACATTCCCTTTAACGCACCTCTGCACTGGATGATCAACCTTACTGAAGTCATATTGCCTCGAATATGACTTGGGGATAAACTGAATCATGCCTTTAGCGACGCCTAATCCGCAGAGGTCCTGATCCAATAATCCAGGCAAACATGTTCGGAAGACACAAAACCATTTTCCAGTGAAATCATGCATAACGTATAAACAAAGACAGTAGTAAAAGTAAAAACTGAGCCGGGTGTGTCGCGCCGGGCAAGCTTACCAAGCAAAATAAGCCTTTATGTTAAAAGCTTTGGATACACCTTGGTGCACTTCCAGACTGTAATGGTTTTGGGGGCATTCTGTGTTGAAAATAATGGATTTAACCCAGTTTCTGCTCATAAATGGCTAGTAAGGCTAACGTTTTGTTTTTGTTTTGTTTTACCTTCTTTGGAAATAAAATGTCTCCAAATTAGCGTGACGTCAAATCGGCGTATGAGCTATTAATTTCCTGTGCCACGTTACACTAGTTTAATTTGCACCAAAAATGAAAACGAATACAAATGAAGCATTTTTAGCTAAAAGAGGTTACCATTAGGAGAGAAAGTAAAATGTATCACCTTCTTCTATTTTTCTTTATATATTTAAACATTGCATGTTTACTATCGAATAAAACAAGTCATAAGCATTTAAATCGATCGTACCAAAGTCAGCACGTGAGTTTTAAGGATGTCCAAGCAAAACACATTTGTCCGCGTGGACGCGCTTCGGGGCTTAAATCTGACTTCACTTTTCTAAGATCGGATCATAGCACTTCACCCAGGCAGGACGGGGTTGATAGAGGATGACATTTTACCTTCTTTTCTCCGCGATTGGTAAGTTCTGAAACAAATGAAACATCGATCCAGTGGTTTAACATCATGCTAGTTATCTCACTTCGAATCCCGTTATGAAGGTGGCACATTCACTTTAAGTTACGTTTTCGGTTTTGTTTGAAAATTTTGAAACTCCTAAATAAAAATCTAAAGCAAGCAAAATTTTCCAAACATTTTCCAGATAGTAAATGGGTCAATATGATGCCTACGAATTTGAAGCAACAGGAATCTAATAAAAAGGCGTTTGCAACGTTATTGTAGAGACCAACTGGGCCACTTAAGGTCGGTGATATGCAAAATCCTTAAAACCTGGAATACATTTTCCAGCTAATTACAGCCTCTTTCCAAAGTTAACAGAAGCCTGCCACAACCATGTTATTCCTGTGTCAAGCAGGCATGAAATGACCTATTTCCCTTGCAATACAGCGCCTTGTTGCTACAAACATTTTCCAAAACACCACAGGGTGATTGGACCGTAAATCTTCTTCTTCGATCACTTCTCACAAGTTTGTGATTTAAACGCCTCATTGAAATGAAACGTTTACACACCATTCATAGTTCAGATCGGTGACCACTTAGCGCTACAGAAGATTTAAGTTCTCGAAACATCTGCTGAGATTTAAAACAACGCTGTGAGGGTGGGAGAAAATAAGCTGCAACCACTACACTTAATCGGGATATGAAGGTATGCAAACATCAGATTCAAACAAATATAAATTTGGAACATCATTTCGTTTATAAAGGGCTACAATACTCACACTTTTTGTATGCCATGCTTGAGTGACAACAATATTACGCCTTGTCATGAGCTAGTTTTTTTGTAGTCCGTCCACTATTTTTGGTATCTTGACTTTTATTCCACGATAACATTGTGCAAATCGGTGCGAGTCCAGTATACCTGAAGGGTGTGGCATCCTTCCCAAACGTTGCATCATCGACCTTGAATGCGTCCGCCCAGGGCGCCAGCAATATGTGTTGACACCTGTTTTCCGCCAGTGCCAAATGCCAGAAGAGCCAGATCTTTTTCTGTTGATCTAAGCTGCAACGAATCTTATACATTAGCAGCATTCGCGTTTGAGTGACTGAAATCACATTAGTCAGCATATCAGGAAGTAGGCCCTTGCTGATTTACCAGGAAAGCTTGGTGAGAGGAGCATAGACTCATCTCAAACAGGAATTCGAAGATCATACTTTGGCACAACAATCTTCCGAGAGGGACGGTCGGACACGTCTTGCAGAAGTATTATTAAGCTTGTGCTTATCGAAGCTAGCACAAGTTTAAGCTTATCGGAGAGGGGTGAACCAAATCTGGTTTCGCACAACAAAAGACATCGTAGCAATCGCAGAAATTGCAGCGAGAAGGGTAATATTGCGTGCAAAACACAATTCCTATGTTTTATGCTGCCTGTCATGAGAAACAAGGAAAAACTGAACAAAAGGATAGCCACATTGAATTTCGTTTGTTCAATTACAACTACCACACGTTGGGAGCGCAGTACACATATCCTAATGGTCCACCGACAAGATCGAAACAAAACGACGAGGATATTACTATTTCCACACATATTGAAGGGTGACAGTCTTAGAAGCTCACTGCACTGACCCTTTCTTAATATTCTAAGGTTTCTTCTCCAGAAGTCGCAGGTTCAGGCTCGCCTGCAAATATTTGGTACATATCCTAACTCAGATCCCACTGTCCCCAGTCCCGTCTCGATGTCTCGATGCATCGCGGTCGAAGCTCCCGGCATCCTCTGACAACAGAGTTCCCGTTAATCGCTAGCCACAGAGCACCCGGTGACCTCTAGCCACAGAGCTCCCGGTAATCTCTGGCAACAGAGCTCCCGCCAACGTCAGTCGACAGTGCTTACGGTAACCTTTAGCGACAGAGCTCCCGTTAATCTCTAGCGACAAAGCTCCCGGTAACCTCTAGCGACAAAGCTCCCGGTGATCTCTAGCGACGGATCTCCCGGTAATCTCTAGCGACAAAGCTCCCGTTAACCTCTAGTGACAGTGCTGCCGGTCACCTTTAGCGACAAAGCTCCCGGTAATCTCTAGCGACAGAGCTCCCGGTAATCTCTAGCGACAGAGCTCCCGGTAATCTCTAGTGACAGTGCTCCCGGTAACCTTTAGCGACAGAGCTCCCGGTAACCTCTAGTGACAGTGCTCCCGGTAACCTTTAGCGACAGAGCTCCCGGTTATCTCTAGCGACAAAGCTCCCGGTAACCTCTAGCGACAAAGCTCCCGGTAATCTCTAGCAATAGAGCTAGTGGTTATCTCGAGCGAAGACGACATTTCAAATATTTCCCTGACTGTCAGTTCATGGCAACTGGATCTACCTTCGCTATAATTGGGGTGCACTGGAAGCAGTTCCAGCAGGCGTATGAGATAACTGAGGTCCAGTCCCACCATTTTCGATGAAGAGCGATCAAAGTTGACCTGGGACAAGAAAAGGCTTCAGTGAAGACATTAGATATCAAACACCATGGTTCTTATCCTGCTCGCCATCCTTAACGATATGTATACGAAATGTATTCGTAAGAAAGAAGGAAGCGCCTAAAGTGACAGAAGTAAAATGATAAGAAAAAATATACATATCTGTAACAAAGCCATTAGACATCATCTCTTGTCATGGCCCATTCTCCGTCCGTATCACTCCAGTGACTCCCGCAGGGCCGGAGGCTCGCGTTTTCATACCACCGACCTCGTAGCAGGTCGGCTTTACCACCCATACTCTTGTCTCTGGCTGTGAGAAAATACAAAAAGGTCCTGTGATCTGTAACAAAAAGCTTCATCTTTCGTTACACTCACCCGAAATCTGTTTCATTTCTTTGTATCGCTTTTTCCTTTATCACAAAAAAAGTTTTTACGTTATTATACTTTGATCTAAGTCTTTTGATTTTCAAAAGACTTTTAACTTTTAAAGTCAGGAAAGTCTTTTTAAAATTGACCAAGGTTTCGTGGCCTTGCTCGTGACAAGACTTCGTTACGTCATTCAAGTTGCACGCGCGTAGTTTAAAGCAAGGCCCTAAAAGATAAGGTTGGTCCAAGTTTCCTACCAAGCACCTACTAGCACCTCACGGTAAATTGTTTTAATCTTGCCTAAAACAAAATATTTACAAAGGCTTGTTCAATTAATTATACTAAAGAAGAATATTATAGACAAATCAAGTCTTTATTTTGTATTATAACGTTTCAATTGAAAATAGTATGTTTTTTTGCAGATCCAGTATATTCTAGCCTGGTATGATGCTAGATTTGCCAGATTTGCTAATTGTGCGCAACTGAGGGATACCTTTTTGCATCTGATCTTTAGTGTGTTATTACGGAATTGTAATGAGTGATCGCCTGTGGTTGTGCTTCCTGTGCTGACGGTGAAAAGGGGCAAATAATACTAATTGGTTGAAAAATTCACTTTGTATCAGGGCCTACATTTTCTTTGTCCTTAGAAGTCTGGTGTTTATGAGCATACGGCGCTCCTGCGCTGTTCTAGGATGCAGAAATGTCAAGAACCAAGGCTGAAACACTTCGCTAGACCAGAATTGGAGAATGTGTGTTAAAACATATAAAACATTTGATATAATTGTTGTAGGTATATGTCCATTAATGGGCACTGATTTCAAGAGGCAATCATAGTGTAAACTTCAGAATCTTGCATGTGATGCCAGGCGTGATGATAGATTAAGCTTTGCAACCACAGAGGATACCTAATAGGAGAGAGTGCAGGTCAAGTCCTTTACATTTTTTTCAGGATTATTATATTTCAGAACTGATGACTTTTGCATCAATACATATATTAGCATTGCACACACAACACATATTACATGCACTGATACCAGGGCCTATGATTCTTAGTGGGTAGGTCTTAACAGTGCTGCACTCCAATCTCCAAAGTTTGGTAGCAGGTCAGACGAGTTGCACCAGTCATCTATCTTGCACCACCAGCCTCCAAAAATTTGCACCATTCTGCTACAAACCAGGGAGAAAAATGCACCCATTCCTACCCAAAGGATGCAATGCTACCTCTATTATTAATTAGTTAATTAAGAACATAACCCTTCATAAGGCCCCCTTCTCTGTCTTGATAACCATTGAGCCATTATTTGTTTGGTTTAAGTGTCACCTTCCTCGCACTAGTCTCACAAATTCACACCAGGTTGATAGAATTCGCACCACTAGCTCCTGTCTTCAAGGGCATTCACACCGACAAGATCTCATCGAAAATGCCAGACTTTGCAAGCTGGGCTGCAACAACAAGTATTAGGAGTTAATTAGTTGTTATTTGGCCTTCCCCATTGAACCCTGGATGTAAGTGTAGAAATTTCAATGTGATAACTGAGGCGTTCAGGTATAGCCATCCACCAGAACTTTTTTATAAATAAAAGCTGATCAGAAAATGTTCTCTTCACAATGTGGCCCACAACTTTTTGTTGCTCAAACAGTCAGGAAAACTATTTGTCCAAGTGAGCTGCTGCCTGCCATTACTCACAATATGACAAAAAAATTTCTGGTCATCTTTTGCCAACATGAGGATTCTGATTGGCAGCTATGTCAGTCAGAATGCATAATCACACTGAATATTTTGTATTCAGGATCTGAATCTGTACTTGTATATTCCACATCACATAGCACAAATCATAAGATTGTTAAAAGTAGACTAAAAAATTTAGTCACTGGGAGGACAAGAGGCAGGTGTTCTGTGTTACAGCTGAACATGTCTGCTTAGCCACACTATAGGGTACACATTGCACTCAGAAGCAAGAACCAATAAACAATTTACCAACTTATTGTGAATTCAATTTCATAAACTCAGGCACATCCAAATCGGTTCAAAATCAGAAATACAAATTCAAACAGATAGTTTCTTTGCATTATGATCACCTACAATAAATTTGAAGCTTTCTATCCTGCCATGTTAAAGTACTGAACATATAAGTTGATGAAGAAAACGTACAATTATGTGACTTAAATGCAATAAAACATTCATAATATCATTTAGCAAATCCAGATATCAACTCTTAGTTGTTGGGAAAAAAGATCAGTTTTGACTATAAGTTTAACAACAGGGGTTTGCCTATTATGCTGAATTGCCATGTGCCATGGATAAGCATGTGAAGTGAAGGAACTTTCAGCCTCCTGCATCCTCTTCCATCATCAGCATCCATCCTTACCTGTATCTCAGCCTCTATCTCCTGAATTGGCATCAGTCATCTGGATCCACCTTTGCCCCTCTATCTTTATCCACCCCTGCATCCGCCTCTGTTCATGCATCTGCCCCTGCCCTCTACATCCGTCCCTGCCTGCAGATCGGCCTCTTATCTTCTGCATCCGCATCTGCCCCTCTATCCGTATCTGCCCCTGCACCACTTCTGCTCCTACATCCGCTTCTACCCATGCATCCGGCTCTGTCCCTTCATCCTACTCTGCCACTGCATCTGCCTCTACCACTGTTTCTGCTCCTGAATCCACCTCTGTCTCCTGCACCCGCCTCTGTTTCCTGCATCTAACTCTATCTTTTGCAAGTTCCTCTGTCTCATGCATCTGCCTCGGGTGTCTGCATCCTCATGTGCCCCTCCATACGTCTCTGCCCCTGCCTCTGTGGCTGTTCGTGCATCTTCATCTGCTCCTCCATCCACCTCTGTCCCTTCATCTAAGTCCACCCATACATCCGCCTCTGCCCCTTCATCTGACTGCCACTGCACCCGACTACCACTGAATCTGCTCCTGAATCTGCTCCTGAATCTGCCTCTTTTGTCCCGCATCTGCCTCTGTCTCTATCTCCTGCATCCGCCTCTGTCTTTATCTCCTGCATCCGCCTCTGTGTCTATCTCCTGCATCCGCGACTGTCCATCTCCTGCATCCGCCTCTGTCTCTATCTCCTGCATCAACATCTGTCTATATCTCCTGCATCCGCCTCTGTCTCTATCTCCTGCATCCGCGACTGTCTCTATCTCCTGCATCTGCCTCTGTCTCTATCTCCTGCATCCACCTCTGTCTCTATCTCCTGCATCTGCCTCTGTCTCTATCTCCTGCATCCGCCTCTGTCTCTATCTCCTGCATCCGCGACTGTCTCTATCTCCTGCATCCGCCTCTGTCTCTATCTCCTGCATCCGCCTCTGTCTATCTCCTGTAGCCGCCTCTGTCTCTATCTAGTGCATCCGCCTCTGTCTTTTTCTCCTCTATCCGCCTCTGTGTATCTCCTGCATCTGGCTCTTTATCTCCTGCATCCGCCTCTGTCTATCTCCTGCATCCGCCTCTGTCTCTATCTCCTGCACCCGCGTCTCCTGTATCGCTCTGCTTCCTGACCCGCCTCTGTCTCTATCTCCTGCATCCGCGACTGTCTCTATTCCTGATCTGCCTCTGTTCTATCTCCTGCATCCACCTCTGTCTATTCCTGCATCCGCTCTGTTTCTATTCCTGCATCGCCTTGTCTTTTTCCAGCATCCGCCTCTGTCTATCTCCTGCATCTGCGTTGTCTCTATCTCCTGCATCGCTCTGTCTTTCTCTCATCTGCCTCTGTCTATATCTCCTGATCTGCCTCTGTTCTATTCCTGCATCCGCCTCTTTTTTCATTTCTCTATCTCCTGCATCCGCCTCTGTCTCTATCTCCTGCATCCACCTTTTTCTCTATCTCCTGCATCCGCCTATGTCTTTATCTCCTGGATCTGCCTCTGTCCCTATCTCCTGCACCCGCCTTTTGTCTCTATCTCCTGCATCCGCATTAGTCTCCTGCATCTGCATTTATGTCATGAATATGCCTATCTCCTACACTCGCCTTTGTCCCCTGCATCCGCCTCTATCTCCTGCATGCGCGTATGTCTCTATATCCTGCATCCGCGTATGTCGCCTGCATCCGCCTTTGTCTCCTCCATCTGCATCTTTCTCCTGAATCCACCTCTGTTTCCTGAATCTGCCTCTATCCCCTGAATCCGCCTCTGTCGCATGCATCTGGCTCTGTCTCTTGCACCCGCCTCAGCTGTCGGTATCCTCATATGCCCCTCCATTCGTCCTTGCCCCTGCATCCGCCTCTGTCTATGCATCTACCTTTGCTCCTCCATCCGCCCCTGCACCGCCCTGCCTCTTTATCCGCCTCTGACCTCTCGAACCGCTCTGTCCCTGCATCCGCCCTTGTTGCTCTATCCGCTTTTTCCCCATCGTTCCGTTCTGCACTCTACATCCGTCGTTGTCCCTGTATCCGCCTCTGCCGCCGAATTCTCATCTGTCTGTTAAATTACCTTGGCCCGTACACCCGCCTATGCCATCTGCATTCACCTCCGTCCTCTGTATCTCTGCATCCAGCTCCCAATTCACTGAAGATAGAACCATTAAGGGCGATACTGCCCCCGGAATATGCTGAAAGTTGGCCTAAGGGGAAGTCTGACATGCCTCATGATTGAGCCCTCCAGATCAAAAAGTACGTCTGTCTAGAACTATTTGAGTTCAGTTTTGGAAAGAAAAATGTTACAGCACCACGCTGCGCAAAAATCACATCTCTAAATGGTCTGTAAGTATTTTTAATATTTTCTGGAAAACCACCTTCCTGCTATACCTACAGCGCTAAATGCCCTCGGGCATCCTCGGGGTGACGTAGGCAAAGGGGTTGCCAGACTAGTATATACTAAACTTGAACCCCCTGGTTTAAAGCACCACAAATACCAAAACAACAACCTTCTCCAGCCTGACCTTCGATAACGTCTCTAACATATCTTAAGCTCACCACCACTGACAGCGAGCTGGTACCCATGTTTTATAATGTAAAGTTTGAGAGCTATGTTTCACGAGGGCGGCGCTTATGCGTCGTCCCTGACCCACCACCGCGAGTTAAGACCCTGCGGCAGTCGTCGCGTTGGGGCACTTTACCTACGCGCAGGCGAAGGGGGCGCGGATTTCTGTCTTTAGCAGTATCCGAGCAGCTTGAATTAAAAGAAAATGATAATTAACGATAGGTTAAGTTTAAGTTAGGGCGCAACGTGACGCCGTCGGCAGGTCCATGCTGACCAGCCGCCGCGCAGCACACGGCGCTCAGAAAGCGGCCGGCCCGGCGGCGGCGGGTCAGCTGATTACCACCCTGTGGAAAACAAGAGGGGACGCAGAGAGGGGAGCCAGACAGTGTGAGACAACAGGGCCGAGCCGGCGGTCGCAGAAGGCACCGCTGCGACGCTGAGCCTACCCAGCCCCCATCGAAGTTAGTTGGCAGCACGGGCTTGATAATTCCTCTGTCCCATTGACATCGCATGTTAAAATGTTCATTTTGGAAGGTCTCCAGACAGGGGCGGATCCAGGGGGCCGCGGCCCCTCCTCGCCGGTAAGGCGCCATCTCGGCACTAAGGCGCCCCCGGGGCCGCCTCCATTTGCTCCACATTTGCATGCCAAACGGAAATACTGGCGCCCCCTGGTAATTCCGCTGCATGCAAATACCACATTTTGACAACCTACCCTGCATCACTGGCGCCCCCGTGGTACATCATTGGTGCCTTTTGCCCAATTGGCGCCCCCGTGCCTCAATGAGGGGGCCTTCACCCTTTACCAGCCCGTTTTATACCAGTGGAGCCCCCACTCTCTCTCCCCACTCCCCACTACGGGCGCCCCCACCTTCTAACAATCCGCTCTATACCAGTGGCGCCTCCATGGTGCAGCATTGATACGCGTCATTGTGGGCGCCCCATCTTTTGGAACCCCGAATGTACCACCGGTGCCCCCATTGGGCATCAATGGTGCCTTCGTTTCACTCCAACGGCGCCCCCGAGCCTCTTCCACCTCTTGACATTCCGCTATATACTACCGGCACCCACTCTTCACTACGGGCACCCCCATCTTCTAAAAATCCGTTCTATATCACTGGCGCCTCCAAGGTGCAGCATTGATGTCTTCTGTGCACTCCACCGGCGCCCCCACGCTTCACCATGGGCGCCTCTGTTTTTTAGAGCCGCTCTTTACCATTGGCGCCCCCGTGGTACATCATTGGTGCCTTTTTGCTCAAATGGCGCCGCCATGCCTCTTTGAGGGGGCATTCACCCTTTACCAGCCCGTTTTATACCAGTGGAGCCCCCACTCTGTCTCCCCGCTACGTACTACTGGATCCCCACTCCCCACTACGGTCGCCCCCACCTTCTAACAATCCGCTCTATACCACTGGCGCCTCCATGGTGCAGCATTGATGTCTCGTTTTTGCTCCAACGCCGCCCCCACGCGTCACTGTAAGCACCCCATCTTTTGAAACCCCGCATGTACCACCGGCGCCCCTATGGTGCATCATTGGTGCCTTCGTGTCACTCCACTGGTGCCCCCAAGCCTCTTCCAACTCTTGACATCCCGCTATATACTACCGGCGCCCCACTCTTCACTACGGGCGCCCACATCTTCTAGAAATCCGCTCTATATCACTGGCGCCTCAATGGTGCAGCATTGATGTCTCGTTTTTGCTCCAGCGGCGCCCCCACGCATCACTGTGGGCGCCCCATCTTTTGGAACCACGCATGTATCACCGGCGCCCCCATTGGGCAGCATGGGTGCCTTCGTTTCACTCCACCGGCGCCCCCAAGCCTCATCGTGGGCTCTCCCACTTCTTGGCATCCCGCTATAAACTATTGGCGCCCCAATCCTCACCACGGGCGCCCCCACCTTCGGAAAATCCGCTCTATACCAATGCCGCCTCCATGGTGCAGCATTGATGTCTCGTTTTTGCTCCAACGGCGCCCCCACGCGTTACTGTGGGCGCCCTACCTTTTGAACCCTCATGTACCACCGGTGCCCCCATTGGGCATCATTGGTGTCTTCTGTGTACTTCACCGGCGCCCCACGCTTCACCGTGGGCGCCTTTGCTTTTTGGACCCGCTCTTTACCTCTGGCGCCCCCATGGTGCATAATTGGTGCGTTTCTTTTTTAATATCAAACGGCGCCCCCATGCCCCATTGAGGGGGTCTTCACCTTTCAACAGCCCCTCCTATACCACCCGAGCCCCACTCTTATGATGCATTATTGTTGTCTGCTTTTAGCTTTATGGGCGCCTTCCCCCCCCGCCTCTTTCCACCATCTTTTGACACATCGTTCTGTATCACTGGCGCCCCCATAATGAATCATTGGTGCCTGTTCTTTGCTCCACCGGCGCCTTCATTTCCAGCCGTGGGCTCATCGGGAGCGCCCCCACATTTCGACAAACCGCTCTGTCTGGCGGCACCCATGGTACACATTGGTGATTTTCTTTCGCTCCATTGGTGCCCCCACACTTCACTATAGGCGCCCACATATTTCTGTTGATTGCTTGATGAATCATTGGTATCTTACTTTTGCTCTATCGGCGCCCAACCACATCCCCCCACCACGCGCCACTATTGGCGCCCCAACTTTTGACAGCATGCCCTGTGTCCTCCATGGTGCATGATGGGTGCCTATCGTTAGCTCCACGAACGCACCAACACATCCCTGCCAGAAACCCCATGCAGCTTCTCTTTACTTTGAATTTCTTGCATCCCAAACGTGGCCCGTTGTCTTACCAGCGCCTCCCCTTGACAGCTCCCACAAATTTCACTGAATGCGAGTACCCCCAAGCTGTATCACCGGAAGCTCCAAACTTCAGCTTCGGTGTCTCCTTGCTTACCAAATTGCACCGTCAGCGCTCTTCCCATGCACTGTCTTCTCCTCCCTGTTGCCCAACCAGTGCCCTGTTCGTGTACCCCCCTTCTACCCTGCTGTTACCCTACCAGTGTCCCTATGATGGATTATTTGCTCCCACAGACGCTCCACTGACGGTTCCACGCCTATGTGCTGCAGGCGCCCCTTGCCTGCACCACCGGTATCCATAACTCCAGTCTCGGTATCGCCTCGGTGAAGTATCAGCGTCCCCCCGATGCACTACCACCATTACCATCCCTCGCCCGAAAGCCCAAATAACTAACTGACTAACTCACCACACTTCCCCCGGCTATAGACCACCGGCGTCCCACAGGGTGTACCACCGTACCACACTGAACTTTTGGCACTCCCATGCTGCATCACCGCTGGACTCATTTATATACCTAAGCACTCCCTCATATATGATGCCCCTGGGTCACTAATAGGCGTCACACTTCAACGTGGACCACCCTCATCGATTTTTGACGCCCTCTTCTTTGTGGTTAGGCGCCCATATTTCACGATTGGCCGCCCTTTTCAGCTCTAGAGCGCCCCACTGCAACATGGACCACCCGTGCCTACCTTTGGCCGCCCTCTTCTGCATGATTGTTCTCCTGTTCTCCACTATTGACCGCTCCTTTGCAGATCTAGGGCGCCTCACTTCAATGTGGACTCCTCATTCACCTCCGGACGCCCTCTATTTTATGGTTGGGAACCCCATTTTTCACGTTTGGCCACCCTTTTTCAGCGCTTGGCGGACCTCTGCGACGTGGACCACCGTCATTTACCTACAGGCGCCCTTAACTTTGTGACTGAGCTCCCCGTTTTCACAATTGACCCGCTTTTCAGCCCTAGGGTCCCCACTGCAACGTGGACTGCCCTCATCCATTTTAAGCCGCTCTCTTCTGTATCAATGCGCGCACCTTCTCCACTGCTGGCCGCTCTTGTGCAGCTTTAGAGCACCCCACTTCACCGTGGACTGCCCTCATTCACCTCTGGCCGCCATCCGCATTGTGGTTCAGAACCCCTATATCATGATTGACCGTCCCTTTTAGCTCTAAAGCGGCCCACCGTAAAATTGATCGCTCTGATCCACTTTTGACTGCCCGCTAGTGCATGATTGCGCGCCCATTTTCCACAATTGTCTGTTCTTTCTTAGCCTTGGGGCGCTCCACTTTTACGTGTACCGCCTTCAACTTCGGATGTCCTCTACTTTGTGTTCGGGTGCTCCAATTTCACGATTAACCGCTCTTTTTCAGCCTTAGGGCATCCCATTGCAACATGGCACTACCATAGCACATGGACAGCTCTCAGCTTTGAGTGGTAACAATTGCCCCGAGTTCTTTTAATGTATGCTTTGGGTATTGATTGGTGTCATTTTGCTCCGTTACCACGCAGGATCCCCCAGGGTGCATTCATGCCCATCCGATGTGTGGTCGTGTGCCCGTCCAATATGTGGTTGTGTCGTCTTTTGCAACAAGAACATGCTACGATTGAATAAAGGGGACTGGTAAAAGTAATGTTTCTTGTGAAGCAAATTTTGAGCACATATACCAATATCCCTTAAATGTGTTTGAAAAAACATTCCGGACCTATTGATAACCCTATAAGCGGTTGACTTCGATCATTTAATTATTTTGCCGAGGTGTTTTTTTCGCAGTGCCACTAATGAAATGCTGTGTCCAGACAGCAATGCGAAATTCCCACGTCATCTGTGTAAGAAAAACATTGAGAGCTCGGCAGGAGGCACCTGCAGAATTTTGGTTGCGTCCTCTCCCACATGTTTGTAAACAGCAAAAAGTTTCGCCTTATGTAGAATATTATGGATTTATCACTATCCACTCTGCGCAGACAGGGTAAACTGCAACGACTGGTTCGCAAAATCTCCAACGGCCGTCTCTGCGTAAATTCTGCTTCAAAACGTAATCCAGGCAGAAGTTGCCCTGTTTACTTGTCGCTTATTTAACTAGAGGCACTTTGAGAAATTCTTCCTTTTCTTGGCAACGTGTTTTTTTTAATCGGCACTTTTTAAAATGGCATCACAAATACGCAAAATTAGCATCACAAAGATCCATGATACCAAAGGCTGATCCCCAAATGGTAGTCTGACCGCCCCCGGAGACTTCGCTTCCCTCTTATCGAAATCCTGGATCGTCCATGTACCCAGCCCTCTCGGTTGTTGACCAGTGATAGATAAGCTCGGTCAGTGTTGATCAGGTGCAATCTCTAACATCATCACCTTGGATAGGTTGAGTTTGCGACCGGTTGATAGAGCTGGAAAATGCCTAGGTGATCGGGGAAGGAGAGTTTATTGGGTGATGGAACTATAGTAGGGAGGAACAGAAACGTTGTAAAGGGGTGGGGCGGCTAGCACAGTCGCATGAGAGGCACCCGAAGGGAAAAGATCGCGCGAAGGGGCAGCCGGGCTACGCCAATCTATGACCAACCGTAAACCTCGGGGACCAGCCTGACTTGTTGTTACAAGCGTGACCCTCTGCGGCAAGCGACACCCTATATGTGACCGTCAGGGTCCCCAAGGGGCAGAAGAACACTCTTTAATCAGGTGGGTCACCTGTTTTCAACAGGGCGCTCTGTGACAAGCATGACCAGTACATCATTCCGTGGTCGGCAGGGCCCAATGCAGTCAGAAGAGCCTTCTGTCTGCCACCGAGAAACCGAGAATGCCCTCTGTGCCAGCGGGGGATGCTGTGACAAGTAGGGCCCTCTACGGTCAGCAGGTCCTTTGGGACCAGGAGTCTCCTCGTTATCAATAGGGCAATCTTAGGTCAACAGGGATCTCTGTAACTAACAGATCTTTCGGTCGCAGTCAGGGCCATGTCTTGCCAGCATGTTTTTTTTGTCGGACAGGGCGATACCCCCGGTGACCATAAGAGGACTCTGTATCGTATATATATATATATATATATATATATATATATATTTGGAACTGAACGCACAGTCTATAAAAAGGGCACTCCGGGACCAACAGGTCTTTCCGTGCCCAGTAAGGCCTGCCATATTCTTGTGGAAGGTCATGAGGTGACCTGAGGTCTAATCGGGAAGTCGCTGGGCTCCCTGCATCCAGGCGGGTAACCATCCATGACGGTCTTTGACTGCTGTGAGTGGGACTGGTGGGACCCTTAAATCCATTAGGATCTAAATCTGCCAGTTAGCGAACCCCTGGAGAAAGCCGGAAAGTGTTCAAGTGTACACTGTGAACGACTTTGAGTTCACTTTGGTCAGTCGAGGGTCCTATGTGGCTGCCATAGCATAGCGAAGACAGGCCAACGGCCAAAATCTGGTTATAGCTAGTTATAGTTCCTGCAAAAATTCAGGTGGATGCCGTTGAGGGAGACACAAACACATTTTTCCGAGTTGATCGCTGATGTGGAGTATCCCTAAACTGGGCCTTTGCTTGGGGCCGTATTCTGATGCCGAGAGTACATAAGAATGGGCGCACGCACGTCGATATTTTATTCTGATTTCCAGCCCGCACCCACACTGCGCAGGTGGGGTCAAATCAGCATTGTGATCGTAGTGCGCACATTAGATCAGTATGCTGATATTCTGCGTAGACTAGGTCGGTACTGGTCCCTGTGCATCCCGGGTACGCTTGCCCTACGTCGAGCGTGGCTACGCACGGAAGGCCAAAATACCACATTGGAATACGGCAAGTTGCTTGTCTCAGTCAAGTCTTAGGAGGGTATTATATTAGAATATAACCTTAGAAAGGTTTACAATAACTGGGGTCTTGAAGTAAGCCAAGGTCCATGAACTTAAGTAATAGATCCTTCGTGGCTGGCTAGCTCAGATTGAAGGGATTTGGGATCACTGCTCTGACCTAGTGGTTTATTAGACCCTTATGGCTAGTTAAGGCCCTGTGTGCTAATCATCATCATATAAGCAAAATCAGTAGTCCATTTAACCATCATGGGGCTTCCCAAAGTGTATCGGGATTTGATCTGACATGTCCTGTAGAAACCTAATCCCCAATGACAAACATAGGCTCATTGAACGAGACGGGCCTATTCTAAACATTCGTTGGTCTTCTTCAAACTGTTTAAGGCTTCTGAAGATAATTTTGATCACTGATTGGGGAGAAAATAGTCCCCATGCAGTCGCCCCGGGTCCCAAAGTGTCTTTACTAACCGTGGGTTCCAGTGCACAATAAAATAAACGCCAAAGAGACACATTTACTTTTTACCACTCCTGAGATGTATTTTTAGATCCATTCAAAGCCATGATCTTTCCCCATTTTTTTTAAAGAAAATATGAAACTAATTACCTCTTTGACCCTCCGGTTTTTCGGGCGGCAAGAAAAAACAGCGACGCGAAGCACCGCCGTACTTGGCACACCTTATTCTTGATCGATTCCGCAAGAATCCCCCAAAAATTTTGGCTTGGGTCATCTCAGGTCAGGTCATCAGTGCAGGTTAAGTGACCTTACCTCAAAAAATGTTGAAGGTGGCATAAGTAGGAAATGGGTGAATCTACCGGATTGAAACTTATAGCACATAATGGCCCCACCGAGTTCTCCAAGAAGTTCCGGGATTTTGCATATCGATGACATAAGGTCAAATACGGACCATGACATCTCCATTGGAAATACAGAGGAAAACAGAAAATGGTTTGTATTTGTGTAGATAAAGGTGAAAATACCTTCATATTCTCCAAATCGAAGTATCTTAGGTCCCTTTTTAGGCTCATGTTGCAATTTTTGACCTGTGACCTCTGAGAGATCATCCGAAGCTACTTAAGCAGTTTTGAGACTTAGGTCAATAACTTTGCATGAAATGATGATACAACTTTTATGTTTATACCATTGCGTTTGGATTGCTATTGCCAGTCGATTGATAGGCATATGGACTATGCTAAGTCAAAAGTGACCTTGACCTGACCTGAAGTCAGGTGATTTGTGTTTTGACCTAGTATGCTCATATTATACATCATTGGATTCGCCGTGATGAGAGAGAGCGAACAGTGTCTACAAAATTATTATAACTCAACGCTGTCAGACGCTAGACTTTGCTCAAAATGCCCACTTCTTTGACCTGCCATGACCTCAATGTTGACCTGAACCAAAAAGTGACTGATACAGTGTCTTCGTGAATTTGTATGAGCTATCCACCAGGGTTCGCGTTTTTTCGCTATCCTGCATAGGGGACGAGTTCGAGAGCGGGTGTTCAAACACCCCCACCAGGGCGAAGGTGACTCGGAGGCCCACCGGGGCGCAGGTTAACTGATTCAGTTCACAAAAATGCTTTAAATGGGTAAAGAACATAAATTTGGCGCCCCCAGGCGGCCTAAAAATGGCGCCCCCTGGCCATGAAAGTGGCGCCCCCAGCGCTGCGGCCCCCTAGCGAAAATTCCTGGATCCGCCCCTGTCTCCAGACAGTGACGGATCCAAGGGGGGGCCCAGGGGGCCCGGCCCCCCCCCTTAGCTCCGAAGCGCCCCAGTAAAGCTCAGCTCATATCGGGCGCCGAAGGCGCCCGATATGAGCGGCGCGCCTGTACCTATTTCGTGCGCCAAGGTGGTAGATACCACTTATTCCACTTGAATGAACACATACTCCTTAAAAACATGGCAAAGCGCCCCTGCCCAAACACTAGACGCCTTTACTGGTCTTTTGCGCCCCAGTAAAATGTTGAAGATGAAATTTAGAAAGCTAACAAAAGCGCCCCGGCAAAGAAAAGGCGCCACTAGATAGCAAGATTGCGCCATGGGGAACTAATGCACCCCTGAGTAGCCTAGGCGCCCCCTGGATGAAGCACCCCTGGGTAGCCTAGGCACCCCCTGGATGAAGCGCCCTACGGATACCATATGCGCCCTTGGCTAGGAAAGGCGCCCCTGGGCAGCAAAGGCAAATCTTGGTAACATAGGTGAACTGGACAGCATAAGCGCCCCTTAGATAGAAATAGGCGCTTTAGGAAAATAAAATGCTCACCTTCGGTAAAAAAGGCGCCCTTTGATAGCCTAGGCGCCCACTGGAAAAAGCGCCCTACGGATGTCATTTGTCATATGCACCCTTGGATAGCAAAGGCGCCCCTGGACAGCAAAGGCGCCCCTGGGTAGCAAAGGCGCCCCTAGGAAGGCACCCCTTCGATAGAAACCCGCCTTTGGATAGCCTAGGCGCCCCCTGGATGAAGCGAACTACGGATATCATATGCGCCGTTGGCTAGGAAAGGCGCCCCTGGGCAGCAAAGGCAAATCTTGGTAACATAGGTACCCCGGACAGCATAAGCGCCCCTTAGATAAGTAGGCGCTTTAGGAAAATAAAATGCTTACCTTGGGTAGAAAAAGGCGCCCTTTGATAGCCTAGGCGCCCACTGGAAAAAGCGCCCTAAGGATGTCATATGCACCCTTGGATAGCAAAGGCGCCCCTGGACAGCAAAGACAACCCTGGATAACACAAGTGCTGTGGACAGCAAAGGCGCCCCCTAGGACGGCAGCCCTTCGATAGAAAAGCCGCCTTTGTATAGCCTAGGCGCCCCCTGGATGAAGCGCGCTACGGATATAATATGCGCCCTTGGCTAGGAAAGGCGCCCCTGGGCTGCAAAGGCAAATCTTGGTAACATAAGTGCCCAGGACAGCCTAAGCGCCCCTTAGATAGAAATAGGCGCTTTAGAAAATAAAATGCTCACCTTGGGTAGAAAAAGGCGCCCTTTTTATAGCCTAGGCGCCCACTGGAAAAAGCGCCCTACGGATGTCATATGCACCCTTGGATAGCAAAGGCGCCTCTGGACAGCAAAGACAACCCTAAGTGCTGTGGACAGCAAAGGCGCCCCTGGGTAGCAAAGGCACCCCTAGAAAGGCACCCCTTCGATAGAAAAACCGCCTTTAGATAGCCTAGGCGCCCCCTGGATGAAGCGCCCTACGGATACTATATGCGCCCTTGGCTAGGAAAGGCGCCCCTGGGCAGAAAAAGCAAATCTTGGTAACATAGGTGCCCTGGACAGCATAAGCGCCCCTTAGATAGAAATAGACGGTTTAGGAAAATAAAGCGCTCACCTTGGGTAAAAAAGGCGCCCTTTGATAGCCTAGGCGCCTACTAAAAAAACGCCCTACGGATGCCATATGCACCCTTGTATAGCAAAGGCGCCCCTGGATAGCAAAGAAAACCCTAGAAAACACAAGTGCTGTGGACAGCAAAGGCACCCCTGGGTAGCAAAGGCGCCCCTAGGAAGGCACCCCTTTGATAGAAAATCCGCCTTTGGATGGCCTAAGCGCCCCCTGGATGAAGCGCCCTACGGATATCATATGCGCCCTTGGCTAGGAAAGGCGCCCCTGGGCAGTAAAGGCAAATCTTGGTAAAATAGGTGCCCTGGCCAGCATAAGCGCCCCTTAAATAGAAATAGGCGCTTTAGGAAAATAAAATGCTCACCTTGGGTAGAAAAGGCGCCCTTTGATAGCCTAGGCGCCCACTGGAAAAGCGCCTACGGATGTCATATGCACCCTTGGACAGCAAAGGCGCCCCTGGACAGCAAATACAACCCTGGATAACACAAGTGCCGTGGACAGCAAAGGCGCCCCTGGGTAGCAAAGGCGCCCCTAGGAAGGCACCCCTTCGATAAAAAAGCCGCCTTTGGATAGCCTAGACGCCCCTGGATAAACTAGGAGCCCGAGAAGGAAAACGAGCGCCCCACTGGGAAGTACAGGCGCCCTCTGTATAACATAGATGTCCCTTATCCACCTTCAGCTGCCCTGCATTGGAGCAGCGCCCCCAAGAGCAAAGGCGCCCCTGGACAAAAAGACGCATCTTGGTATCAAAGGCGCTCCTAGATAACATATGCGCCCCTTAGATAGGAATAGGCGCTCCAGGAAAGCAAAATGCGCCCCTTGGTTAAGAAAGGTGCCCTTGGATAGCAAAGGCGTCCCTGGACAGCAAAGGCAAATCTGGGAAACATAGGTGCCCTGGACAGAATAGGAGCCCCTTAGATAGAAATAGGCACTTCAGGAAAATAAATGCAACCCTTGGATAGAAAAAGTGCCATTTGATAGTCCAGGCGCCCACTGGATAAAGCGCCGATTGATATCATATGCACTTTTAGATAGCAAAGGCGCCACTGGACAGCAAAGACAACCCTGGATAACACAAGAGCTTTGGACAGCAAAGGCGCCTCTGGATAGCAAAGGCGCCCCTAGGAAGGCACCCCTTCGAAAGCAAAGGCGCCTTTGGATAGCCTATGCGCTCCCTAGATAAACTAGGTGCCTGAGAAGGAAAATGAGCGCTCCATTGGAAAGTACAGACTCCCCCTGTATAACATAGATGTCCCTTATCCATCTTCAGCTACCCTGGATTGGAGCAGCGCCCCTCAAAAGCAAAGGCGCCGCTGGACAAAAAGGCGTCTCCGTATATCAAGGGCACTCCTAGATAATATATGCACTCCTTACATAGAAATAGGCACTTCAGGGAAGCGAAAGGCGGCCTTTGGTTAGGACGGCGCCCTTGGACAGCCTAGGCGCCCTTTGCATTAAGCGCCCTACAGATATCATATGCGCCCTTGGATAGCAAAGGCGCCCCTGGACAGCAAAGTTAACCCTTCTTGAAATAGATGATCTGGACAGCATAGGCGGCCATGGATAAACTAGGCACCTGAGAAAGAAAACAAGCGCCTCACCTGAGAGTACAGGCGCCCCCAGGATATTATAGGTGTCCCTTTCCATCTTCAGCTGCCCTTCTGTCTATGGTTTGGCACACCTGTCCGACAGTTGCACGCTCTGTTACAGGGCTCGAGTGCTCAATTTGAGCATGGGCTGCCTTTATTAACCACATTTCATTAACCCATAACTGAAGGCTTAGTGCCCCATTGCTGCAACCGGGTGCCTTTTTCAGTATGTGCGCCCCGTTTCCGAGAACGCTGCCCTCACCAACCAGCAGTCCTCCCCGCTCAGCAGATGAGCGCCTCTTTCTGATAACTAGGCACTTTATTTCAGTGTTCGAGCGCCTTATTTCAGAATTTTTATTCTCCATCTATTTTGGGCTCCTCCTGGATTGCAGAGGCGCCCCCTCAAGTGCAAAGGCGCACCTGGATAGAAAAGTGCGCCTCATGTTTGTAAAGGCGCTCCAAGATAGCATATGTTCCCCTTAGATGGAAATAAGCACTCCAGGAAAGTAAAATGCTCCCTTTGGGTAGCAAAGGTGCCCCTTAACAGCGAAGGCAACCCTAGATAACAAAGGTTCTCTGGACAGCATAGGTGCCCTTGGATAAACTGGTGCCCGGAAGAGAAAAATAGCACCTCACCGGAGACAAAAAGCACCCCAGGATAACGTAGGGGCATGTATTTCAATCATGTCTGTGATTGAAAAATACACCTAGACAGCATATGCGCCCCTGGATAGAAAGACACCCCTGGGCAGTAACGGCGCCCCTGGAAAGCAATAGTGCGCCCCTGTGGAGAAAAAAGCCGCCTCCTGAATAACCTAGGCACCGCCCCCGAAATATCAGACGTCTGTGGATAGAACAGATTGCCTTGAATAAAACAGAGGCCCTGGATAGTAAAGGCGCCCTTTGATAGCATAAGCGTTCCTTAGCAACAATATGGGCGGTACATGAGCTCAAGGTTCACGCGCACCTAAGCCCAATAATGGAGCAATCAATCGATGCCGAAGCACTCCTTAAAGCACGGGCGCCAAATTTCCTAAGAAGTAAAGGCGCCTCTTGGTAGCAAAGGCGACCCTCGACAGTGGTGTAGGTATTCCTGAATAACAGCAGCGTCCCTTGATAAGAATAGCCCCAAGATGGCACAGGTACCCTGTTGATAGGAAAAACGCCCCTGAATATCAGAGGCACCCTCTGAATGAGGTGCCCATGGAGAGCATAAGGGCGCCCTATGCATAGCAAAGTGCCGCCCCTTGGATAGCCTAAGCGCCCCTTGCATAGGGTAGGCACCACTGGGTAGTATAGGTTACCTTGAATAAAAATACGCCCCTCAATACCAAGGTGAACCTGGATAAGAAAAAGCTCCCCTTGGGCACTGGGTATCAAAGGCACCCCCGGAACAGCAAAGATGCCCTTGGATAGCTAGGTTGCGTCCATTGGGGAGCGAAGGCGCCCCTGGGTGGCACAGGTGCCTCATCGAAGCAAAGGCCTCCTCCAGAGACCATAGGTGTCCCTGATGAGCACAGGTACTCCTGGACAGCCCCTAAATTACGTTGCATAATGTTACGATACCTATTATGACGTATGCTATTATATCAAAGTAAAGGTTATTCAGTGTTTAGATCAAGGTTACAGGTCAATTTTAAAGGTCACTGGCCTTGATGATCAAGGCTTGATCAAAGATCATTGTTAAGCTTGGGCACAGCGCTAGTTATAGCGTAAATTAGGCATAATATGTTGGGTTGTGCCGTAATAGGTCAATGACCTTGAAGGACCTTGACCCCAAAAATTGCAGACATTGTTTAGAGCCTTCCCTTTTGGCCTCAGCCCTGTTCTAGAGTATTCGCGCCCCGTTCCGGCCCGTTGGGGGGTGCTTGGACACCCTCTCGAGGTCTCCCAGTGGCACGAAAAAACGTCGGCGCGAAGCGACACAGTACTTGTCGCACCTTATCATTGATCAATTCCGCAACTTTCCCTGAAAATTTAAGGTTGCGTCATCTCAGGTCAGGTCACCAGTGCAGGTCAAGTGACCTCACCCCAAAAAATGTTTAAGTTGGCGTAAGTAAGAAAAGGGTGAATCTATCGAATTCAAACTTGTACCATATAATGGGCCCAAAAAGTACTAATACATTTATTGCGGGATTTTTCCCATCGATGACCTAGGGACAGGTACGAATCATAACCTCTCCATTGAAAATGCATGGGGTAAAACGGAAATTTGCCGAAAAATTGCTCTATGTCTGCAGACGCCGCTTGGAATACCTTCGGATTCTCCAAATCATGGTATCCTAGGCCTCTTTATCGGTTCATGTTGCAAGTTTAGACATGTTACCTCTGAGAGTTCATCTGGGGCTTCCTAAGCAGGTTTTAAGACTTGGGTTAATTGCTTTGCAGGAAATATTGACAAAACCCGTATTTTGATACCATTTTTATTGCTATTGTGAGTTATTCATATGCATGCTGACTGTGCTAGGGTAGATGGTGACCTTGACCTAGCCTTAGGTCAGGTCATTTTTATGTTTGGCCTAGTATAGTCATATTATGCATTATTTGATGATCCGCCGTAACGAGAGGAAGCGAATTGTGCCTAAAAATGATTCTAGCTCAACTCTGGCAGATGCTAGAGTATATACACACAGAGACATGTTGTAAGCTTTGTCTCGGGGAGGGGCCCTAGCGCTGATCGCGGGAAAAATCCCCAATGGCCCCCAGGGGCCCTCAGGGAGTCAGGAAATCTGGCGTTGGTGGAATCCGGTAGGAGGGATTTTGGGTCTCCAAAATCAGCTGAGGGGCCCGTCCGAGTTAAGGGGGCCCCAGATAAGGGCCCCCGACGAGCTCATTTGACCTCAGCGCCAACACAGGATTCTCAAGACCAGCGTGGGGTGCCTACCTATTTAAACGGTTTCTAAATAAGCTCAGGGACCCAAAACTAACCCAGGGGTCCAATTTTCAACTCATGGGGCCCAGACACTCTGAGGGGAACCTGCAGAAGCTCAGAAGGCCCATAAAACTAATAGGGCCAGGCTAGCTGGGTGCCTCAACGAACTAGTGCCCAGATACGCACAACGGGCCCCAAACAAGCTGAAGGGATCTATATCAGTTAAACGAAAACAATACCAACCCAGGCGACCCTGACCAGCTTAAGGGACACTAATCCAGCTTGGGGCTCAGGCTCAGAGCTCCAGCTTTTAGCTCAGAGGGCCCAGGACCGGTTGAGGGGGCTCTATATCAATAAAAGGGCCCCAAAAAGCTTAATAGGCTTCAGCAGTGACATATAGGTTTCAAGTTCAGTGTGAGTCTGGTTAACTAAAGCGGTCCTAGATCAGCTGAGGGGACTCGATATAAACTCATCGAAGTCACCGAAAACTCAGGGCCCAGGCCCGCAGAGGTTCTGCGGGCTATGAGGCTCAGGTTAGCGTCAATCGGGTATTTCAGTATTGAGCCGTTAGCTGTGATAAGTGGAGGTGGTGGATACGACACCTCAGTTTTTACCATGACCGAATATAACTATATTATTTGCTCATCGCGCTCCAGTTAGTGTCAGTGGGTGCTTTCAGCATTTTCTACCACGGTACCAGTCGTTAGCTGGCCCGAAATATGCTTGATGGTAAACGTGAGCATGTCCTCACTAAGAGGAAGCTTTCATGAAAATAAACATTTACAAATCCTTTTTTAAACGCGTTCTTCATTGACACTGGCCGCCTTTTTGGTGGTAAATTGGCCAGTGGCGGATCCAAGGGGGAGGGGAAAAGGCATTCCCCCAAACGAAAAGCTCGGGGCAAAACTGCGTTTTCGCCCCCCAAAGCGATCAACCTCCTTTTTCCCCTACTCCTTCTTAGTTTATAAGCAAGATTTTGGTGTTCCAACTCTCAACTTCAAACAGAACATAAGTTGATAAGATGTTCCCTGACCTGTCCCCTCGAATCCGGAAATGTAAAAAACACTGAAGATTATTTATTCGGGCACAGCCCTTCATCAGAATCATGGAGTAAATATCAATAATTCTCAGTTATAGTATAGCCAGACCTCCATAGTATAGCAAGGCATAGTATAGCCAGCCTTGGATAGGAAGAAGTATCTCGAGCCCATATTTTTCACCCCGTGAAGTTTTTTTTGGCTTTTCGCCTCAAATACCCAAAATTCTACGGGCAAGTGATATTGGTAGCGCAGCTTTTTACTGCGTGACGTTTTTTTATTTTTTTGCTTTTCGACTTTGGTTTTCCCCTCCCAAACCGACCGGCTAGATCCGCCACTGAAATTGGCGCCCCTCAGGTTCGGCGCCCCCCAGGTTCGGCGCCCTCCGAGCCTGGGCCCCCCCTTAACGAAATCCTAGATCCGTCACTGTCTCCAGATCGCAAATTTGGGTGGTCCCAGAAACAAATTGCATATCATCTGAAAGCACCATCAATTTCCTATTGGGTTCCGAAGTCGGTTTTACAATGCCCACAAAAACCTTCCCACAGGAGAGCAAAAACTGACTCGATGTCGCGCCGCCACCGAGCCTCCGTCCCCCAGCGGGCGACTGCGCACGCGTCACCGTAGCGCAACTGGTAGAGCGCTCGCTTGCCACGCAATAGGTCGCGAGTTCGAAACTGCGTGTGAGCACTTCAGCAGATTCTTTTCAACCATGTCTTGAAACTCAATTGTTTTCACGTGTTATTGTAAACCGATGTTAATAGAAACTTTTTGTTCTTCAGAATATTTCCTTTTCGTGCTTACTGGGCAGAATTAACCTCATAGCCAAAATACAAACTCGCCGAGCAGTGTCTTCGGAGCACGGATGGAGATGGAGGGAGGAGGTGGGAGTCAGAAGCCCCAAGATTTTGGGTCTCCCACAGGGGCGCAGCCAAAGGGGGCACAGGGAGCACATGACCTCATCGATGCCAGAGTGCCCCTTTGATCGCTAGGCGGTGTACCGTTTGGGCTGTGCCGCTCGAAATTTAGTGTACTTCACCGTTGAACCTAGATGCAAGTAGACCACATGTAGCAATTGAAACTATTATTAGACAATTTACAACTATTTTTGTCCAGCTAGGGAATTCTGCCGCGTTTCATGGTACCCGGGAAGAGTATGGGCACCTAATACGCGTCCAAATAATGCCTCATCGTCGCCAATAATCGTATGGGCGAAGGCATTCTGGTGCCCATTGAGCTCACTTGGTGCCGCCTGAGCTGGTCAAAGGCCATATGAACCCATCTAAAGCCAATTGAGCTACTCTGATGACCCCATATCTGAAGGCCAATGAGCTAGTCTATTCCCTGGGGAAAATTGAGCTGTTCTGGAGGGGGGGCTCTGATCCACATCATTGTTGCCCTGAGCTGGTCTTGAATATATGTGAAATAAGAACACAAGGCCAACTACCATCATCTCGGGGGGCCACTGAGCTATATTCTAGTCCCTGGTTGCACAGCTGGGGGACAGCTGCCTTGTGGGGCTCTGTCACACTAGGTGGTCCCCGGGCTGGTCTTGAATAGAGGATCAGTATAAATTCAAGACAGTCTTTGAAAAATCTTAAAATATTATACATCTACAGGTCATAGGGACATCCCTATGGTCATAGAGGAATAGGAGTATACAGGGGATATGACCCTCCAGGGCATATGGGCAGCCAGTGAACAAAATGAGGCAGGTGACTCGATCAGGTAGTTCGGGAAAATACAATCCCAACATTAATGGCTCTTACAGTAAAAATAACCACCTAACTTTGCCTTTAATTGAGGGATATTTCCCAATAAAATCTACAATCTGGCGGGTTGAAGGAGGGGCGACTGGAATCACCAGGTCAGGGGCGAGAGGCCGCAGGAAGCTGGAAGGCTTAGATAGATAACATATTTTTGCAGGCAGTGTTTAAACCGATGGTGTTGGAAGGGTCGGCATGAAACGGGAAGGCTTGTGAAACCTGACGTCGCTCCCTGCTAACCATGGATGTGAGAGACGATTTAACCCTCGCCCCCACCGGGGGGCCATCGATGGCCCCCTAAGGTTTTTCCGGGATAGCAGAAAAACGACGAGGCGCAGCACCGCGGTTGAGGGCTCTACCTCTCACTGCATCATTTTCTCATCATCCCTGAAATTTTTTACCCCGGGTCACCCAAGGTCAGGTCACCAGACGAGGTCAACCAAGGTCACCTCACTTCACCTTTAGAGCTCTGTAAGAGCTACATTTCAAAGTCGATCGATTTGAAACTTCCTACACTTCATGACCCCTCCAGGATCTACAAGGTGTATATCCGGGATTTTTCGATTTCGTGCCCTGAGGTCAGGTCACGAGGCGACCTCTCCCATTGGAAAAGCATGAGGAAAAGCTATTTCATGATATAAAAGCCACAAAAATGATTGCAAATACTCAGACTGCTCAGAACAACGTTTTTGGACACCCTTTCACGGATCCCAGGGGTCATATTTGCCCTTTGACTTTTCCAAGGTCATCCAAGGTCACCAGAGGTCAAAAACAGTATTTTGACAATAACTTTTGACCTAATTGAGCTAGAGCGGTGAAACAAACACCATCGTGTTTGTCTTGTCACTGGCTTTCATTTGATATACGGCAAGGTCACTTTTTGACCTTTCGTGACCTCAGGTCATATTAGGTCACGAGGTGACCTCTGGCGGTCAAACCACTGGCGGGAGGTCTTTACGTTCCACATAGCGGAAAAAGTACTGGCAATTTGCTATCAAATGTACTTTACCAGGCCTCAATAGCTCTAATGACATAAGAGTTATGCCCAGTCTGCTTAATCATTGCATATTTGAGTGAAAATAGCCGATCTTGACCTAATTTGACCTCTGGAGGTCAAACCATTGACCTGAGCACTAAAACATGCGAAGTAATTTCGTACTGAATTCACGCGAGCTTTCTATTCCACTTTGCAGATTTGCGCTAACGCCCATATTTTCGGAGTTAGAGGGGGGGGCCATCGATGGCCCCCGGTGGGGCGAAGGTGGCGCCGGACCCCCGGTGGGGCGCGGGTTAACACTCAGCGAGCCATTCCAAACGGTGCACAGACTCCCGCTCCATATCCCGAAATGGTGAGTTTGTCAATTCATGTGTTCACTATTACATATGTGCACTGATAAGACTAGCAGCACGGGTAAGTGCACACAAAGGTCCAGGCGTTCATGGCCCATAAGGTACCCTCCCACAACACATATGGATGAAAACCGATATGCAAACCACATGCGCAAAAACCAGAAGTACAGACATATAGATCACTAGTGCAGAATAAAAGACAAAGAACAAAACAAAATACGCACAAACACACGATGACTGTGGCATCCAGCGTGTCTAAGGAGAGAGTGAGAGAGCTCTCACTCTCTAAGAGAGGAGAGAGTGAGAGCAGGGAAAGAGACAGGTGGGAAGAAAGGTGAGGAGGATGAGGATGAGGATGAGGATGAGGATGAGGATGAGGAGGAGGAGGAGGAGGAGGAGGAGGAGGAGGAGGAGGAGGAGGAGGAGAGAGAGAGATGCTGAAGACTGGTAGGTTAGTGACAAAACTTGTAGCTTGCCGAGACACTTTGAACAAGGTTAGGGAGCAAAATTTTGCTGTTATCTAGAATTTCTGAGTGACAAGGGTTTGCCTCAATACTGGCTTAGAAAAATTTTCTTGATTACTTTCTTAAAGAATACTTTGTTGCCAGGTATGTCATTAATATCGCTTATGTTTGATGCTACGGTCTGATGTCCGATGCTAAATCTGATCTTTTAAAGGCAACTGCAGACAATCAACTGCAAAAAAGACACTGAGGTTGAAAAAATATAATTTCATCAACTAGAAGCAGACAGCGCACATACTAAATATTATGATCAGAGAAAGCTTTGCATTATTTTTCAGGTGTGATTGTGGGGGTCCCCTTACACTGCTGACTGTGTGAACTGACCTTGCCCACAAATGTTCTAAGCTTAATTTGCACTGTGCCTGCTGCAGGTGCAATGATATCATTTGTTGGGTTTATCATGTATTGCCATTTTATTTTTTTCTCATCATAGGATTAAGCAGTATGTGTGTTGGAAGTGCTTAAATTCCCAAAAGAAATGATCAGGATCAGATTGATGTGACTCAATGGAGAGGGGAGGCTGGTGATGCTCCAGGAAGAAAAAAACTTATGTTTGCATGCTTCAAATTTTTTTCCAGTATGTGATTGTGGCTCCCTCTTGTACTGTGGATTGTGTGCATTGGATTTATCATGCTGTGCACTTGTGTGTTTTCCTCAGCATAGGATTAAGCAATGTCTGTGTGTTGAAAAGGTGTTTGTGCATTCCCAAAATATATCAATATCAGATTGATGTAGCTCAATAGAGACGGAAGGAGGTAGGTAACATGCTAGGAAGTAAAACCAACAGTTTCGAGATCACATACTATTATACCTTTAGCATTGCTTCAGGGGAAGATTGGTTTATTTCTTGATATTCCTGTATCTTGGGACATATTGAGAAACAAGGCCAGAGAGTGAAGACATCTGCCAGATGATCACCAGATTTTATGCATCAGGCCATAAATAAATACCATAAATAACCATAAATAAAAAGATGAAAATATAGAAGTGCAAGCAGACCTGGAAAAACAAGGGTGTGCAAACGACCTTCCTCGGGAATCATTGCAAGCCATGGAACTTAATAAAACCCACTTTCTATGCTGAAAAATGCATTTACCATAGAGCCAGAGATGACCACATTTTACCCAGCTTCTAAGGAAATGTTCAGAAACATAAGTGACAGCATAATTCATTCACTTTGATTTGTAAATTTACCCAAAGTTTATGTGTCTACCACAATCTCCTGCAGTCACAATCTTCTGAGCATACCTAAGGGCTGACCAAATGGAAATAATATATTGCAGAAATCCACCAGATTTCACAAACTGGGTTATTTTGAAGCACACTTTTTCTTGGCGAATGCTTCTTATCTTCATCTTGGCTGCAGCATACACATTTCTCATGTTACAGGTAACACATATCTGTCAATGAAGGGGCTCTCAACAGAAAAGCAGTGAAACAGGGCCCTGATCGGCAACTAAGATTCTTAGCTAAGACTGTCTTAGCTAAGACAGAGCATGCGCAGTACGTCTCACGGCACCCAGCTAGCCACCTAGCGGTAAGACTGGTGTTAGCTCGTACATGACGTCACAAAAGTATGACGTCAGCACTAAGACTGTCTTACTTGTCAGCTGAGACAGAAAATAGTGACTGCGCGCAGACTGAAATATCGGCATATCTGGCGCACATGGGATGATTAGAGCAAGTTGCGTTTTGCGGTGCGGCAATCTGGTGCGAGTGGTTCACAGTCGTGGATAATGTATGTACCTTTTACTCGCCGTCTAAAGGTAGAAAAACGCGATAACACCACAAGGGCTTTCCAGCTGCCCTCTAGTGCTAAGAATATGAACTAACAAATCGACTTGCCTGCCACCTGGTGCTAAGACTGGCGTTACACCGGTGACGTCACTGTTCATGACGTCGATTATGACGCGTCTAAGCCTTAAGAATATTCTTAGATGCCGATCAGGGTGCAGAGAGAACCCAAGCAAAATTTCAGCAAGAAATTTAATAACAACAAATAAATACTGCTACTGCTGGAACCACCTCACTCCTCCACAATCAACAATCATCCAGCGAGCAAGCGCAGGCGAGGCGCGAGGAAAAGAACCGAGAGCCACTCGATGGAAAAAATGCCGCCTACAACTTGTTTTTTTTAGAGTCCGTCTTTTGGAGGAGTTATCATATGGCAGCACGAAACTTCGGGCTACCCATTATCTACTACCCTGAGCCTACCCATTTAGTCCTTGTGTGTGCCAAGCGCGGAGCCATGCCTGGTATTTGCAGTGTTTTTTGTGATAGTCGCAACGCGCCATGGGCTTCCGTATCGACATGCGGAACGGTTCGGCGCCCCAGTCGCCCTTTGGCTCGTCTGTACTTTCGCGCCTCCATCAAACATCCAACACCCTCCCTTGCCGGGGCTCTTCTCTCCTTACCACTGGTAGTACGGTCACACGCTTTGGTTCATACTTGTGCCGGACCGTGCCATACGCCATGGCTCATACCAGCGCCTGATCGTACCACACGATCTATGTCAGACCACGCCCCAGGCCACGGTTTCATACCTGTGTCGGACCATGCCATACGCCATGGTTCATACCTGTACCGGAGCGTACCACACGACCTGTGTCAGCCCATGGTCCATGCCGTGGTTCATATCATGTGCCGGACCGTGCCATACGCCATGGTCCATACCAGTGCCCGATCGTTCCACACGATCTGTGTCAGACCATGCCCCATGCCTTGGTTCATACCTGTGTCGGATCGTACCACACGCCGCGGTCCATACCTGTGTCGCATCGTACCACACGCCGTGGTTCATACCTGTGTCGGATCGTACCACACGCCATGGGTCATACCTGTGTCGGATCGTACCATACGCCGTGGTCCAAACCTGTATCGGATCGTACCACACGCCGTGGGTCATACCTGTGTCGGATCGTACCACACGCCGTGGGTCATACCTGTGTCGGATCGTACCATACGCCATGGGTCATACCGGTGTCGGATCGTACCACACGCCGTGGTTCATACATGTGTCGGATCGTACCACACGCCGTGGTTTCATACCTGTGTCGGATCGTACCACACGCCGTGGGTCATACCTGTGTCGGATCGTACCACACGCCGTGGGTCATACCTGTGTCGGATCGTACCATACGCCATGGGTCATACCGGTGTCAGATCGTACCACACGCCGTGGTTCATACCTGTGTCGGATCGTACCACACGCCGTGGTTCATACCTGCGTCGGATCGTACCACACGCCGTGGTTCATACCTGTGTCGGATCGTACCACACGCCGTGGTTTCATACCTGTGTCGGATCGTACCATACGCCATGGGTCATACCGGTGTCGGATCGTACCACACGCCGCGGTTCATACCTGTGTCGATCGTACCACACGCCGTGGTTCATACCTGTGTCGGGTTGTGTCACCCGCAGTGGTTCAGACCTGGGTTGGATGGTGCCACACCCCGTGGTTAGACCTTTGTCGGATCGTGACGCCGCGTGGTTTATACCAGCGTCGGATCATGCCACACGCCGTGGCTGTGTCGGATCGTGTCATCCGCGCGTGGTTTCATACCCGCCTTGACCGTGCCATACGCTGTGGCTTGTACCTGTGCCGGATGGGGTCACACGCGTCGTCGGATGGTGCCATACGTCGTGGTTCATACCTGGGTCGGACTGGCGGACCGTGCGTCACGCCGGGGGCCTGTACCTGTGTTGGACCGTGCCTCACGCCGGGGCGTGTACCTGTGTTGGACCGTGCCTCACGCCGGGGCGTGTACCTGTGTTGGACCGTGCCTCACGCCGGGGCTTCTACCTGTGTTGGACCGTGCCTCACGCCGGGGCGTGTACCTGTGTTGGACCGTGCCTCACGCCGGGGTGTATACCTGTGTTGGACCGTGCCTCACGCCGGGGCGTGTACCTGTGTTGGACCGTGCCTCACGCCGGGGGTGTACCTGTGTTGGACCGTGCCTCACGCCGGGGTGTATACCTGTGTCGGATCGTGCCACACGCCGAGGCGTGTACCTGTGTTGACCGTGCCTCACGCCGGGGGTGTACTTGTGTTGGCCCGTGCCTCACGCCGGGGCGTATACCTGTGTCTGAACGTCCCACGCCGGGGCGTATACCTGTGTCGGAAACTGCCTCACGCCGGGGCGTGTACCTGTGTCGGACCATGCCTCACGCCGGGGCGTATACCGATGGTGGACCGTGCCTCATGCCGGGGCGTGTACCGTGTCGGACCGTGCCTCACGCCAGGGGCGTATACCTATGTCGGACCGTGACTCACGCTGGGGCGCATACCTGTGTCGGACAGTGCCTCACGCCGGGGCGTATACCTGTGTTTGAACGTGCCCCACCCCGGGGCGTATACCTGTGTCGGATCGTGCCCCACGCCGGGGCGTATACCTGTGTCGGACCGTGGCTCACGTCGGGGCGTGTACCTGTGTCGGACCGTGCCTCACGCCGGGGCGTGTACCTGTGTCGGACCGTGCCTCCCGCCGGGGCGTTACCGTGTCGGACCGTGGCTCACGCCGGGGCGTGTACCGTGTCGGACCGTGGCTCACGCCGGGGCGCGCACCTGTGTCGGACCGTGCCTCACGCCGGGGAGTCACACGCGCATGGTTCTCACACATGTGTTTCTTCATTCTGTCCCGTTGGTGGGTTTGGCGGGGAGAGTGCCTACCATAAGATGAGGTACCCCCCGTCGACGCAGGGACGGCCTTAATCAGCCAACACGCGAGTGAGTGGACGTCGCATTACATGAGTGGAGATGCGACGCAGTCGACGTTGAACACGCCCTAACATACTATAATAACATTTCTTGCGTTTATTATCTTTCATTCTAGAGACTGCACTGGGTTTTTTGTATTGTTCGAGACGGTTGTGGCAGCGCAAAGCAGCTTGATAATCGAATTTGCTTCGTAATACGGTCACAATTCACGGTTTTGTAAATCTGGCCAGCCCCAATCATTTTCGACATCTTGAAAAGCCGCACCCCTGCATGGACGACTGCCCCACTGACAGCCCCCCCCGACCTAACGCGCCGGTGTCATTGGCCTCAGACGAGAAGTGACTAGTTTTCCTCGAAGCTCGTTTTTTTGGATGAGCCACCAGCCAAACAAGGACGGGGGCCAACTCGGTCAAAACCAGGGCGTCAGGATCACTTAAGTTCAACAAAGAACTCACCCGAAATATTGGCCAGCGTGCTCTTCTGCTGTAAGGTGGCAATCCAGAAGTTATCCATGCAACAAAGGGACTTCTGATGTCTTATTTATGCCAAGTCCGAGCATTTTATCATTCTGGAGACAAGTCGACCTCAATTCTCCTTGGCTCTGAGTGCCAAGGGAACTCCGTTGTTCAGTCTTTGTGAAGAATGAATAATGAATGTTCAATGCATTTTAGGCTGTGCAGCCAAACCAAATATACGGTACCTTTCTAGTTTTGACATTAGTTGGAATCCTTTATCATTACCTGGTGAAGTAAGCAGCCCTGTAGGTATTATTGTAAACGTATTTAACTAGTTAAGGCAGCGCTATCCAACACCCAATAGGTGCCACCAGAGCAAACGTGCCTAAAAAGACTGATATCTTAAATACTTATACAGCCAAACTTGAACCTCAAGTTCCCCTTCAACGTCCAAGGTTCCAACGCTCTCGCTGAACCCCGTGTATCCAGGCGGATGAAGCGACCTCCAGGGGCAGCAGAGGTCGGCGGCTCGCGCCCCCCCTGTAAACACCCACCGACCCAGTAAACAGTACGGGCGCCGACGCCCCAGCTCCTCTGGCAGCCGGCTCTCATCCGCCGCTGGGGAGCGTCCGAGGCCTGCCCCGCCACAGTTCAGGCCGGCACCAAAAATAGCGCCGTGCGCCGGTGCCAGTGTTCTGTGTGATTCACTACTGGCAGCCGCCGTCCGCTCAACCAACCGATCGCCGCCCGACGGAGATGTATGAGCGTCGCACTCCGGCCCCAGCCGCCTCTTACACGAGACAGAGACAGGGACGGTGTGGCGTAGGAGAAGAGCATTCGACCTCCACGCCGATGAACCGGGTTAAAATCTCCCGGCGGGTATTCTGCATGAGTCTTTCCGATCCCCATAATATTACCCTCCCCAAACAGGGTGACAGCTGGCCACGCCATACGACCTCAGCAGCCGCTGTGTTGTAGAGCGCCAAAGTGGCTTTCGACAGACATGCTTTTCGCTGTTTCCAGTAGCCCAGAGTTGGTTGACGCATGGATGGGAGGGCGGCTGTGCGCCGGTGACGGCTGCCAAGTAGGCCGGCACCGCCAGCTCCAGTGGAGCACCGGCACCCCCGGCCCGGCCGGAGATGTTACCGCCGCTGCCAATGAAAACGGCGCACTCACTGAGTCCAGTCGGTCACATCGGCAGCAGCCTGGCACCTGGAGGCCCGCCAGCTCGAACACGCCCATCCCGTCTCCATACATCGGTTGGAACAAGGTGCTCGGCTGAACCGATCCGGAGTCGTGTCCACTCGTAACGAACACGCTTCAGCGTACAGGCCATCAGAGCAATTCGGGCGGGCATGAGCAAAAGCGCGTGGGTGCTCAGGCACATTATCCTCGTGTAATTTAGGCATTAGTGGAAATGATACGATGCTTAAACTAACCACAAAAGGAAACGCGTTTATATAACAAATTAAAAGGAGGCGCCCAGCCATGCAGGAATTACTTCGAAATTTATTCGTATTCCTTACACTTCGAAATGCTCTGCATTTCGAAATATAAATCCAGAATGATGTCACCATGTTGAAGGTAGCTTAAGGGAAGCAGCCTTGGGACGTTCCGACATACCGACTGCTAAGTTCATATGGCGTCGCTCACAGCTTGCTGAAGGGGTGAAATGCCAATAGGGAAGACTTCAGCAGAATACCCGCCCGGGACGGGAACCCGGGACAGCGGGTTGAAAGTCGACTGCGCTTCCCCATTGCCGCTGAATCCCAGCGCGGTGAGGTGTGGACTTGTGGACCGACACTGCGCCTGGACGGTAGCGTACCAGAACCTGACCTGACCTCTGGGGACCCGTTCCAGACTGTCGGAAAGCGCGACCCCGCCCTGGAGGCTGACATCAAGGAGTGGATCGAGGCCATAACCGGAAAGAAGTGGCCCGCTGGCAAGGACTACGCCGCTGTGCTTCAGTGAGTGCTTCCACCCCCGCTGCAGTCACGCCTCCTCCATATTTTCATGCATGTGTAATGCGGCCGCCAGGCATAACCTTGACAAAATTTGTGGCTGCGATCACTTGGTGAAGCTTTCAACTGTGTGTGAGGTGAGTTTGCTTGAAGTGGCCGGGTGACCTAGCCCGAGCTAACCTGGACCTGAAAATTTGGTAGCTTCTGTTAAAGATATCTGTTGTTAGGCACACAACATTGCTATCCGATCGGCTTCTAAGAATTCACGATTGCTATCGGATTTGGTAATCACGTTCACTGTTGTAAAAAAATAAAATAAAACGTAAAACAACACTCGCACCCATTTTACAATTTCAGCGACATAGGTTTGAATTGATATTATTTAAATGTGCGCCATGTCTATAGCCAGTGACAGAAGAACAAAAAACATTGAGTACCTAGAGATTCTCTGCAGATCTCTCGGTGATCTGCAAAGCTACCCTACTGTAAGTGAAACAGTCAGAGCACGTGCAGTTAGGGCTATTTTGGTAAAACGGGATGGTCCAGGTGCGTATATGACTATGACATGCTTCATACCGTCACGTTTCTCACCCGTTGTGCCGCAGGGGATGGACAGGTGCTTTGTGAACTGCTTAACAAGTTGAGAGCCGACGCCAAACCGATCAAAATCAACACCACCGGAGCCTCCTTCAAGATGATGGAGAATATCAACAAGTAGGTTCTATTGAGTTCAGCGTCCGATCTGGACTGACGGTGCGGGCTCAGGTCTATCATAGCAGCCCAAAATCCCAAGTATTCTTCGTGCGAAAAAAATCGGCGAAATGGGTGTTTGAGGAAAATATTTTAATGATTCACATCCCCCTGAATCCACCCAGGCATCTGTATCAACCACAGTAACAATATTAATCGGCAGCCGTTCAGGAAAAACCGAGCAGGAAGCTATCTGGTCGTTTTTACGTATAATAAACCCCGTTTTCTGGGATGTTATTCTCGGCACAATACCTATTCATCAGGCGACTGGGACGTTAGGTATGCCCTTGATGGCTAACTGACCCGACGGGGACCCGAAAAGTTAGCCCCTCACTGGCCAAACTATCCCGATGATAGCAATTGTCAGACCAGTGAGTATAGTCGAACATGCAGCCATACACTTCATGGGAGAATCCAGATCACGGGGATTTCTCAAAATGTATTATTAATTCATTTAGCCATGCTGTTATTTATTGATGTTTTGGTCATTCTTAGTTGGTAATACCTAGCTGTTAAAAGCCTTTGTTTAGTTCTTTAAGAATACACATAATGTTTTTACTGGCTAAAATTCAAGATGAGTCCTTCGGAATTAAAGGATATATCGTAAAAGCACCCAAAAATATCCAGCTGGAATTCATCATTCAAATCAAATTGAAATGAAATTTACCAACAATGCCGTATAACAAACATGGTCCCCGCAGCAGCACTTCGTACTTTTTCTGGTTTTGAAGATGAGTTTCCCCAGTCCTGGTGGAGTAGCGGGCTGGAGCTAACCAACGGGGCGGCCGTAAAGCACTGATAGGGAAGCCAACGAAAACAGCAGCATCTTATGCTGCTTCAAACTAGGGGCCATTACGACTGCGGAGAGCAGGGGCCCATCTGCTTCTGTTCGCTTGCCGCGAGTGCATCCCTGACAGACTAGTGCAGCACCGGGTACCTTCGTTAAATATTTTCAACGGCGAGGGAAATATTTCACCCCTTGTCTATCGTGGAAAATGATGATGACAAGTGTGATGACCGGAATAGTTATGTAGGTACACGTATGTGGGATGGAAAGGGCTTCTTAGGCAACACGCCGTGGTGGCAAGTCTTCGGGGCGTCAATGGGGTCGTGTGTGCTCAGCATACGGTCAGTAGAGGCATTCGCGGGGGGAGAGGTCAGTAGCTGACTGTGCCGGTACCGTAGCTTCCAGAAGGGCTGCGTCGCGTACGGCTGCGCCGACACCGACCTGTTCCAGACAGCAGACCTGTTCGAGGGCAAGGACATCGCCGCCGTCACAAACTCTATCTTCGCGCTCGGCAGACAGGTGCGTACTTACCTACAGGTATTACATACATGTACACTAGGCATGTTCAAAATAAGTAAAGTATTTGGATTCTAGCTCCCCTGGTATTTTCCCATGAACTGATGTCTCAATAAAAGTATGCAAAATTTTAGCTCCCTAACTTGACGCTAACGGGTCGCGCAAGGGCCTTGAAGTTTGCCCCATACCGTTTAATGGAGACTTCAACGCATGGTGTTAGCCTGGAAGCGCTGTTTCCCTGTTGGGGCATTACTCCTGACAGTGTCGCTGCAGTTTTGTTCTCGATTGATATCTGTACCCATAAGAAGATCACGCTGGAATGTTTTTGACCTTACAACGCATTTGGGGCCTCCTCGGCCTGCGGAATGATCTAATTTTTGGAACTTTTATCGATCTTTACGGTTGAAACTTGAAATTCAGGATCATTGGACAGCAGTTGCTAGTCAGCTCCACAAAACAGACAAAAATTCGACGGCCTCTCTGGCAATTTATTACAAAATTGACTAAAAAACAGCACAGTCGTTCAGTGCCCAACTTGCAGCAGTAGCGATAAAAGATTATGGGCCTTCAAGCAGAATAGGGTATCACTACTCAGAACGTCAGAAAGAATGACATTTATTACAGTTCTCCGATAGGCTCTTGGTCACATTAGATTCCTCTCAAACTAACCATCATCTGTCTATGAAGCACGTGTCACGGGCTAGGAAGCGCCAAAACGGGCCTCAAAATGAACAGTCTAAGCGCATTAGTCGCTTGCTTGTATTAACTGAGGAAAAACCACAATACATACATGTGGATGCGCGCTTGCAATGTGTCTTAGTAGTCTTACTAACTTCACGGTTGACACTTGTCCCCAGTCAGTTCACTTCCTCTGCAGCGTTGTCTTATTGCTGATCGGTTAGCGTTTGCGATGAGCGTCCACACACTGCAGTAGGTCTTGCCGATCTTCATCGTTATTTGTAAGACAGTGCAGATAATTGAACAAAAGCTTCATCCCTCACTTCGCAGCTTCATCCTTAACCCTTACATCAGTTACAAATGATGATAACCACCAGTAGTCAGGGCCATCCCAAGGCAAGGGCTTCATCAAAAATTTCATTCCAATTGCAAGGCTGTGTAAAATAGACGCTGCTATAGGTCGTGAAAAGGTGTCCAGACTCATTATCTCCACTTCTGTTGTATTGTTCGGTAGGACGAGTAGCATAGACTTCCCGATGCTAAACGTCTCTCCACCCGCATCACTGTAGGTGACATGTGCAAGGCAAGTCTATTTCTCATCATCAAGCCTGGTCTCTCTGCCTGCCGCCTGCCGAGCTCCCTGCCTCAAGTCTGCAGTCTCTGGTGTGGTCAAGCCCATGTTGAGAAGTTGTGAACGAAACATATACATTTTACTACCTATGCCACCCTCCTCTACGTGGAGTGGCTCATGAGCACATCTGCCGAAGATGCAGCAGTCAACAACATCAATCAGTACAAGGACCTCGCCCAGTACAGTACTATCGATCCAAATGTTGCAGAGGCGGCAATGAATGTCATGAAAAGACAAAGCTGGTATCTTACAGAGGAGCTAGTGCCAGTGGCACGGGCCCGCTCCAGGCTTGATGATGAGATAAAGACTCGTGTTGCGCATGCCATGTACAGTGATGCTGGTGGAAAGACGTTTAGCATCGGGAAGCCGACACTACCCATTCTACCAGACAATGCAGCCGAAGTGGAGATAATGAGTCTGGACACCTTTTCACGACCTATATCAGCGTCTATTTTTCACAGCCTTGCAATTGGCATGACGTTTTTTATGAAGCCCTTGCCTTGGGATGGCCCTGACTACTGGTGGTTATCATCATTTGTAACTGATGTAAGGGTTAAGGATGAAGCTGCGAAGTGAGGGATTAAGCTTTTGTTCAATTATCTGCACTGTCTTACAAATAACGATGAAGATCGGCAAGACCTACTGCAGTGTGTGAACGCTCATCGCAAACGCTAACCGAACAGCGATAAGACAACGCTGCAGAGGAAGTGAACTGACTGGGGACAAGTGTCAACCGTGAAGTTAGTAAGACTACTAAGACACATTGCAAGCGCGCATCCACATGTTTGTATTGTGGTATTTCCTCAGTTAATATAAGCAAGCGACTAATGCGCTTACACTGTTCATTTTGAGGCCCGTTTTGGCGCTTCCTAGCCCGTGACACGTGCTTCATAGACTGATGATGGTTGGCTTGAGAGGAATCTAATGTGACCAAGAGCCTATCGGAGAACTGTAATAAATGTCATTCTTTCTGACGTTTGAGTGATACCCTATTCTGCTTGAAGGCCCATATTCATTCATCGCTACTGGTGCAAGTTGGGCACTGAACGACTGTGTTGATTATGAGTCAATTTCGAAATAAATCGCCAGGGAGGCCGTCGAATTTTTGTCTGTTTTGTAGAGGTGACTAGCAACTGCTATCCAATGACCCTGAATTTCAAGTTTCAACCGTAAAGATCGATAAAAGTTCCAAAAGTTGGGTCATTTCGCAGGCCGAGGAGGCCCCAAATGCATTGTAAGGTCAAAAACATTCCAGCGTGATTTTCTTATGGGTACAGATATCAATCGAGAACAAAACTGCAGCGACACTGTCAGGAGTAACGCCCCAACAGGGAAACAGCGCTGCCAGGCTAACACCATGCGTTGAAGTCTCCATTAAACGGTATGGGGCAAACTTCAAGGCCCTTGCGCGACCCGTTAGCGTCAAGTTAGGGAGCTAAAATTTTGCATACTTTCTATTGAGACATCAGTTCATGGGAAAATGCCAGGGGAGATAGAATCCAAATACCTTACTTATTTTGAGCATGCCTAATGTACACTGTACAGCATAGGCGGATCCAGGGAGCACTTACCCCGATTGAAAATCGGCGCCCCCTGAAGTCGATGGCGCCTTCCTAGAATGTCGCTTCCCACCCCTTCCCCCAGGATGCGTGTATCAGTGCCCTCACGGTTGGATTTGGCGTCCAGCTGATTGATCTCGCCGCCCAAAAGCACCCCTTACCCCGATCAGAGACCCTGGGTCAGCATATGCTCTACATGCATATTTGTGGGTGAGCAGTATTGAATGGAGCATAAAATAGGGTCATGGTTCTCTTTGCCCAATATTTCCCATGGTTAGCCTTTCCATCCAGTGTTATCAAATGTGAGCAGCTTGGGCGCACCGACGGAGAAGATCCAATGGCGCCCATAGTCCTATCATCAGCACTTCACTATGTTCACCGTGCCAAGGTCCTCTCCTTCCGAATTTTGGATTACGCCCTGAAAGCTGGCGACATGTTTCGATTCCCTCATTTGATTTTTTATTATTTTTACTTATTTTATGTTTGATATTAATATTTGTTTCGTATCGTTTGTTCATTTTATTTTATGTTTATTTTATTTTTCTTTGTTATGTTTTCACTTACTGAGTTTATAATGTATATCCCATGTATTATAGGCTTACAAAGCTGGAAAAGCTTCAGCACTCAGTTTGAATGCGACGCACTGCTGGAGGCTGCAGAGTATGAGGCTCCCAGGCCAGGAAAGCCCCGTGGTGCAGTTACGCAACTTTTTCACTGGCGCCTCCTGGCGAGTCCCCGCCTATTAAATACTGCAGCAGGGGCCAAATGCTTCGTGTGCTAGCTGCATTATGCTGAGCCGGGGGTGTGCTGCAATTTTCGCTGCTACCGCTTTGGCGGTACCGTTTTGTGGCTTGCTAATAATTGAGTTGAATGTGCTTATTGTACAGCTTGTGTGCACCAAAAGCAAAGACGACGGAACTTTTAGCGGAACAGGGGGAGGGGTTCAACTGATCACCCTTCCCGAGTGGGGTTGGGGGAAGCGGCGCGGGGAATCTGGGCGCTACTGTCTGTTACCCCTCTTAGGGCTGGGAAACTCAGTCCCCAGTTCTGCAGTCACTGACCAGACTGCAGTGTCAGCCTGCTGCGTTGACTCACTTTGTGGTTTGTGCCTTGACTCTCGCTTTTGTGGCCTCTGCGTTGATTCTCGCTTGTGGCCTCTGCATTGATTCTCGCTTGTGGCCTGTGCGTTGACTCTCGCTTGTGGCCTGTGCGTTGACTCTCGCTTGTGGCCTGTGCGTTGACTCTCGCTTGTGGCCTGTGCGTTGACTCTCGCTTGTGGTCTGTGCGTTGACTCTCGCTTGTGGCCTACTTCTGCGTCCGCGCGGGGTGCTGCCACCACTAATGCTGTTCTAACCGCCGCTGCTAATGCCCCACAGACGTACATGCACCCCGAGTGGCCGGGACCCTGGCTGGGCCCCAAGCCGGCTGAGTCCAACCAGCGCACCTTCGACGAGGCCACGATAGCCGCCGGCAAGGCGGTGATTGGTCTCCAGGCCGGCCAGAACCAGGGCGCCTCGCAGGCCGGACAAAACATGGGCGCCGGCCGCAAGATCATCCTGGGAAAGTAGAGGGGAGGGGGACCAGCGGCGAGCGCTGAGTGACGCGCACCTGTGCTCTTTCCAGACGTACATGCACCCGGAGTGGCCGGGCCCGTGGCTGGGCCCCAAGCCGGCCGAGAGCAACGTCAGGGAGTTCGACGAGGCCACGATAGCCGCCGGCAAGTCCGTGATCGGCCTGCAGGCGGGCCAGAACAAGGGTGCCACGCAGGCCGGGCAGAACTTCGGCGCCGGCCGCAAAATCATCATTGGGAAGTAGGGCAGCTCAGCGACGCACAAGGTCGACTGTTTCCACATGAGGCTCGATGTTCGGATAAGAAAATATCGCATCCGAAGTCGATCGCTTGTTTAGGTCAAAACATTGCAGATCAACCTGGGCGAGAAATCACGTTGTGAAATAAATTGGATCGGGTTTTGCTGTGTTTGCTATGAATATCATACCTCATTTTTCTTGGGGATACAGGTCAACTGTGTCTGACAATACATAATTATACATCACATGCATTTCTATTTAGTTGGTTAAGTAAGGAAGAACGAAACTTCCATAAACATTCATACATATGTGTCATGGAGGTGCACTCATTTGATGCATGTAGTACTCTATCGTGGAGGTAAGAAAGCAGGACATGTTTGCAAGTTGTGGGGCCGTTGGGCCTGGATTAGCGCGGACTGGCCAACGATCAATCACAGATCAACCTGGGCGAGAAATCACGTTGTGAAATAAATTGGATCGGGTTTTGCTGTGTTTGTTAGCATCATACACCCTCCTAATGAATTTTTTTCAATAATAAATTGTGAAATTCGTATGTGAAAAAAATTATAAAATTGTTTTGTAATATGGCTGGCCCAGATTCGAATGTTGTTTGTTATTATTAAAGCTAAATAAATTTGATTTTAGCATAAACAATTCTTTAAAAATTGTGTCTTTCCCACATCTTAGCTGAACTTAGGCGCGCCCCGCTAAGAGAGAAAGGTGGGCGTATTTCGCTTCTCTCTACATCTAACGTACTGCAGGAGCTAGAAAAATAATTTCGGGCGGCACATGAAAGTCTATGACAAGAAAAAGCATACACATCAATTCATTTTTAAGTTAGGTCGATATTCCGATCACCAGGGACCAAAGAAAGTTCCCTGGGATTACAACAGTGCAATTGCAGACTCTCGCAGACATATTCTTACCGATCGGGAATAAAACGGATATCTAACCCGCGCCCCACCGGGGGTCCGGCGCCACCTTCGCCCCACCGGGGGTCAACGATGAACACCGGGGGTCCCTCTAACTCTGAAAATATGGGGGTTTACAAAAATATGCAAAGTGCATTGGAAACTCACGTGAATTCAATAACAAATTACTTGCATTGTTTAAGCGCTCAGGTCAATGGTTTGACCTCCAGAGGTCAAGTTAGGTCAAAATAAGGTTATTTTCACTAAAATATGCAATGCTTAACACGCGCATTGACGGGGGTCTGAGCCACCTTCACTTTGACGGGGGCGGGTACCCGCCCCCTAAGATCTCGAGAACCACGTAGCGAAAAACGGTAAACGGCGCTGGGTTGCCCATCTACTTCTCCATCGAAAACATTTGAACCATTTTTTTGTCAGGTCACATTTAAGGTCACGAGAGGTCACAACATACCGTCATAGGGATAACATGTAAATTAAGTTTTTCGGTCATTTCATCTGAACAAATAAAGATAGAGCAAAACGACTTGAACTGTATGAATCCTCTCAGCAAGCTGAATCGAATGATATATAATTTGACCTTGCTATGTCAAATTAAGAATTTGACCTAACCTGAGGTCAGGTCAGGGTCAAACTCTATAAAATACATACCATTAGAACCGCAAAGCCCAGGCGAGTCTAATGCAGCTAAAATAAATGCTCTATCACCATCTGTTACTGAGTTATTCCGTAAAAAAAAACATTTTCCCATGTATTTCCAATGGAGAGGTCATGCCTCGTACCTGAACTTAGGTCATCGATATAAAAAATACCGGAACATATTTTAGAGAACTCGGTGGGGCCATTATGTGATATGAGTTTCAATCCGATAAGTTCACCCTGCTCCGACTTATGCTATCTTAAACTTTTTTTTAGGTCAGATCACTTGACCTGTACTTGTGACCTGACCTGAGACGACCTAACCTTAAAATTTTCACAGAAGTTGTAAAAATGATGAGGGAAAAGGTATGCCAAGTACGGTGGCGCTAAGCGCTGCCGTTTTTCTGCTATCTCCGAAAAACCCGAGGGGGGCGGGTACCCGCCCCATCAATGCGCGTGTTAAGAAAACTGGGCATAATTCTCATGCCATTAGAGCTATTGAGGTCTGGTAAAGTACTTTTGATAGAAAAATGCCGACCTTTTTTCGCTATGTGAAAAGTAATGACCTCCCACCAGTGGTTTGACCTCCAGAGGTCACCTCGTGGTCTAAAATGACCTGAGGTCACGAAAGGTCAGAAAGTAAACTTGCCGTATATCAAATGATAGCCAGTGACGAGACATACACGATGGTGTTTGGTTCAGCGCTCTAGCTTAATTAGGTCAAAAGTTATTGTCAAAATACTGTTTTTGACCCCTGGTGACCTTGGATGACCTCGGAGAGGTCGATGGGAAAATATGGGCCTGGGATCCGTGAAAGGGTGTCCAAGAACGCTTTTCTGAGCAAACTGAGCATTTGCAATTGTTTTCGTGACTTTTAGATCATAAGACAGCTTTTCCCTATGCTTTTTCAATGGGAGAGGTCACCTCGTGACCTAACCTTAGGTCTCGGAAATCAAAAATTCCTGATATACTTCTTGTGGACCCTCGAGGGGTCATGGAGTGTAGAAAGTTTCAAACCGATCGACGAAGAAATGTAGCTCTTATAGAACTCAAAAGTTGAAGTGAGGTGACCTTGGTTGACCTCGTCTGGTGACCTGACCTTGGAGGACCCGGGGTAAAAAATTTCAGGGATGGTGGGGAAATTATGGGGCGAAAGGTAGAGCCTTCAACCGCGGTGCTGCATCTCGTCATTTTTCTGCTATTCCGAAAAAAACCGTAGGGGGGCCATCGATGGCCCCGGTGGGGCGATGGTTAAGGACCATTGGAATCCGAAGATCATGGCGAATCGAATGCTGCGTAATATGATCATACCCGATCAAATGTCTAAAATACCTTTATTTCAAGCCAGATCCGGCCTGCATGTTGACTTGTTTGATCAAGCTCAATAACAACAATCGACTCTTGTAATCCAAATAACATCCAAATAAGAGCTACATCTCAATCTATTGCAAATGTATTGCCAGAAGAATAAGCGCCTTCAGACTCCTGATTCACTGTGCACTTTAGTCCCAGAAGCCCTCTCCAGTCATGCAAAAATGTAAATCGGGGATTTTTTATTATAAAATATCCCACCTAATGTTTTTGGTCCAATTAACATGTTTGAAACATGCAGCACATAAAAACATGTTCGAAACATTCAGTCATGTTCGAATCATGTAATTCAAGATCAATCACGCAATCGGGCATCAAAATCATAGCATGAACAATTCAGCTTACGAAAAATCACCATCGGCCTAAGCCTTCGCCCGGGTGGATGGTTCAAAAAGAGTCCCTCGAAATAAAACCAAGAGGCTAGTTAGAAAGGCGCTGAAAAAAAGCATACAGAAGTCAGCCTGAAGTTCGATCGATGCTACATCTAGCATTTTTCGCTGAGTCAATATTAAAGTTACTAGAGGTCAAGAGCTCAAAGTTGCAAAAATGAGGTGTGCTTGGGGAAATTGCAAATGAGGAAACCAATCCTAGGAAGTAAGAAAGCTGAAAACAATTATCCAACCCATTTGAAAGCAATTGAACTGCTCTTTCACTGGTATGGCATCTAATTTCGAGCCAGGCTGACTAAGACACCACTGGCCACTGAAGATCACAGAATTGAAGGAAATACCTTCTAGCTGCAATGCCGCGTCAGGCTTGATTTTGACGCAATCTGTTCCGTCTAGAAGTGAGGCAGAGTTGTGTTTGGGGGCATTTGAAAGCTCTTGGTAACACATATATATACTTAGTACCTACATACCACATTTAGTTTACGTCTTCATTGAGGTCAACTGCAGTCGAAGGGGATACGTTAGTGGTGATATGGGGCACTTACTTTTTCCCTTATATCACCAGGACAAGAGATAATAGGATTATCATTGAAGCACCATTGATAACGTACAAAGGAGCTAATTGCAATCCTCTGTTGAATACGAATAGAATAATGTATGATTTTACTATTTTAGGTCTAACTCAGGGGTTCACGAGACCAAAGTCTGTTCAACAAAGTGACCAAGAATAGCCATATGTGTGTACATATATCAAGCTACTTACTGCGATAAGACCAACACGACACTAAAACGAAAGCACCATCTTGATTCAGTGGGAAATTTATTGACTGAATTTATTGGCAAATCGCATACTCGACTCCAGGTAATGTTAAAAAGTGTCAGGTCAAATTTTCTGCTAGAACCTCGTGGATTGTCCCTTAAACTCATAACGCTGAAATGTTCAAGCTTGCCTATCTGAGACGCATGCAAATAAACATGCACTTCACGATTTTTCCGTAGCTTTACAATGAGTAGATCACGGATGTGACCCGACGGTAGGTCATAGACATGAAAATATCAAAAAGACAACATTAAGACCCCAGCTACCCACGATGGGTTTCAGGTCCTTCAGTTGATCTTTCTACAAGCAGTGCAAACTTGCGCTTTCTGACCTTATGTCAGGTCAATATTGAGGTCAGGAGAGGCCAAGGAAGGTTCTATAGGCTTGCAACAGGGCAGTGTACATTTCCCCTACATATTTTTACGCAGCGGAGCTGCAGCAAATACTTATGCAGGATTGTATTCCTCCCACCGTTGCAAATCGAATGATGTATAATGACGTTGCTAGGTCAAATGGTGAAAATAACCTGACATCGAAGTATGTCAGGGTCACATGGTGACCTGGCACGGTCATGTTGCATATCGACTCCCCGTTACAAGATAATCACAATACAAGCAAAATGGAAGTCTTCGTCTAAATTCAGTGCGAGGTCATTTGCAAAATATGACATAAGCGGTCAGATGGTTAAGAACTCAATTTTATGGTCAAGATTGTGGTAAGAATATACAATTTGAGGATTTTCAACTTGATCTATCCAATATTTACAGAAAACGAGCCATTTCTATTTTTCACCATAGACTTATAAGGGGTGACCAAAAAATGACGCCATCTTAGGTCAACAACATGAAATTTCGAGATAGCAGATTTGTAGGCCCTAATGATCTTATATTGTTTGAAAACATGAGTTTGATAAGTTTATCACAATTTATCATCATAGGTTTATCGTATCATAAAATTTATATGTTCCATATGATATCATCGGTTGCCAGATGTGCCTTACGTGCCGCTCCAAAATCGTGATTTTGAGTTTGAGGTCGGGGCGCTTGACCTTGAATAGCTCATTGGCCTGACATGATCTGGCATAAAAAATTGGTCAGATGCGTGAAATTGATCACGGATAAGGTACTGTAAGTTGCGTTGTTCTGCGTCTATTCATTCGTGTTGTCTGGGAAAACCAGCAGGGGGCGAATGTCGTCCCCCCAATTCGCCCTTCCCGCAGCGGGGCGCGTGTTTAAGCACATCTCCAAACTTTACGCACCTCTGGGACCAATGATTCCAGAAATCAAGGGTATGTCGTCACTCGGTTTCAAACTAATAAATTTTTAGATGGACGTGTGAGCCAGCACATGAACCCCCATAATATTCAAAAGCACCATTGAAACTGACTCCGGGTTTAAATTGATGAGAATTCTATATCAGTTCCAACATCTGTGTCTGGATTGGAGACGCTGTATAGCTGGCCACGGCTGCAGAGTGATCGCGTTCGAGGAGACGCTGCCTGCAGAGTGGAGTTGTTTAAAGAAGTGCCCCTACTGTAGATGTTGGTAAAAAAACCAAACCGCAAAAACGCCACCAAACCAAACCCAACCAGAGCTGGATGGGGCTTTAACACTGCCACGCCCGGCACCAGCTTCGGCGCCATCCGGAGTGAATGAGGTGAGAGGTGAGGACCGTATAAATACATCGTTTGATTCTCCGGGATTCTGCATGCGTACTGCGACGAAGAATAGTTCCAAATCATTAGGCAAATCTAATGAAGGGTTTTTCCTCCCATAGGTGATCTTGGTCCCCTCATCGAACGTATTTATCTGGGATTTTCCCTTCCAGTTCTTCTGATCTGATATCCGTGCAAACCAGTGGCTGCTAGCTTTTGCGGGCGGACTCTTTCGGACCCTCACCCTTAGCTCTTTACCATTCAAGCTCCCAGTGCCGCGGAGGATCGCCTACTTCCAAGAAACTAACCCTACGAGACACTGGTGTTGGAATGAATGCCGGCCGCGTTTGCATTCCGGCGGTGGCCTGTCCGAAATGGACCCAGCCAGCCCGGTCCAGTTGAGGCATTGTGGCTGGAGGAGATCCCCGCGGTGTTTGCAATGCAAACGCCGCCGGTTCTCGGTTGATCGCAATGTCAATTAAAAAAAATCTGCCAACGCTACATTCGACACGCATATGTATACAGTATACATGTGTGCACATATTAGCGTTCATCTGACTAGCAGGACCACCGGACGGAACCTGTCCATAACGCAAGACCGCAGAATCTGCACTGCCAGCACACTGCGAAGTGAATACGCCTGGAAACGCGCGCCTGATCCGAGACGACTGTGGGCGTTTCCCTACTCCAACACAGCATTTGACGGTGTTTTCATCTGGCACCATCACCCTCTCTACAAATAAATATGACGGCGTCATTCCGTCATTCTCGTCACTGTCCCAAAATGTAGTTTTCCCTCAGATATATACCATTTCCCTTCATTGATTCCATAATCCATAATATTTATTTCATGGTTCAGAAAAAAAACACACACACAAAGGCTGCTACGAGGAACGCAAAAGCGCCGAAGCGCTTAAATCTAGGCGTCCCACGCAAACACAATCATGGTGCCATCTCAGCGCCGCGACACTCGCCACCGAAAGTACGGCTCACTACACCACATCGAGCACTGGCTATAACAAGATTAATTTAATGTCTCTTGTTAAATAACGAACCTCTTTGTGCCATGAACGAATTGAAAAACTGCGTGAGCTACTGCCCTGTCCTTGCCTGGAGGGAGATTTCGACCATGGATTAATATGTCAATTTTGTTTTTACGATGCATGTTTCTGAAAGGAATGATTCGATATCGTAGATATGCTGTTTTCCATAAGAGTTCTTTGAGGATCAAAACGGGGACATTGCAGAAAATAATGTTCTGTATTTTCATTTTGATATCCGCACAAGCAGGAGGGGAGTCCGAATTTTGAATTTGGTAGGCGTGAGCATTTAGTTTCGAAATCTCAAGTCTTAACTGTGTTGAGCAAGAGTTCTGAATTTTGGATCCTAATGAATAGTATAACGGAAATGAAATTAAAGGGAATGTCCAACTTTTATAAAGGGTTTTGAACTGAGATGGCAGTTTCGCACAGCGTGTTGAGAAACCACTATTGACATATTTTTCGGCCAAAGTTCTCTGCATTTAACTTCGGCACAATTTAAAAGCTCAAAATAAAAGGTTCTAAGGCTTTAATTTAAACCATGAAAGAGTCCCATTCCATTTGGCCACGCATGTCACGTGATAAATGCTGTAAATGACAGAGCTGTCGCGACGTCACACGCCACGAGATCCAGCCTCGTAATTACACCCGCTGCCCATGTCAACCCAGGATAGTAAGAAAAAAGGTGATATTGTTTTTAGCGATTGAAGGTGGAAACTCAATGTGGTTTCCTGATTTCCCGACCTATGTTGACCAGATTCTATCTAGTTTGGAATTCCAAGAAAGTGGTTCATTCCTTTTAAGACAACTTGTGGAAGCTTCTAATTTATCTTGCAACTTGACTTGATTGTTACAAAAAGGCGTTTTAGAAGGAAAACACATTATTGAACACCGGGTGGACATGGGACCCATCGCTCGAATTGACCGGACAATTACATCAAGAGCGTGAGGTAGCTCAGTGTGTTCGACGTCTTGCTCGTTATTCTGGAACTGCAAAACTTCCAATGATAGGAACAACCCCTTTAGAGCTCACGGATTCCGGCTTGATGCTTATCGAACACCTGCATAACTCATCCCTGGCCCGGACGAAAAAGCGTCATCTTTTGACCAAATCTAAGCACGATTCAGACTTGCTCTGAAACACACGAATTTCACAACATGCGTGGTTTCACTGGCCGTGGCTTTTCCGTGGGTGCAGGTCCGCGGGGTGATGCCATTGGTGACTCTGTCATGATCCGGCGGAGACCAAACAAGATCCCAGAAGCAGCGACATTGCTGCTGCGAGAGCTTCACCATGCGCGCACTTCCGAACAATTTCGGAAAAAAACTAAACTGATGATCAACCGGTTTCGGGCAAAAACAAGGATCAAAACTTATGTTCTAAATGGGGCAAATGAAGAAAAACTTCAATACGGCGTTAAGTCACTGGGAACTTGACGGTGACGGGACATCGTGAATGGAGTACTTCAATGGGTTCTAAACTGAGATAGCAGTTTTGCAGTGTGTCCAGAAAACACTTTTGGTACATTTAATTTCCCTCAGGGTTCTCTGTATTAAGTTTTAGCACGCTTAAAGTTCAAAATAAAGAACGCTATTCCCCGATTTCAAACCATGAAGGAATCACTTTCCATCTGGCAGCGCATATCACGTGATCAATGTTGACAAACGACATCGCCTTTGCACGGTTACATGTCGCAGGCAGCCGCAGGTAGCCGATTCGTAATTGCACGCGGTACTTAGGTCAAACCAGGATAGTATGACAAGAGCCGATATTTTGTTTTGAGCGATTGAAGATGATAACAAAAGTGGTTTACTGTTTTTCAGTTCTATTTTGCCACTAAATAACTAGTCTTAAAATGTTTGACAAAGTGGTCTATTACCTTTGATGACACATCGTTTCAAGTCTACTCTTTGACGAAGTCATATACCGCCTCAGCCCCCTCACCGTCTCCGCCGGGCCTTAGTGTACCCCAGTAAAGAGGGCTGGAGGCGGTCTGACAGGACGGAGTTGGAAGACGGAGGTCAGGTGTGCTCTGAGGAGCAATGCATCTCCACCGGGCCTTAGTTGGGAGGGCTGGAGGCGGTCTGACAGGACGGAGTTGGGAGACGGAGGTCAGGTTTGCTCTGAGGAGCAGTGCGTCTCCGCCGGGCCTTAGTTGGGAGGGCTGGAGGAGGTCTGACAGGACGGAGTTGGGAGACGGAGGTCAGGTGTGCTCTGAGGAGCAGTGCGTCTCCGCCGGGCCTTAGTTGGGAGGGCTGGAGGAGGTCTGACAGGACGGAGTTGGGAGACGGAGGTCAGGTGTGCTCTGAGGAGCAATGCGTCTCCGCCGGGCCTTAGTGTACCCCAGTAAAGAGAGCTGGAGGCGGTCTGACAGGACGGAGTTGGGAGGCGGAGGTCAGGTGTGCGCTGAGGAGCAGTGCGTCTCGGCCAGGGCGGCCAGTCTCTGCTCCAGGTCAGCCAGAGCCGGCGCCGCCTCAGCTCCCGCCGTCCGCAGCCGTCGCAGGTGGCGCTCCATCCGAGAGATGAGGCCGCCCGGGTCGGACGCTGGCTGCCCCTGCAGCCCGCCCACGCCGCCGGGCGGCGCTGGTGTCGCCTCCTCCGCAGACTCCTCTGCTGGTGTCGCCGCCATGCGCTGATTACCGGCCGCCTGGACAGCTGCAGCTTCGGCGCCGGAACACCAGGAGGCGCGCCAGTCGGCGAGTCGCGCTGCCAGCTGGGCGGCCCCTCGAGGGTGCTGCTGCAGTCGGCGGAGGTGTTCGGCGACAGCGGCCGACAGAGGGGGCGACGCGCCAGCAGCGCGCGACACAGCCGCCGACACCAGCGCCGCGTGCGGCGTGGCGGCCGCGAACGCTGCGAAGGCGTCCAGTGCGCGCTGGCGGACCGGCGGCCGAGTGTCCGCTAGAAGATGGCGAAACAGCGCTGCCGGCCCGGCACAACCAGGGTCTCAACATCCAGGGTGCTGGGCGGAAACTCACGGCCAGGCAAGCTTGATTCTCTGCACACTTGTGGCTTATTATTTTATTTTCCACTTCTTTCTAAACATTCTTTGATAACACCGTGCGTTCTTCCTATTTTCGGGAGCAAAGTTTAAGCTTCCTGTTATAAGGCAAATGTATTTCCTGGCAGGGCGTGAACATGCAGATGGAAGATAAGTAACGTTTTTTTACTCCCTTAAATAAATGCACCCTCTCTTCAAACTCGCGAAAACAACGCTGGGAAGTGTTCCCCAGTCCACCACCATCTCCTTCCATGCATATACGGTTCCTGGCAAAAACGAAAACAGAAAAACAAAACAAGAAAAATGTGGTCATTCATTAACTGATTCGGCTTTCCCGGTAGAATAATTTAAACGAAACCCCAACTCTCACCTGACGCTGCGTGTGTCAACACATCCGAGCTCTGATTCCAGGTCCCGAGTAGTCAGCACCAGCCGGGCTCCAAAACTATCCTCATTCATGCCTCTCCTCATCATCACTATTGCAGTGTGCGAATCAATTCCCATCCCTCAATCTCCATCACAACCAGTTTTACGGTGCTTGCTCTCGGTCACCGATAAATAATAAATATCCCAAAGCAGTGCGACGTAGCACGGTTGCGACTGAATAAGGTTGGCTTATTTTTGCAGTTGTATGTGGCGCTGAAACAAATGGGCACCTACCGTCCGGTATCCACCATTCAACCGGATGTGCTTCGGGTGGATTTCGCTGGTGATTATTGTCAAATATCATCAGAATGGGGGTTGCGTCGTTCCGGGATGCAGTGCTAGAAACCCAGTACATCGTTTACCCGCTGATCCACTGATGAGCTTTCAATAAAATATTTCGGGCTGGCACGAATGGTATTGGTATTGGTTACGTCCGCGCTGACTTGTTGAATAGATCGTGTGTTGTTGCGGCTGCAACTGCGGGCCCTGATACTATCCATGGGGCAGGCCCTCCAGATCAGGAGGTCGCCACTTTTGGGCGAAAAACGTATCAGGTGAGCGTCAAATCCTATCAATCCTATCACGGGGGCGCCGATACTCACATCCTGAGGAGTGGGACCACCTACACAAATTAAAAATACAAAGAACAAAATAAAAATGAGGTGATGCAAATTCGCCTATATTAGAAGTTCACAGACTGGAAGATAGCTTTGCTCAGCGTTATTGAACTGCACCGATCATTTTGAGACGGAGGAGGTGATGTGCGCAACAGATGTCACAAGGATGAGAGTGCATTAAGATAGTTAACAGTTTCTGTTTCAATTTCAGCTTTATCTTTGAATTTAAGGTTTACTTATGCCAACTCAAATTAGCCTGATTTCAAATCTAAAAACACTAATTTTAAATTGAGCATGACCAATTTCAACTTGGAATTGGCTGATTTTACTTTGCAGCCAGGCGTGTGCAGCTGAGCGCCGGCGTCCAGGATAGTCCTGACCTGGTACCCGCTGGGCGGGTCCGGCGGGGTCGGCCGCACGCGGCAACCGGTGGGTGCCCAGACGCTCCAGCAGACAGGCGGCAGCCAGCCTCACCGACACAGAGTCTGACCGCTCCAGCCAGGCATCCGCCAGTGACAGCAGCTGCCCAACACACCAGCTGTCAGCGTGTATACATAGCAACTGTCAGCTCATACACACAGCAGCTGTCAGCTCATACACACATCAACTATAACCATATGCATACGGCAGCTGTCAGCTCACACACACACACCAGCTGTCAGCTCATACACACAACAGCTGCCAAGTTCATACACACACCAGCTGTCAGTTCAGAAAGTTGTCAGCTTAGAAACACAGCCCACTGTCAGCTCACAAACACAGCTGTGACAATATAATTACAGCAGCTGTCAGCTCAAACACCGAAGTTGTCAGCTCAGAACAGTCAGCTGTCAGCAGCATACATAGCAGCTCACTACTCAGACGCACAAAAGCTCCAGGGTCCGAAACACCGCAATGCCAAACTATGCCCTCAAAGGATGCACGTGATCACGTCATGGTCGATTTACACCGCAGCTTGAGTGAGTAAAACATCTATTGTTAATAACAAAACTCACCAGCCACATCGGAGCAGCCATACCTACATTTCCCAAATCCACTAAAGAGCAACAAGAATAAAGGAAACAAAAATGAAAACGGATATAAGCAAACTGTGACCTTAAAAAATTAGTTAAAATATTATACAAGTCAATTCCAAAGCAATTTCGAAAGTTTGTACGTATTTGCTCCTTCACACTGCTCAATGATAAATGCACGACCTCGTGCGCGAGTTTTTCGCGGCATGAAAACAACTGATAGACCACTGAACCCAGTTTTCTCCGTCTAGTCCTCAACCAGAACTCATCTGAATGTTCACGGAAGTTACAAATAACATGTGGAGTTATCTCAAGTTAAAGGGCACGTGGTTCCTTCATAATGTGATTTGAACTGAGAATTTATATGAGAAACCACTCAATCGACATTCCATTTGTCCCAGAATCCACCCTTCGCGGAGGAAAAGGAGGACAGTTTCGCCGCCTACACTGATCAACAAAATTTTACTTTTGTCGTGGATCCAATATAAAATAGTCCGTTTCTAAGGTAATTTGTGGCGCTGGACACGAATCTGGCCGCAAAAATGCCGTATCAGATCAGAATTTTGAGATACAGTATGTCTGTGTGTTGTCCTTGTGCAGCCAGGCCTTTAATGTAGAGGTAAACGCTCCGTCTAAAAAATGGCAACCTCTTTTTAGACTTTTACGTTTGTGACGTCAGCGATTGTCTGGTGGAGCCACCATTATTCTGTAAATCGGCTCCGGATCGTGGATGTTTGTGCGGTTTAATGCATCTGGCAGGCACCCAGGATTCATTACCCACGTTCACAAAAAGAGATTATTCCTAACACGAACTATCTGCTGCCCCTTTTTTCATGAGCAATGCTTGTTTTTGCTTGTGCGTCATCCTGGTAATCTTTTGTTTTCTTGTAAGCCTGGTGCAAGCCTACTCGGCATCAGTGACATTAGCCGTTTTCACAACGTGAATTAAATCTTGGGAGTCTTTTTGAAAGGTTTTTTTGGTAGCACTGTAAGATTGCTGCCATTTTTCGGATTTTCACAAGAATCTTGGGAATGTAAGCCTGTTCCGGCTGTCAGCAGAGTTTTGTCAGCACCAATCAGCGGGCCGCGTTGCGCCTACGTCACAGGACTGTAGCCTCTCCCCGGGAACTAGTTCTAGAGGTTTTACGGGCTGACGGCCTGCTGTTGCGCTGATGAAAAATAGTAAATGCACGAAGTGGCAGTCTAATATCTTTTAATGGTGTAAAGGTTTGAGTTCCCTTTGCTTAGCGCAAACAAGAGGCGATTATGGCGCTGATATTACTTTTCTGGAGGAGAGGCTAGAGGTCCTCCTGACAAAACGGTGCGGACAGCTGGAACAGGGCTTTATTGAGTACAATTATCTGGCACATCTGGCAATGCTTCAGTGTCGCCGGGCAGCCTGTGTTGAGTGTTGCGGATTTTAATAGAATGAAATTCAACTTTAATAAGTAATATAATGAGTGAAATTTTCATCAGTTATACTCCTGCTACCCCAGTCGCTTCAATCACTTATAGTTTTTCTCTCAGCTTGTATATTAGCTGTGTAGTAAGTTCAAAACAAAAGGAGTAGGGACTAGGGTAACGTCTGCTCGTGTAATACTCAGGTAACTTTCCAATTACATTGATAAAAAGTTTATTACCTAGGTAACCAACTCGCATACGAGCAGGGATGTCCTAAACAAAGGGTAACAGGCAGAGGAATCCCTAAATGTAAATCAGGGTGGATATTATGCCAAATTTGTGGGGTTGAATCAGGGGGTTGCGCTCCGGCTTTTTAGCATAGGCCAAAAATGGCAACCGCAAATCTGGCATTCGGCACGGTGATGACGTCAGCAATCGCCTAGAAATGCTTAGCAACGCATTGCCGCTGTGTATGGAAGAAGCCGGGGCTCAGCAGATAGTTTGCGTGTTAGGGGCAATAATACTGCTTTTTTGTGAACGTGGGGTAATGAATCCTGGGTCTGCCCCTCGCCAGATGCATGTTGAAACCGTACAAAGATCCCACGATCCGTAGCCGATTTTCATCCAATGAATGGGCGGCTCCACCTCGAGAGCAATCGCTGACGTCACAAACGTAAAAGTCTCTAAAAAAGAGGTTGCCATTTTTTGAGAGCGGAGCGTTCTACCTCTACATTTAAAGGCCATGGGTTGAATGATGTAAGTTTTCTGCATTCTCATTACAATTAATGTGTGGATCCACCCAAATTGTGAGACGTGCTAAATTTGTTGGTGAATTGTTTGAACAGCATCATTTGAAGACAAACAATTTGGTCCAAACTTTTGTCCCACTGCATGGTATCCCCCTATTTCTAGTCGGAGCATCTCCCCAAATAAAAACTAAGTGGTGACGTCCTGTATCCTTATTGTGGATGGGTATGATATTCTGATCCTTATAGGGTATGGGTGTTTTGACTGTCAGCGGTTTTTACCTTGAAGTGGGCGCAACTGGAAAATTATAATTTATCTTGGTTTCTCAGGTCTGCTTGGGTATATTTGCTATGCAACTAGCAATACAAAACACTTTGCTTATTATTGGAATATATAATATAATATATATATATATATATATATATATATATATATATATATATATATATAATATAAAATATATAATAGAGCTATATCTGCTTTTTAGGCCAGGTCAGGCTTTCTTGATTGGCTGCAAGGTGGTTCCATGTGAAATACAGGATATGTACAGATTATCCTTGTTTTTAAAATATACCCACAGACAATAATGCTAATTCATCATAATAAGATGGTGTAGCTTTGTTGGTTGCGTTGCTCATTTACCAAAAAGATCCTGGGTTTTCTGAGATAACTAAAAAGTAACTAAAGGAGTTTCCTGATGTTGATCATTTTGTCATGCTATTGGGATTCATCCTTTGATACCTTAAAAGTATCAAGCTATAAAGTGGTACAGTATCAGGCTTAACTTTGGCATCATTTGTGAATTCTGTGTGACAGCAAGTCACTTGGTGCCCCACATCGGCGCCCCTTCTAGTCAGCGGCACTGTCTCATAATTTTTACTGGGTGGATGGACCCGAGCTGGTGCTAACTGGAGAAAGCCAATTTTGAGCATATTTAGTACCTGACAGCATTAATAATGACGGACCAAAAATTTTGGGGGGACATCCCCCTGGTTGGCCAACAAGGGAGATGCCCCTCCCCGCTTTCGGCGCCCATGCTTCTAGTGATGTGAACCAAATTTTGAGGTTGAAATGCTGGGTGAATCAACCCCCCATGCTTCAGCAAGCTTGGGTTTGCACATTAGACATCTACAGCTGGCATTTATTGAGTATTTACTCCAGGCAAATACAATGGATGGTAATATTCTATGCAAAGAGTGAGAAGTTGAGGTGCATTGCTTTTACCATTATTGTACCACGCTAAATTCACTGACACACTGCCCATTTCACCATGTTGACCTACAAACCCCAAAGTATGTTTGGTGAGCTATCGCCGATGGAGTTGGCCGCCTACCGGAGATTGCGGGGCAACTTGTCGGTCGTGGCATTGTGAGAAGGTATTCGGCGGCGGCGGCTTCCCCACCTGGGCGTGCGGCAACGGTAGTCGCCTGGGTAACTGCGGCCCAACCCGGACCAGCGGCGGCGACGGCCCAACCCGGGCCAGCGGCGGCTCCTTTGGAACAGCGGTGGCCCCCTCTAATTCAGTCGGTCCTCGCCATACTCCTGAACGTGACACCGGCGATGTATCGACGAAGAAGATCCCTCCACTGTTCGATGAGCCGATGTGCAGTCTACGGCGCCATGGTCTCCCCCTTCCCCAACTATCCATCGCCTCGCGCCTCACGAACACCGTCGCCTCCCGCCTCCCGCCTTGCTAGAACGCCGTGCACCCTCCGCCTCACCAGTGCCGTCACCTCCCACCTCACTAATTCCGTCACCTCGCGTACACCGATCTAAGGGATGGGGGTAGGATAGACCCTCGGCGCCATCTGAAATGGTCACGGCAACCCCTAAAAGTTGAATTGCGCCCCCTAAAATGTCGCTTCCACCCCCCCTAGTATGCGAGAATCAGTGCCCACCGATAGGATTTTGCGCCCACCTTAAAAGTTTTGCAGGCAAATAGCGGCGCACACTGAAAAGGTGCCCCGACGATCGGCAATCTCGGAGCCGTCCATGCCTTCCCGGGGTGCCATCCGGACCAGGAGGCGCATTTTTTTGACCGGAAAAAGATTTCAGGCGGGCGCAAAATCCTAGCAATGGGTGCCGATTTTCGAATCCTTGGAGAAAGGGTGGGAAGCGACATTTCAGGGGGCGCCATCAACCCTTCAGGCGGCGCCGCAACCATCCAGGGGCATAGGCAGATCCAGGGGGTGGGGCACGTGCCCCTCCGATTGACCCTCTGCACCCCCTGAAATGGTCACGGTGCCCCCTAAAATTTCTGTTCCCCTAGAATGTGAAAATCGGCGCCCACCGATGGGATTTGGTGCCCACCTCATAGGTTTTTTCTGGTCAAAAGTGGCGCCCCCCTGGTCCGGATGGCACCAACCCGGAAAGGTACCCCCGATCGGCCATCCTGGATCCGCCTATGATCCAGAGGCGCATATGGTCAATCGGAGGGGCACCTGCCCCTTTAATTGACCCCCAATCTGTATGATAGGAATCTGACTTTATCCTGACTGTATCTGCCTGACTGCGGCAAGAAATTGGTAACGATAAAATAATTTCAATCAAATATTCGACTTTTGTTCCTAAAATTCATGTAAAATAACGATCGTAGCTCACATAGATTTATTTATGGAATTTAATGCCAGGAAAAGCTCAGAATCAAGATATTTAGGGTCATTGCTTTCAATTTTTGGTAAGCATATTTCTCTAGCTTCTATAGTTTCACTGAAATGAATGCCGGTTTTTTGGCTTGGGAAATGTTAAAAAACTACCAAAAGTCTCCCAAGGTTGATTTCAATTTATTCACGTTGCGAAAACGGCTATTGACAGTGCAAAACCCAAGACGTCAAGGAAAATGAACGTTTAAGTAGTTGTGGAGGCTAGGGTATTCTACCTTAAACCCGCTTTTCGCAGACCTAAGTCAATATATTCAAGGTAAAACGAGCCCATACAGGTTAAATTCTGTCTGTGCAGGGTAGCGATTGGAAAATGCCGTGATTATGCGATGAGAAGCCGGATATGGAGAGAAAGTGACCTTAAGTAACGGAGGAAAGGTCTAAGGCAATGTTCTCTGAAAATTTTAGGTCTAGGTCGTTCGAGGCCATTGACCTTTGACGTCAAAATATTACATTTTGCCTATAACGTATATTGCAACTGGCACTATGGCAACCGTCGGGCGGGAAATAAGGACCTTGACCCATGACTTTTGTCTTGAACCTGCGACCTTGAGCTCAAGATTGAGTGACCTAGCGTATGACGTCATAGCATGATATACGTCATATTAGGCGGCGTCATCCGACCAAAGCCACTAGGGTCAATGGCCTTGAAATGGTGGCATGACCTTGACCTGTGACTTTTTACTTAGACTTGACTTTCAAGGGACATAAAATCCATAAAACTGTGACATAAAATCCTCATCATATAATGTTGCGACGTCACCTCTCGGTCTACAATACCGGCGAGCTTGTGCGACCGAGCGCAAGCATTGTTCAATGTACAATGTTCATATACTTGAATGCGAGGTGGTCTTCCGTTGCAATAAATTCACATGTATATTGATAAGCTGCATTGTCTGGGTGCAGATAATCCGGGTTCTCGACATCCTTGATCTATATTTTTTTCACAAAAGGCTAGGCTGATGACAGTGTGTGGAAACTGTATGGGCTATACACCAGGTATGCTCTGGGGAAGAAACCAGGTCTGATGGCAAAAAACGGTTACTAAATTTGAAATCAGCGGTATCGAAATAGGTAGAAACAGGTGTTCACGTGCCTGATCCATTTTGGCTGTTGACCAGTGCTATCGACCCTCTTCTCCCCGGGTGGTCACGCAGTGTGAGAGGGCCCCTAGTATCGTGATATAAAGTGAAAGCCCCGCTGCAGGGACAAATATTCCTTGCTTGGATCCAATTAGAACCTACGTGTTAACCGTGCCTTTGGCACTGCCGACTCTAAATGCGTATAACTTTCTAAATTATATAGTTAAAACGTGAAATATGTTTTAATAGGTAAGAAACGACAGAAGTTGAATAAGTGTCGCTTCACATCCTAATAATCACCTCCTTTGGCTAAAACGTTTCATTTGTACTCGTATTCATTTGTGGCGCAAATCAAAGAGAATCAATCAGGCACAAGGCATTATCCAATAATGACGACCAGCGAATATAGAAACTTTTGCCTGTAGCAAAGGAAAAATTAAATAATTAGAACCATGGGCATTTTTCCGTTTTCAGCAGGAATAGGGTCATCATCCTTATTTCCAGTTCATAGTGTCCCTAAAACTATTTTAGTCTGAAATTGCACAAATGTGTCGCAGTCCCATTAAGCTAGTTTACAAAACATTTCCTGGTATTGAAAGATTTCTAGGCAATGTAAACGTCCTGAAGATACATGCATAGATCTGCTGTTCAAACGAAACCGGGTTTGTATCGCAGCTGTCCTTTTTGCCTTTGCACGGCAGAAGTGATGCGGTCAACGAACAGTGACGCTACACCAAATAGACCGGGTTGGCAACAGTTGAGACTCACTGCATTGAGCTGCTGCTCAGTGAGGTAGGCAGTCAATGAGGCGGCCGCCGTCAGAGTCGCAGTGGCCAGTGTACCGGCGGCCGCCCAGGTGCCCGGCAGCGAAACTGTACACAGCTGCGGCGACAGCCGCTCCGCCAGCCGCGCCGGCGCTCCCTCACCCAGAGATGCTACCACCGGCGCGTCCAACACCGCCAGAGCCGCCGCCTGGAACATCAAAGATCACAACAAACCTAAACTCGCAGCCAACGTAACCATAACCCTTACCATTACGATATGGAGCGTAACCCGCTCCATATCGTAAGGGATCATTTTTAAAAAGCATGGTGCGTCTTGTTTAAAACAATTGAGAGTGCATTTTGCTCTTACCTTAAAGACATGGCAACACATCCAAACAAGTCCTGCTCCGTTGCATTATTGTGAAACTTCCTCCAGAACTGTTGCCTGTGGACAAGCCCCTGAAGAAACAAAATATACCTAATTTTCGATCTAGGGTGGGAGTAAAAGCCCCCAGGGAACAAAACAACTCATACCAAACACAGGGTGAGACGCTCGGACGTCCGTCATTTTGCTTTACCTTTTCCGGGAAATGAGATAAGGAGGGGGCGAAATGCGCCGCCACCCCCAGCGGGGCACGTCATGATAAAAACCCCAGCGGGGCGCGGGTTAATACCCATTTGTCGAAATAACAGGATTAATCTTCAAACTATGTGTTGGTTGTCACTATCTACAAACATACCCTGGAGCATTTCTTACCCTTACAGAATGACCTCGTGACGTCCAACACGGCCATGGCCCATCGTTTGAAAATCCCTTGGACTGGCACGACAAGCGACACTAAAAATACCAAAAGACCATCCCCAGAAGTCCAGCTTCTCCTGTGCTGGGACGCAAAGCTTCTCCCACAGCACATTTGAGATTGAGGACGTTGGACCGTGCGACCGTGCTGCTAACTCACCGTGTTGGTCTATTGGCGAAAGTTGGCCTCTTAGCGTCCCATGAAATTGAACCAAGTTTCTGAAAATTCATCCGACTATTGTCTCGGAACAATGTAACAAAACAAATGTCGATTAAATAGGTTTTACGCTTTTATAGTTTTGGATGAGGCTTATGGACATCGGAGTCCTTTCAACAGGTAGTGTCATCCATTCTCGGCATTACATAATTGACTCCACTGGGGCAGCAGCATGGTCCTCTGGGCACAATTCAGAGCGGAATGCCACTCTGGAGGGAAAAAGTGAACACACCGTCATTTCTCATGAGTCACAAATCAGAGATGCAAAACAAACAAACAGCGATACCAAAAGCAACCCAGAGTATCGAAGACATCAATGAGGATTTGCTTTACAACATATTTAGCTTCCAGATAGGTGGCCAGCTGGCCCTCTGAGGCGTCCAGAACCGTTCTGAAGCCGATATCACCTTTATAAGATAGTTACCACTTCCTGCAGGTCCTGCGGAGGCAGCTGGCACCCAGGCTGCAGCAGCTGCAGCAGCCGCTCTGGCGCTCCGCAGCGCAGCTGCAGCGGCGCCGGCAGCTGCGGCAGCTCACGCAGCCGGTCAGCAGCCGACAGCAGCGGCAGCAGGCGGTGCAGCAGCCGGTGGATATCGCGGCAGCTGCGCCGCTCCAGCAGCTGCTGGCAGAGCCGGCAGTAGTGCAGACACAGCGGCGCCGGGCCGTACCTGCCGACGGGGGGAGGGGGAGGGGGGCGTCACTCTCTCCGATTTAAATGCACATGCATTTGCCATCCAAAAATCTGATCATCCCGATTGCGCTTGTGGCAACGCTTTGGAAACTGTCAACCATTATATCACCCAGTGCAACTTGCAAATGGAGAGCCGAAACAAATTAAACCGCACCATCTCAGAACTTCTCCAAACGAATTTCTCCCAGCTGCCAATAGAAAAGCAAGTTAGGATACTTCTTTACGGACAAGAAATCAGTGACAGAGTGAGCCGACCTGTTGCCTTGGCGTTCCAGCAATTTATTTATGATTCAAAGCGTTTCCAAAAGCAATAGAATAGTTGAGCGTTGTCTGGGGACTGCAGGCGGCTTGCGGCAGTGGATGACTAATTCTGTACCTCGGTGGCCGGTGGGCGGGGTGTGTTGATGCGGGCCGCTGTCGTCATGAAGCTTTACCTGAGTTGTTGTATTTTGTTGCGAAAGGTGCCTCGTTATTTGCCGTCCGGGCATTTGTACCAATCGCTCGTTATGTGGTCTGGTTTACGTGTGTATTCACGAAATACGAATTCTCTCTCTCTCTTTCTCTCTTTCTCTCTTTCTCTCTTTCTCTCTTTCTCTCTTTCTCTCTTTCTCTCTTTCTCTCTTTCTCTCTTTCTCTCTTTCTCTCTTTCTCTCTTTCTCTCTCTCTCTCTCTCTCTCTCTCTCTCTCTCTCTCTCTCTCTCTCTCTCTCTCTCTCTCTCTCTCTCTCTCTCTCTCTCTCTCTCTCTCTCTCTCTCTCTCTCTCTCTCTCTCTCTCTCTCTCTCTCTCTCTCTCTCTCTCTCTCTCTCTCTCTCTCTCTCTCTCTCTCTCTCTCTCTCTCTCTCTCTCTCTCTCTCTCTCTCTCTCTCTCTCTCTCTCTCTCTCTCTCTCTCTCTCTCTCTCTCTCTCTCTCTTTCTCTCTCTCTCTCTCTCTCTCTCTCTCTCTCTCTCTCTCTCTCTCTCTCTCTCTCTCTCTCTCTCTCTCTCTCTCTCTCTCCCTCCCTCTCTCTCTCTCTCTCTCTCTCTCTCTCTCTCTCTCTCTCTCTCTCTCTCTCTCTCTCTCTCTCTCTCTCTCTCTCTCTCTCTCTCTCTCTCTCTCTCTCTCTCTCTCTCTCTCTCTCTCTCTCTCTCTCTCTCTCTCTCTCTCTCTCTCTCTCTCTCTCTCTCTCTCTCTCTCTCTCTCTCTCTCTCCTCGCCAGGTCAGTGACACCCTCAGTGGTCAGTGTCAGTCCAGCACATAACAACAATGTGGCCGCAATCGCAATACGAGTGTCCCTCAGACACGACGAGATTTGTGAAGGGATGAATGACCTGGCGCAATGCCAGCCACCCATTCATGTGTAAGATCACGTGGTCCAGGTATGGAGGAGAAGGACTTGGATTATCATAGGCGGTGGCAAGTTGACCAAAGACTGTGCCGTCTGAAAGCAGCCAAATTAGTTTTGGTGGTAACACTAGGTAACATTAAGTTGGCAGCCACAGAAGGCTTTGGAAAAGAATATCTATCTTGTGATAATACTATATATTTTCATAATTACATAACATTGACATAACAAGATATGACACTCGATGAATATTAACTGACAAACGTATTAGGGCTTCGGCACGACAACTTTATACCGTTCTCTCTCTCTCTCTCTCTCGCCCTCGCCCTCGCCCTCGCTCTCGCTCTCGCTCTCTCTCTCTCTCTCTCTCTCTCTCTCTCTCTCTCTCTCTCTCTCTCTCTCTCTCTCTCTCTCTCTCAGCCATTTTTTACCATACATGGTATGGGCATGGTTCCATTACGTCCGTTTCTGGCGTGCGTTCACGTACATAGGGACTGGGACGGCGCAACTGACCTGGCCAGGAAGCAGATCAGATCGGCGGCGATCAGCCGGCTCCAGGGACCGCCGGCGCACAGGTGGCGCCACAGCGGCATCTCGGCAGTCCGCAGCCCATCGGCCGTCAGAGAGCCTGCGGACAGGTCACACTGCAGTCAGCCGTAATCCACAGCTGACGGGACACAGCAGTCAACCTTAATCCGCAGTTGACAGGACACTTCAGTCAGCCGTAATCCACAGCTGACGGGACACAGCAGTCAACCTTAATCCGCAGCTGACGGGACACAGCAGTCAACCGTAATCCACAGCTGACGGGACACAGCAGTCAGCCGTAATCCACAGCTGACGGGACACAGCAGTCAACCTTAATCCGCAGCTGACAGGACACAGCAGTCAACCTTAATCCGCAGCTGACAGGACTCTGCAGTCAGTCGTAATCAGCGGCTGACAGGACACTGCAGTCAGCCGTAATCCACAGCTGACAGGACACTGCAGTCAGCCGTAATACGCAGCTGACGGGACACTGCAGTCAGCCGTAATCCACAGCTGACGGAAGATTCAACAACCAGAAGCCAATTTCACAACAGTCATCACTTGTGATTTGTATTTAATTTCGGGATTTGTCTACCTATTTTTATAAAAGTAAAAATTAGCTCTAAAAATGCACATCGTTTATAAAAGTAATCGGGCCGAATTTATGTAGATTTCATGTGATGTTTAGCATCAATTCGACGTCAAGCAGTACCGCTCCTATCACAAGCGTACCAAAAAGCCTAGGCCGGCGCACCGAAAACGGTGGGGAGATCACAACTTCCCCGGGCTGAAGCACTGCGTGCACTTTCATTATCACATCATCATCTTTCAAGTGACTGTACATTTCATAATTGATTCACAAATCAGACTCAATACGCTTGTTATCAATACCAAACAGCCAAACCCAATCATACAGTCATACAAAATATATATTTATTTACCTATCGGTCTAGTTCATAGATAATCAAAACGTTTTTATATGGACTCACCCTGACAAAAGTATATCAGAAGAATCATCGCTTCTTTCATTAAAAAATGCGACGATAATCGACAGTGATCAACCCGAACCAGAGCAAAGGTTGGAAATTACCATGACTCCTCAAAAGAAACAAGATGTAAATGACGAGCGTGCTGAACTCCTTAATTCTAAACAAACCCCCATAGAAAGAGCTATCCGTATGGATTTGCGGCTACCTGCATGAATTTACAGAAATTGAAACATAGTAAATTCCACTAGCTTTCATGATAAAACTTAAATTGTGTCCAAATGAGTGAAAAATATATAATATGGAAGTCCTTGAATCCCCACAATGTTCCCAAATAGCCATGGAAACCAAGATGTTCTTACGCAAGGGGCAAAATATCGATGTCCTTCAAGTGAGAACAGGGTTCAACCATCGTGCCTGAACGGTTGTCAGCTCGGCGGGCGGGGACAGCCTAATTACGCAGTACAACCGTGCCACTTGAATCCATACACGTGTATTTCCGGACATTTCGGACATTCAGACATTTACAAGGGCATGCACACAGGTGTGGACGAGTTGCATAATATAGGAAAGGATAGAGTGACCACCGGGTAGGTCTGTAGTGTAGCCGCCAGCAGGGGACGGGAAGACAATCTATGTGTCCGTCTTCGCCCTCGGTTGACAGGTGAAAGTTTTGAATTTGGTGCTGATGTAAATAATGATTACAGCTTTCTTTGGCGGCGAATATACCTTTACTCTTATATGTACTGGGATGAGACATTAGAAGACTGATGCACTTATTTGGATGAGGGACAACATAACCGGAGAGGGAAACAAGTCTACGAACAACTATTGATTTTTAGGGCTTATCTACGAATAACTACGATGGGATACGAGACACACCACATACACACACACGTACACACACACACACACACACACACACACACACACACACACACACACACACACACACACACACACACACACACACACACACACACACACACACACACACACACACACACACACACACACACACACACACACACACACACACACACACACACACACACACACACACACACACACACACACACACACACACACACACACACACACACACACACACACACACACACACACACACACACACACACACACACACACACACACACACACACACACACACACACACACACACACACACACACACACACACACACACACACACACACACACACACACACACACACACACACACACACACACACACACACACACACACACACACACACACACACACACACACACACACACACACACACACACACACACACACACACACACACACACACACACACACACACACACACACACACACACACACACACACACACACACACACACACACACACACACACACACACACACACACACACACACACACACACACACACACACACACACACACACACACACACACACACACACACACACACACACACACACACACACACACACACACACACACACACACACACACACACACACACACACACACACACACACACACACACACACACACACACACACACACACACACACACACACACACACACACACACACACACACACACACACACACACACACACACACACACACACACACACACACACACACACACACACACACACACACACACACACACACACACACACACACACACACACACACACACACACACACACACACACACACACACACACACACACACACACACACACACACACACACACACACACACACACACACAACCTGAGAGGAAAACAGGTCTGCGAACTATTGATTTTTGGGGCTCATCTACGAAAAACTACGATGGAGTGCGAAACACACAGTCGCACACGCACGCACGGACGCACAGTCACAGTCACTTGGGGAGGACATCCCGCACACAACGTTCGATCGCACCTCACCAGACCTTAAGGGCCTGCAGTGCTCGTGCATTGAAGGGTGAGCCAACGGTAACGGGAGACTGTCGGCTCCGTGTGAAACAAAAGAGAAATGGACGTGTAAAACATGTAACGGTGAATGAGGCGTAAAGGAGCACTAAATACAAGCAATATCACTGAGGAATAGAACACGAAAAAATTAGAGTAGGAGCCTCAGTAATGATCTATAAATATTTTTTTGACTACTTTCTTAAAGATGAACTTACTACTAGGGACATCTGAGAGATTTCTGATTCTACTGGCAATATTTTCATTCCAAATCCTGGGAGCAGAGATGAATAAGGAAAATGTTCTGTACACCAATGAAGTGAAGGGAACTTCAAAATGCTTGGGCTGTCTGACGACCCTGTTTCTTTCATGATCAGAAAGGGCAAATCTTTCTGCAAGTGGCCTTGGAAGTGAGTAGACCAGAAAGCTATGGAGAACCATTAGTTGGAACAGTATGACTAGGTCGTGAATTTTCAGAATGCAATACTTTTTGAAGATTGGGCTGGATGGAGCTATCCGGTCTGCAGAGTCAATGATACGGACAATTTTCTTTTGGAGAATCTTCAATCGAGTCAGTTTTGAAGGATATGTAACTCCCCAGACTTGTATTCCATAGGATAGATGGGAGAGTACTAGAGAGTTGTAGAGAAGGACGATGTGGTTGGGCTTTAGGAATCTTCGTATTCTTGCTATAAGGCCAATTTTCCGAGAGATGGTGACTTCAATGCTTCTAATATGTGGATCCCACTTCAGGTTTTCGTCAATTATTATGCCAAGATACTTTGTCTCAGGTTTGCGACTAAGTTTTTTACCCATTAAGAATATGTTTATGTCAGAATGGTGCGTGTTTTTTGTAAAAATCTGATAAGTAGTTTTTTTTGCATTTACTGTTAGTCGGTTGCTAATTAACCATTTACTGATCTTTGGTAAGTCATCTTGTACGATTGTTTGAAGTTCAAGAGCACTTTTAGCCGAGTATGTTACAACGGTGTCATCAGCGAATTGCAAGAAACGGCATATGGAGGAGCTAAGAGTTATGTCATTTATATAAATAAGGAAAAGTAGAGGGCCGAGGATAGATCCTTGCGGCACTCCGTGCTTCATATCCTGTGGCATAGGGGAAAGAACAGAGTTGTATCGAACTATTTGGGATCGGTTTGCTAAGTATGATTTGAAAAATGTTAAGGAAATGTCAGTAATCCCGTAATAGTGTAATTTCCTCAGGAGAATGGTGTGATTAACCGTTTCAAAGGCCTTCGAAAAATCTAGGTATATGGTAGCACTAATTTTTTTCTGGGAGAGGGCAGACGTAATGTGGTCATGAAGAAGAGAAATTGGCATATAGGTGCTGTGATCTTTCCTAAATCCAAATTGGTCCTCGTTTAGTATATTTTCTGAAGAAATGAACTCCGAGAGTTGTGCGTACACAATTCTTTCCAGAACTTTAGAGATGAGACTGAGCAGACTAATTGGTCGGTAATTATTAAAGGAGGAGGGGTCACCAGATTTATAAATTGGCACCACAATTGCTTTTTTAAAGGGTGATGGGAAAGACCCACTCGTAATACATATATTAAATACATACTCGAGAAAAGGAGCAATGGTTACTGAGATGGCTTGGAGAATTTTTGAGGTGAGACAGTCTGGTGAAGCCGCAGAGGATCCAAGGCTGTTTATGATTGATATGATTGATCGGGCATCTGTGGGATGGAAATAGAATAATGTGCGAGGGTTGTTGGGGTTGGGAAGATATGTCATAGGATCAGTATCCGTGGTCTGTAGATTATTGTTCAAATTAGTAGCCACCGAAGCAAAAAATAGGTTGAACTTGTTGGCGATGTCTGTGTATGAAGTGATATTTGAGTTGTTGTACATGAAGCTATCTGGGAGCTTGTTTTTGGACTTATTTTTGTAGATCATTGAGGACAGGAGCAGCCAAAGTTTGACCGGATTGGATTTGAATTCTGCCAATTTCCTGGAATAGTATCGCTTTTTTGCTGACCGAATTAAGCTTGAAAGTCGGTTTCTATAAGTAATAAAGTTAGTTTTGTTAAAGTAAGAAGGTTCTTGGATTGACTTTTTGTACAATCTATTTTTTTGTATTTATGCTTTGGAGAAGACCATGAGAAATCCAGGGTTGGACAGGTACATTCCTTCGATCTTTTTGTTTTTGCTTAGTCTCGTTATATCGTTATTGATGGTGTTTGTCAGGAAAAGTGCTGCTTCCTCTGGGTCGGGTATATCATAGACGTGATTCAATTTGTGGGAAAGGGACAAGTTGAGGGCTTCAATGTTTCGAAAGTCAAAAGTGAGTTCAGGTTTACAATAACTTTTTCTTTTCACATTATTCTTAAAGACAATGTTTATGTTGATGGAAATCGGCAGGTGATCACTTATGTCCGAGACGTGGATTGTGGGATTTTTTATTATGGTTGGGTCATTATGAAAGAAATTGTCTATCAGTGTGCTTGATTCTTGAGTGATTCTGGTTGGTAGTGAGATACACGGGAAAAGACCAAGAGCAGCAAATACATTGAGAAAAAGTGCTGACTGATCAACGGAATTATGTCTCAGAATATCTACATTGAAGTCACCACCAATTATACAGCTCTTGGCTTCTAGGTTCAGTGCGTTAACTACTGGTTCGATGTATTCCAGATAGCCAGATAGTGGAAATGAGGGTGATCTGTAGGTGGAACCAATTATTAAGTTTTTCATTTGCTGTAGCTTAAGTTCAATGAAGACAGATTGGAATTCAAGTCTGGAAGTTTCAAGATCCTGTCTCCTTAGATATGATATGGAATCACTGACGAATATTGCTGATCCTTTGCCTCTTACTGGGTTAGGCCCACTCACTTCCAATCTATAATTCTTGAGGTTGTAGGATGAGGCAAGAGAAGGATCAAGCCAGGTTTCGCTCAATAATATAATTTTAGGTGCCACCGGTAGCTGATGAATAAGGAGTTCAAGCTTGTCAAAATTCTTAGGTAGAGAGCGAATGTTTATGTGCAGCAAGGATATGTTGGAGTCTGTATGAATTTCATGAAGATTGGTTAAGTTTTTCAAAGTAGAGTATTCACAACTATCTAGTAGAGTTTGAAGTTCAGTCACTGAGGTATTCTGATCATTGCCAAGGCACGAAAAGTTTGGTGAGAACTTAGCAGAAGGCATTATGTATAGAAAAAGGTAATCAAGAACAAATCAAATATTCTCTCGTAAACACTTGAAATGACTCTGTTACCTTAACTGGCTAACAGAGATCCGCACAAAAAACAATTGAAAGAGGAATCATGAAAAGATGTTGAACTGACCAACATATGATTACATTGTTTAACGCTTGCCAGTTTGAGAAGATGTGCCTGAGCTTCGATTACCCAGTCTTTTGCTCTTCTTTGAGGCAGCCAGGACTGTAGGCCTAGTGCCATCCCCCACACCTTCTTGGAACCCCCGGGATTTACCGAGGTTTGTGTCGCCTTGCCCTGATGACCAAGCAGTCTGAGCAACTATAGTTGTAGAGAGTTGGGCAGGAGGCCCCCCGGAGGCAGAGGTCCGCACTGAGATAGAGGTAACAGGATTTGTCTCCAGATGATTGGTACCTGATCCCAGAGTTGACCCACTAGATACAGGGCTCCCAGGGGGGCAGGAGGTTGACTCTAAGACTGGACGCTTAGGAGAGGAGCAGCAATTCTGCTGCACCGAGGGCAAGGATACACGACGGGCATCAGCTGCATCTGCAGAAGGTGTGGCCGCTGGGGCCCGCTCAGTCTCACCCGTGGGTCCAGAGGCAGTCTGAGACGCTGGGGATGACTGGGTCATTCTCATGGCACTAGGGTTGGCTTGAATACCAGCACCAGCTGCTCTACATAAAGCCAAAATGTCCTCCCTGGTTGCACCCACCTCTACCTCAAATGCCTTCGTGCAACCCTTGGGTTTTACAAATATCCGTCCCCGGTTCGTGTAATGGGTTAGGAGTGGGGAGCTTTCCCTGGGGTAGTGAAGGTCCTTTAAAGTCCTGACCACTGCCATCCGCTCAGCTGTGAGGCTCTCATGTACCGCAAGTCCCCTTTTGGTTGGTCTGGTACGCTGTCTGCAAACTGCCTCACGCTCATGAAGATTTACAAACCGGAGGAGAACTGTGTTTTGATTGCGTAGACGGTGACAGGCCGAAATGGCCAGGGGATGTATGGAGATCCCCAGGTACTCCCGGATCACTGATAAAATTCCACTGAGGGTATTCTCACCCGGTTGGGGAGGAGGGATTGCATCGCCCGAGAGAAGTAGGGTCGAAAGCCTGCTGTATTGGGCTTGAACCTCTACAGCTTTACGGATGGCTGCCTGGTCAGTAGCAACTGCAGAACATGTAGTGGTCACAGATGCGAGACTAGCCTCAACTTTTGTACATTTGGAGTTGACCAAAGTCAAGTCCTTTTCCACTACCTCCCTGCGCACAATGTTTTCCGAGACCACAAATTGGAGTCCTTGAACTTCAGACTTCAGTTCATTGACCACGGATTTTAGGTTTTCTACTTCCTTTTTCAGGGAATAGTTTTCCTCGGTAAGGCGATCAAAGCGGGAGTCCACATATTTCGAGTTGACAGGTGCCATTTTAGAAAAATCTGATAAGTAGTTTTTTTGCATTTACTGTTAGTCGGTTTTTGATTTGATTTGATAAAAACTGAGATGAATATAAGATTTACTTTGAACTGATCATAAACTATCAGTGGCACAAGCGGAGTAATTAATGCAGTAATCTCAATATAGCAAAAGTCGGAGACCAGAGCAACGAGATAGTTTAGGGGAGTATGCGTCGTCAAACGAGAGGTCGGTGTTGTCAGTCAGGCCCGTAGTAAATGGGAAGGAAGTCACGTCAGTCCAACATCAGGTAACTAATAGCACATTCCTAGAAGATATGGGACAGGGATGGTCCACAAATCAAAGTTGGAGAAAAAAAATCAAGCACTCCTGCACAGAACTGAAATGAAGACAAAACTGATTGACCCCACTGCACTTCGCTGGTAAAGCCAATCCCCGTTACGTTGGCTCAGTAAGGCTTCAATAATTGAGCGCCACACTCTCTCGCACCTATCAGAAACACTCAGACAGACAACTTAACGAAGACTTAGAAAAAGACAACGACACTTGCTACCTGACAAGTGAGTTTGAGGCGGAAACTTGTGATTTACGACATGTGGCTTTGAAGGGAATAGAACAACTTAATGTTTATCCCAATAAGAGCAAAGCAATTCACCTGCCGCATGAAAGGCAGCAAATAATTACTGATTTTTTCTAAGATGCCAAGAGCGCTCCGCGAGTTGCCGAAAGGGCTCCTGAGAACAACACCACAGCCACTTACCGGTTTTACCTGGTGCAGATAACAACCAAGAGGAATATAAGTGTCTGACTGTTGATGATAACGCACCACTAAGAGCTAAAAAAAGTTGAAAAACACAGCTGACCTCCAACCAAGAGGGAACGTTTGTCCTCCGAGAAAGCAGCGGCCAAATTATTCTTCTTAGATACCAGTGTGTGTGGAGTGATACTAGTACCACTACCGGTTGCTCTAGTTTGAAGGCGTGTTCCTTATGATGCAACTAGAAGATCTCTTGGTACGGCCTCGGATTCAAAATTCAAAAAAGTGCACCGCGAATCACCTTTTTCGCTCAACTTGTCTGATCTTGGTTCGGCCTCGGAGTTAGATTTTCATTATTGTTCACAACAATCACATTTCTGTCTTCCTCTTCTTCTGGATTCTGACTTCTGGATTTTCAATGACTTGTGTTAGTCATGATAATTCTCGAGTTGTAAAGAGGGAATTCTTGCACTTGGTTCTTGGATTTATGTAATAAACATGCAAACCTTACAACTTCTTTTCATGTCCGTTGTAACGTTCTCTTTATTATGTTGACGTCACAGGGCTACGTAAGCCTGTCAAATTTTTGCCACTTATGGCTATTGAGAGCGGGAGAACAGTGATTATTTTTGTCACGAGGTCACAGAAGTTGAAAATCGAGCAGAAAACTTGCTGATGAACTTGTCGAAAAATACTTAAGTTCTTTTGAATTCTGAAAATATGGCCAACTTGATATGACCTCAACACAGTCAATATCTAACCATAATTGAACACAATTGAAATATTTAGGATCTTTAAACTTTTGTCTTACAGACGCTCTATAACACCATCTGCTTTTTTCCACTTTTAAAGAAGTTATGGAAGTAAAACCACGACGCTCCAAAAACACGTCCGTCCAGTTCAAGCGCCTCTTACGTATTTTCTTCACTACGTCAACGATAGACGCGCAGCAGGCAGCTACGGAAACTGCAACTTCACACATTTCCCGCGTGGGATGGTTGTGAACTCGAGATACACCAAATAATTATAACAAAAAATCGAACACTGTTGAAAGCCGAGTAACTTTTCCGACGAAATTCTTGTCTCGTCTTTCAAGACACTTTCCCAATGCTATCCCACAATAGCAAAGTTATACGTTGACGTTTTCCGTTGCAGCCATCGCTTTTGTTCAGCGAACAGAACTATCAGGACCACACCGGACAGTTACGTGTTAACGTCATCGCACCTTCCCATCGATCTACTTTTTAATGTGCATGAAAACTAGAGGAACACCCAAAAATTGGATTCTTTAGACATGGCGTTAAACATACTATGGGTGATTATTTTCGTGTTGCTTTGATGGTTAGCGCCGTTACTATAACACTAATTACGAACATATATATAGATCACATATTTTGAATATTCGTAGGAAAGTGTGTAGAGATCAAAAATAAACATATATAACTTATCTCTACAATTTTCTATGCTCTCATGCTCGAAGGCGTGCGAGGCTTGCTCTGACACTTTTTTGAGAAGCCACAAAATCGAAACGCGAATGCTGCTTGTGGTGAACTAAATTGGCATCACTGTGTTGTCACCTCTGGCCTTGGGGAGGTGGGCTGTTGTACGATGTGGACCGGGCGGTCAGTCCGCAACCCGCTGAGGAGGCCAATACACTTCTGGCATAGCAAGAGTTATTACAATTGGCGACCAGGGAACTCAGGCGGAGATGGCGGACTCAAAGCTCATTCAACCATTTGAACAAGGTGAGAGCTGGGAAGAGTGGAAAGAGAGATTTGAGTTCTACCTGGATGCGGAAGATATCACTGATGATGACAAAAAGAGATCCGTGCTGCTTACTGTATGTGGCAAGGAGACGTTTTCTCTGGTTAAAAGCTTATCTGCCCCGGGGAAGGTTAAAGATAAAACCTTTGGAGAGATATTAGAGATGCTGAACAAGCATTTGGAGCCAAAGCCATCCGTCACCGTATCACGGTATTATTTCAATACCTGCACCCGGAAGGAAGGTCAGCCGATTGCTGATTATATAGCTGAGCTGCGGAAGTTAACCGAGCATTGTCAGTATGGTGCTAGCCTGGAGGAAATGTTGAAGGATAGGCTGGTCTGCGGAGTGAATGATAACCATATGCAACGACGGCTCTTGGCAGAGGAGAATTTAACATTTGATCGTGCACAAAAGCTCTGCCTTTCCATGGAAGGTGCAGTCAAGAACGCCCAAGTTCTCACATCTCCTGTCCTAGCGGAGCAGAGTGCTGCTGTCCACCAGATGCAGCAGATGGAGCGGGACCGCTGCTACCGCTGTGGCTGGCGGCATGACCCGGCCCGGTGCCGGCACGCGTCATCGCGTTGCTACAAATGCGGTAAGCTCGGGCACCTGTCCCGTGTTTGTCGGGATTCTTCTTCAGTGCGCCAAAAAGAAGTTAAATCCTGGACTCAGTACAGAAACTTTCGGAAGGACTCGGCGCAGTTCGTAGAGAATGTTCAAGAGCAGATTGATAACAGCGATTCAGATGTGGAAAACATTAAACATGTCCACTCAGTAAAAAGCAAGAGTAAGCCCGTAACGGTAACTGTTGAAGTTGAAGACACTGGAGTAGAGTTTGAAGTGGACACTGGATCATCCTGCACCATCATTAATGAGCAAACTTTTAAGTTGCTGCAGCCCAAGGTCAAGCTCCAGCCGTCGGACTCCATCCTTCGCGGATACACGGGGCGGCGGATTCCCGTGCTCGGACAGTCGGTGGTGGACGTGAGGTACGGCCCTGGAGAGTGGTGGCTGCCACTAACCGTTACGAAGGGAAGCGGCCCTAATCTTCTCGGCAGGGACTGGCTCTCTCTCATTCGGCTGGACTGGAACGAAATATTTTCGGTGAGTAAGACACCATCGCTGGTGTCCACTCTGAAGGAACGATTTTCCAGAGTTTTCGAGCCAGGGCTGGGAGAGATGAAGAATGTTAAAGTAAAACTGGACATAGAACGGACCGTGGCGCCGAAATTCTACCGCCCTCAGCCGACTGCCCTTGCCCATTACCAGAGATCATGTGCACGAGCCTGCGGAAACTGTCTGCCTAATAAAGAGTGTAGAAGATGACATGTGCATGGACACTAACCAGCTCGCTCGTTTGACAGCTCGAGACTCGGACATCATCAGGGTGATGACAGCTGTTCGATTCGGTGCTTGGCAGGAGGATCCGGTTTTTAAACCATATGAGTCGAGAAGAGACGAGCTATACGTCGTCAGGGGCGTCCTTCTGTGGGGTATCAGAGGGTCCTTCTGTGGGAGTCGTCGTAACATTCAGGGCACGTGATTACGTGTTGCAGGAGCTGCACAGAGGCCACCCAGGCGTGAGTGCTATGAAATCTGCGGCTCACACTTGTATCTGGTGGCCAAAAATCGACGGTGATATTGAGCAGCATGTCCGTAATTGTCAGGCTTGCCAGCAGTTAAGACCCCTGCCAGCCAGGATTGACCTGCGCCAGTGGTCTTGGCCACAAAGGCCGTGGAGCCGAGTCCATTTGGACTATGCTGGACCGATTGATGGTGGTCGATATTTGCTGGTGGTTGTTGATGCTATGTCCAAGTGGGTGGAAGCCGAGATTACTGGATCACAAACTTCTGCCATGACGGTTTCTAAGTTTCGACTGATGTGCGCCAGGTTTGGGCTGCCAGACACCGTCGTCACCGACAACGGACCGGCCTTCGTCGGAGCAGAGTTTCAAAGATTTGTGAGAGAAAACGAAATCCGACACGTCAAAACGGCGCCGTTTTCGCCGGCTAGCAATGGACTCGCAGAAATGTATGTAAAAGAGGTGAAATACGCTCTTTAAGAAGGGAAATGACCGTGATATGCATCTCAAACTGGCAAACTGGCTGATTAAGCGTAGAACTACCCCTAGCAATAATACAGGAGTCACACCAGCTTCACTGATGTTTGGAGGACGAGAAATGAAGACCCGTCTGCATTTATTGCATCCAAACTTGCACGATTGTGTGGAAACCCGCATGGAAGCTCAGGAAACCAAGTATGACTGTAGTTCGAAGCCTAAGAATATTAACGTCTCCGACATGGTGTGGGCGAGAAACTACGGCGGGGCGCTGATTGGATCGCCGGCGCCGTGGTGAGCCGTCTCTGAGGTGCCATGGCTCAGATTCGGGTGGATGACGGCCGCTGATGGAGACGGCATCTCAAACAGCTGCGTCCGTGCAGCATGTCGGCAGCGTTATCTTCTGGCGCGATAGTCCCGCCATCTATGCCGGTATCTCCATATAGGGGCGCTGTTTTCGCGCAACCAGAGACACATGTGCGTGATAGTGGTAATCCAACCCCTAAAAACTTGGCAGATCGTGACAGTATGCGCCATGGATGTGACTCCGCGGAAGACTTCGAGTCTTGTGAGACAAAACAGAACAGTGAAAGTGTTACTGAACTTGTTAAGTCACCTAGTGTTCAAGGGCCGTCTCCAAGGGAATGTGATGCGGGTGCTGCCCAGGCTGTGGATGGCGATGCTGTAAGAGTGAGCTTACGAAGATCAACTAGGGTGAAGAGAAAGCCGGAAATTTTCCGCTACTGACTCACGGCGCGGTTTAGAAGAACTTTATTTTGGTAGGTTCATATCAATTTGTCTAGAGATGTGAATCATATTGTCTGTGACATATCAGAAGGCGAGAAAATTCACTTAATATTGTTAAATTTTGCTAAGTTCTTCCTTTTCTAAAGGGGAGCAAATGTGGTGAACTAAATTGGCATCACTGTGTTGTCACCTCTGGCCTTGGGGAGGCGGGCTGTTGTACGATGTGGACCGGGCGGTCAGTCCGCAGCCCGCTGAGGAGGCCAATACACTTCTGGCATAGCCAGAGTTACTACACTGCTCACCGCGGCTATACTTGGCTTTGTTTTACTAGCAATAAAAACGAGACAGGGCAAGAACGCGATTCAAGTTTCGGGAGTCTCCCAGCATCCCAGGCATGACGGGCCTTTCTGGGCGGTACCGGAGGGGACACAGAGGTAGCTCAGCTGGAGTGTCAGACGTACCAACCAGTGCACACAGAGAGGTCAGCAGGTGCTGGTACAGACAGGTGCCGGCGGGAGGCAGCGGGGCCGCGCACACCAGCTCCTCGCCCCCTGTCGGCACGGGGAGGCACTCAGGGCGCTGACCTTCACTGAAGACGCCGCAACATACCATACACTGCACTACACCAGACACTGCACCATCCCAGAAACTACACACACTAGACACTCCAGACACTACACCGCACACACTGCACTAGGCACTTGAGATAAAACACAGCAAAAGATACACCATAATGGACACTACACTACACCGGACACTAGTAGAGACTATATCGGGCACTACACCCCACTACACACTAAACAACACCACAATGGATATCACACCACACTGGACAATTCATACTAAACACAACACCACGGCAGAAAATACGACACAACCGACGCAACACCAGCACACACTGTACCACACCGCACATGTGGCCACTTCCAATACTGATTGTTGGAACAAGAACACATTAGGTTTACGACACAACAGCACAACCGCGGCACGGACACGTGCAACATTCTGGTACCCACTGAAGGTGAGGTATGACCTCTGGACGACGTACAGCTCCCTGCAACTGAACATGTCTGAAAAAGGAAAACACAGGGCTCGGCAGTCTTCGGCCAATTTCTGGCTACCTATTGCTCCCTCGGCCATGATAAGAAACACAAAACACGTGTTTTCCTTAGCTTTATATTGCTGGGGAAAAATTGGTTGCCAACATCATGTTTCTAACTTTACTTGGAGAAACCGATGTATATCGCTCTGTCGTGGAAATCACGCTTTTCGCTAATAATTTCTAAAATATGAGGCGGCCAAGTATTGGTGAGTCAATTTCGATAACTGGAGGCAAACCAGGGAATCTATTTGCTGAATCACGACTAAGTGAGCAATAGTCCGCAAACCATAGAACCAAACCTGCCGAGTCTAGTGTGTACAGATTCAACTGCAGGGGGCTGCACCAGCCGCCGGACACAGCTGCTGACTGAGCATCCTCTTTTAAACCCATCCTTCAGCTCCACCTTGAAGTTAAAGGGCCAGCAACCTGCCAGCGGTTTACGTCATTTTGCGACGGGTCAGTTTCGGACCCAGCCCGCGTGTCGCTGCGGCGCCACTGTCGCAGATGAGCGGTGCCCGCGTGCCGGCAGGGTACGTACAGCGGTGCCGCCGTGCCGGCAGGGTACGTACAGCGGTGCCGCCGTGCCGGCAGCGTACGTACAGCGGTCGGCAGCGCGCAGGCTGACCTCCAGCAGGCGGCCGGCCGCCGAGCAGGCGGGGACAGCAGTAGCGCACTGCACCGCCAGAGCGGCGCAGCAGCGCAGTCGCGCCAATCCGCCGCAGTCGTGCTCAGGCCCAGACTGAGTCGGCGGCGACAGTGCGGCCAGCAGCGGCTGCCGGCACCGGGTCCGGTGGTCACACAGAGGCAGAGCACAGCACCACTGACGGTCTCACACAGCGGCCGGCCAGTACACACAGCACCACTGACGGTCTCAGACACAAGCTCAGGCAGAGGCCGGCCAGTACACACAGCACCACTGACGGTCTCAGACACAAGCTCAGGCAGAGGCCGGCCAGTACACACAGCACCACTGACGGTCCCTGCTCAGGCAGAGGCCGGCCAGTGCACACAGCACCACTGACGGTCCCTGCTCAGGCAGAGGCCGGCCAGTACCACAGCACCACTGACGGTCTCAGACACAAGCTCAGGCAGAGGCCGGCCAGTGCACACAGACCACTGACGGTCCTGCTCAGGCAGAGGCCGGCCAGTACACACAGCACCACTGACGGTCTCAGACACAAGCTCAGGCAGAGGCCGGCCAGTACACACAGCACCACTGACGGTCCCTGCTCAGGCAGAGGCCGGCCAGTACACAGCACCACTGACGGTCCCTGCTCAGGCGAGGCCGGCCAGTCCACAGCACCACTGACGGTCTCAGACACAAGCTCGGCAGAGGCCGGCCAGTACACAGCACCACTGACGGTCCCTGCTCAGGCAGAGGCCGGCCAGTACACACAGCACCACTGACGGTCTCAGACACAAGCTCAGGCAGAGGCCGGCCAGTACACACAGCACCACTGACGGTCCCTGCTCAGGCAGAGGCCGGCCAGTACACACAGCACCACTGACGGTCTCAGACACAAGCTCAGGCAGAGGCCGGCCAGTGCCCACAGCACCACTGACTGTTTACCTGTAAGTGGTCTCTGGCGTGCATCAGCAGACTGGTGAGGAGCGGCACGGCAGCCACCGTCAGGTGACTGCTCAGCTGACCCAGCAGCGAAGCCGGCAGGGCGGCCACGTGACGGTCCGGCGGCGTGAAGCTGCCGCGCACCAACGCTGTCATAGATCATGCGGAAAACACAGCCGCTTCCCAAATTCGTCAGCATAACAACTCACTACTTGGAGAGAAATCAATGTTCCTAGCGCGGTAATGACCCCTCCCTTCCATGTCTCCTCGCCGCCGCCACGCCGCGACTTTCCCGCACCGCTTAAGCAAGACAGGGAGCGGGAAAGTCGGGACGGCATACGTTCGGAACTCGCTGATTTGTCAAGAGACGGCGAGTCTCAAAAAGAAATTTGTCAAGAGACGGCTAGTCTCAAAAAGAAATATAAAACAAACAGGTTTTGGGTATGATTTACAAACACTGTCAGTTCAGTTCAAATTCCATTACGAAGGGTAATTGTCACCCACCAGGTATCCTTATGTGTTCCGGGACAAATTTTTACCATTTCAATCAATCATGCAGCTTACAAATGGGTTTTTACATCGTAGAGCCTTTCATCACTGTGTAAATAAAAAGCAAAACAATTAATAAGTAAATAGCGCCATGCTAGTGGAGGCCAGCAGAGCCGGTCGGGGTGCCGGCACTGACCAGTTGCGGTACACAGCGCGGTGGGACCGGAGCAGCAGCCTCACCGCAGCAGCGTGAGCAGCAGTTGGGGCAGCGCCGAGGCGGCCGCCCGACACACCGGCCCGTACGACTCACACAGACCGGCTACCAGTCGCAGCTGGAAGGCGGCCAGCTTCAGAGTCTTGACACAGGCCCGCGCCTCCTTACTGCCAGCTCCGGCCTGTCGCACGCGCGAGAACCTACTGACGCACGGTCCCACAACAGTATAGAAAACAGCCCCCCAACAGCAGTATACACGGTCCCACGGCCACAGCACACACGGTCCCACAGAGGCAGTATAGACGGTCTCACAGAAGCAGTACACATTTCTAGGGATTGTATGAGTAGAGTGCCGAAATATGTTTTAATTGTTCTGGTATCACTCGAACTTGGTTTCTAAGCCTTCCAAATCCAAAGCCATGTCAGGACCTGAAAGCGCAAGCAGTGGAAGCGAAAGTGTACCTTACGACGCCTATGGGAAGCAATTCGGAAGCGTTTCTGATATCCGGAAACACTTCGTGGATATCGGAAACACTTCCGGACATCCACGTTTGATGTGAAAATGTATAGTCCTGTTTAACAGGAATAATGCAGATGTAATGCAATGGTAAATTCATGTTACGCAACAAAAAACAACAGCGGAGAGTAAGACATCAGCTGCTAGTTTGCAAAAGAACTAAAGAGGATCTAGCATGGGAAATGCACTGGATATACTGCTTTCCTTTTCACGCCAGTCTCGCGTCTCCAGACCCAAAAAGAGACATTGCCAACCAGCAAGAATAATTCATTGAAAAGGACTTGATCGACTTGATCTGAATGCAGAGGAGAACAGTGTGGGCGTGAATTGAAATATTCCTCACCAATGCGTGCCTCACTTCTCATTAACAGTGCCACAAAAAGTTGGATTGCGATCTGGAGATTGAACAGTGGGCGCTGGCGCCGGAGCTGTGGTTGAGACCGTCCCTCACCTGCGCCTGCCGGTGGATCCGCGTCAGCGCCTCAGTCACCTGGCGGCACAGCCAGTCCGGCCGCAGACGCGCCCGCTCCGCCAGCGCCGGCTGCAGCTGCAGCAGCCGCAGCACACACTTCCAGGCCGAGGCCATGGCGCGAGCGTCCAGCACCGCCAGTTGGCACCCAGCCGCCGCCAGTCCGTCACACGCTGCCGCACACACGGTCCGTCACACACTGCCACCAGTCCCTCACACACTGTCTCGCTCACACAGCCACCAGTCCACCACACAATCACTCACACACTGCCACCAGTCTGTCACACACTGATGCACACACAGTCCCTCACACACTGCCGCGCACACACAGCCACCAGTCCACCACACAGTCCCTCACACACTGCCACCAGTCCTTCACACACTGCCACCAGTCCTTCACACACTGCAACCAGTCCTTCACACACTGCAACGCACACGGTCCGTTACACACTACCACCAGTCCTTCACACACTGCCACCAGTCCCTCACACACTGCCACCAGTCCTTCACACACTGCAACCAGTCCTTCACACACTGCAACGCACACGGTCCGTTACACACTACCACCAGTCCTTACACACTGCCACCAGTCCCTCCACTGCCACCAGTCCTTCACACTGCCACCAGTCCTTCCACACTGCAACCAGCCCTTCACACTACCACGCACACAGTCCGTCACACACTGCCACCAGTCCTTCACACACTGCCACCAGTCCGTCACACGCTGCCGCACACACAGTCCCTCACACACTTCCAAATTCACACAGAGTCCCTCACACACTGTCACATTCACACAACAGAGTCCCTCAAACACTGTCACATTCACACAGAGTCCCTCACACACTGTCGCATTCACACAGAGTCCCTCAGACACTACCACATTCACACAGAGTCCCTCAGACACTACCACATTCACACAGAGTCCCTCAGACACTGCCACATTCACACAGAGTCCCTCAGACACTGCCACATTCATACAAAGTCCCTCATACACAGTCAGTAACACTGCCACATTGTCATTCACAAAGTGCCAGACATAGTAAATTACCCACTGCCGCAAACACTGTCACTGCCTTCGACAAATTGCTTCCCCTTTATTTTCGATAGTTTGTCGTCCGTACTAGACTTCGATGATTTCAAGGCTAATTTCTTCCAGGTTCGAAACTTGAATTCAAAGTAATTTTCAATCTATCCACAACTAGGTTTTGTAAACGTGATTTTACCGCTACTCGAAGAATAAACGATTTCACAATGGGGTTCCAAGAGCTCACTCTAAGCCAGCCGGGCGTTTGCCCGGGGCCTTATCCTACCGCTGCCAGTTCCCCACCCACTTTCCACAGTCAGACTAGCTCCTCGCCTTCCACAGGCACCTTGCACCAACAGGCCCCCCGATCCTCACCTTGCAGCAACAGGCTCTCGCGCTCCTCCGAGCAGCGTTGGTCGCCGGCCAGTGAGTCTGCCAGCTGCTGCAGCCGCTCCTGCAGGGCGGCTGCCTCCCGGAACACACCGGTCAGCGGTTTCTCCACCGCTGCCAGCGCGTCACCGTACACCTGCCCACTGCCCGCAACGGCGAGCACAGTACCGAGCACAGCCGACCACAGGACAGGTAAGTACCGACCACTGTCCATAACAGGACAGGTAAGTGCCGACCACTGCCATAACAGGACAGGTAAGTACCGACCACTGTCCATAACAGGACAGGTAAGTACCGACCACTGTCCATAACAGGACAGGTAAGCACCGACCACTGTCCATAACAGGACAGGTAAGTACCGACCACTGTCCATAACAGGACAGGTAAGTACCGACCACTTCCCGTAACAAAGAGAGGTAAGTATAGTACCAACCACTGCACTGTGGTTGGAAACGCTGTCGTGGGTGGCCACGGAGCCATTTTTCGGATTTTGGAATTTAGGGGTTTTATGGCTGCCGATGTAAAGAAAGTTGTTCGGAGTGTTCTGAATGACTACTATTATCAAGCTAATGTGGTTGAAAGATGCACTTATTACTCATCAAAGTAAGGCGATGATGAAATCCTGAAGTAAGGTAGGTACTCGATGCGTCTGCTACATTCGAGTTTTTAACTTTGAATAATAAACGTCAGAACTAAGTCAGGCTAAAAATAATTAGTATCAAAATATTCCTCATACTGTCAGCTTTGAGATAATTATCTTTATGTGTATATTTGAATTTTGATAAAGGTATATAATCTGCGTTTTAATTACCCCCTTCATAAATTCACCGTACAAGCTAGTGGCTAACTTTGAATAGACAAACAAAAAAAGTTACGTTTCTGCCAATTAGCTGTTTTGTGGAAACGTAGATCAAGTAATTCTCCTTCATGGCCTGAAGAGAGCTAAGTGCGCAAATGAGCGCAAAATTGTCCACAGTGTAAATTGTACCGGGCCGCCCGCCGCCCGGAGCCGTTCGCCCGCCCGCCACGCAGCGCCTCCGCGACTCGCCGCGGCCCGCCGGCCGCCCGCGAGGTGCGGGGAACACTATCAGGTGCTTCGCATGTCGTATTACTCACCTTTATGTACATCATCTTCATTGTAAGCTCATAGGTTTTCTTGACCTTACCCAGAATCACCCTTGGCCAAGGTAACCCATGCATAAACCATGCTCATATTGCACATGATTCGACAAGCTATGATGAGAGGGGTACACTGATACAAGCTGCTGTCTTGATCTTCCTGCCGTCTGAATATAGGAAAGAAACCCATATCATCGTGCGGTCATTCAACGTGACCTTTTGTGACTTCTGGGGACATCAATACTAACGAGGGTAGCAAATGGTAAGCAGCTCAAAAACTCATTTCACTCCGTGTTTCCGAGGCGGCGTAAGAACAGCTCGTAGAGCCGAAAAACGATATTTGGCCACATTCGAGAGAATTCAACGGCGCGTCTGATGGTGAAGAAATTTTAAAAAATCAGCCGAAAATGTTGCGACGTATAGGCTTTCAAAGTAAGACCTCCATTTTGAGATTGCCACAATCGCGCGGTAAGACCAGTTCACTTGCATTGGATACCGAGTGGTGACGTCATAACGTCATATAACCGGGATAATGTGTCAAGGTCATCTCACATGAAGGTCTAGGTTAAGGTCAAAGGTCACAGGTCGAGGTCATATCAGAATTTTCAAGGTCATTGACCCCACGCGCTTCCGGTCAAATAACGTTACCCGGTCGGACGTGCATCATGCTATGACGTCATAGTTAAGGTACGTCACTGTAAAGATCACGGTCGAAGGTCAGAGGTCAAAGGTCCTTTTTAAAGGTCAATCCTCATTTGCCACAAAAGTGTACATTATCGGTAGTATACCATATTGTGACCTCATAGGTCAATGACCTTGGATGACCTTAACCCCCAAATTGTAGCAAAGCTTCTTTGCGACCTTTCCTCTATGACCCTGGTCTGCCTTGAGCTTATTCCCGTCATTTTCCCGCTTAATAACGGTATTTCCCAATAGGTCCCCAGCATGGCCAATATTTGACGTTTATGACATCGTTTGACCTTGAAGATATTGACCTAGGTCAAAGAAAATTGGTCATGATGTAGATCACCATAGCCCCCATCCACCCTCAAAACTGAGTTTTTTTCTGCACCTCTTAGTTTCCGAGAGCTTAAAGGGGGGCCTGGTAGGCCCCCCCTCCAGTGCGCGTTAGTGCCAGGCCCCTCTCCAGTGCGTGTGTTAAGTGAATCAACTTAAGTATATTTCTCCCATTGCAATTGATTCAGCATGATCTGCTGAAAATTTGTGGTGAATCGGTTCGGCCGTTTCAGCGCTGTAGCAAAATGAACATGTACAGTAGGCTATGTCGTGATCACCACTTTTTCACAGGATCTTTGATTACCGGGTGTTTTCTAATGTATTGATGGCCGCTGATTACGATTTTCTGGTCGAAAATGTCGAATTCGAAAAATATTTGCCCGCGCAAGCCGTTTGAAATTCTTCCGGTTTGCCAAAATTTCGACGTTTTCATATCTCACGGACAATAAAATGCAACTAATGTATTGAAAGGGCTCCAGAAATTTAAAACCATTGAATCACAACAATTTGAAATCTTTTTTGACTCCTTGAACTATATATTTACCCGAAAAAGTACCTTGGAAAGACAGGGATGTTTGAGCTTAAAAGATGATAATAGATGGCGCGCATGACGCAGCCGTCAATCAGTGTCCCGCTACGTCGCTTATTACAAGAAGCTATTAGCCAAAGGAGCGGGATATAGGATTAGTGCCTATTATGAATTCGATGAATGAACATTTACCTTCACAAGATGATCTAAATTTTTCTCGCTTGCAGTTTTAAATATTATTGGTAATGGTTGCTTTCAAATCAGGTCCAATTCAGATCAGCCAGCCATATATAAATCAGGTATCTAAGCATTTAGTCACGGCGGATCAATTTCAAGTATTAAAATTTATGCAAGAGCCAGTCGATTATATTTAGATTAGTCTTGCTATCACAAGCAAGGAGAATACCGTATTTCGGGGAAAAATGAAGCTACACGACACCCAGATTGCCGTCAAGCCACGTATGCTGCCGCATAATCAGCTCTCGACTGGGGCTGACGTTGTCGGTCGAATTATGATGCTGCGGCTTGAAGAGATGGAGGCCAGGGAAGTGGACGAATTTCATGTTTCAATAGCTTCAATATTCGAACCGACCGCTGATTAAGTTACCGAGATTTACAGAAGAGCATCTGTGCCAGCAAGAAACAGGTACAAAGTTTGCTGTGAAATAAGGAAGCATTTTAATTGGAAAGAAGCGATCAGAAGGCGCCTACAAAACATGAAGATATTGTAAGCATGGACAAATCATGACAACATTGTTTAACATATCAAACAGAGCTCTACCATCAAAGGTATCGGTAAACGGAACATTTCTGGAAGACCAGCGAGGAGCACAGAGGTTGTATATTGGTGGCTTGGATGCAGTCCTGACAGACCATTGGAGACGGCAGCAGCTGCGGCAAGGGACTGCTGCTGTCGTTGTGGCTACCAAGAGTTCTCCGGATGTTGCGTTCTGACGGAGCTGAAGCTGCGTCAGAACGTAACGGCACCATTGACAGCGACCGCTGGTGGTATATGCAGCAGCGAGCTTCCTATTTGTAGCATCACACCAGCTGCTGACAGACACCGCACGCGAACAGGCTCTGGCAGGTATAAATCAATCTCGGAAAGAAAACTTATTTCTAAATGTTACACGGAAGTCGTTTATAGACTTTTCCGGGTGATTGTCATATTATTGTGCTCGAATACGGACGAGCCTGCCTCCCGATCAGGCCTTATTGGCGGCAGCAGCAGTGACTTGCCGCAGCTGCTGCCGTCTCCAATGGTCCGTCACGACGGCATCCAAGGGATGCAGTCGTGAAAGCCTTTTCAGGGACTGCATCCAATAAAAAAACACGTTCGCGATGCGCCACCGAAATTCGTCTACGTCTAACTCGACATTTAACTTCTGGAAAAATAATTTAGGTCAACTGGCAGATGGTAGGTACCGTAAATACCGTAGGTCAGCTGGCAACTGACTGGTCAGGGGGTGACCTGAGGTAGATGGCCGTCGTTATGCCTTGTGGGACGTTCAACTTTGGTTCCTTAATCAACCCTTCATCATGGGAGTTGCTCGTTTGGATGGTGGGGTCGGGGCCTCCGTTGAAAGTCCCTTGATGACTCTAGTGAGACTCCGACTCCTAAAACTGAATTGGCAACAACTTGGACAAGATTTGTAAAAAGAAAAATAGCAGCCATTAAAAGTGATGAAAGGGATTTATTGTTTCGAGGGAGACGAGGGCAAAGAAACTTATTAGTAATGGGCCTTGCAGCCTTAAACGAAAATTACAAATATGTCGCGAGTTTATCAATAATTGGAACAAGTATAACTTATCCTATAAGCACCACTAACTCACACAATTACATCGTTCCCGGAGATGGAAAAATAGTATCAATACAAGGCGACCCAGTGAAGCGCAGCATACGTTTCAGAGGATTCATACAATGTAAAAAAAAACGTCTGAAAGGCTTTCATTCCCAGGAAGCAACAATCTGCCCATATACGCAAAACATGTCCTGAAATCATAACACATTCGCCTTGGTCACTTGAACAGGTTGCCTCACATGATATTTTTAACAGGTGATCATTTCATAGCTGACACAGATCCCAGTTCAAATGCCACTTCGAAAGGCTTTTGATTGGTGTTTTTTTAATGATTAGGGTTGGGAAAATTTGAAGGAATATCGAGAGCCACTACTGAAAATAAATAGCAAAATGTATCATGTGTTTAGCCCTCTCACAGGCCGGTTTAACTACATTGCACCAATAAGTAGTATTTGAAATAAAAAAGAGAACATTCAAAGGATGTTTTACTACTTTTACCACTGTTTCCACGGTTTATTGGACGTGGTCGGGCACACACAAATAGATATAATTTCACACTCCTGGTGCCTGGCATAATACAATGAGATAACTTCAACACTGACACTGACTTTGTCCTGTACAGACGCATTCATTCACCTGCAGTGATGGCCGTCAGATCCCTCATTACTTAAGCTAAATAATCTAAACCAGCATGGGTGTAATTTTCCCAACATCTTTGGGGGTGCTCAGCCGGTGGGGGGCGGCACCCCATAGGGGCGGCCGGGTTGGAGGGGCGGCACCCCTCCATTTCACCAAATCTGGTATTCAGTGACCTTGGTTTATGCCAGGGAGATGATTCATGCTATAATGTGATGATTCCTGAGTGTTGAGCCGCTAAAACGATGCTGCCACTTTCCACTCATTTTATTTCCCCCAATTCAAAGTTCATGGGTATTTGTTTAGAGTGATGCCCAGATGATGCTTTAGACCTAACATTTTGGCTATGAAAACATGACAGTCTAGTTCTTCATCGGCGTGAGAATCTTTGAATTCCTTAAGATAGAAATGGTAATACCTTTGTCACTAGGACTCTTTTTTCAAACTCATCCGTCCTCTGCCCGACCCTACCCCACTAGTGGGGCAGGTTTGGACGTTTGAAATGGTGCAAAGTTTGTTCCTCTGGTCATGGGCGCCAAAAGCGGGGGAGCGGGACGGGGAGACGTGTCTCCCCTGTTGGCCAACCAGGGGGAATCCCTCAAATTTTTGGGTCCCTCGTCATTAATGCTGCCAGGTACCGAATATGCTCAAAATTCGCCTCCCCGGTCATCACCAGCCCGGGTCCGCCCCCTGTAAAAATTCCGTGGCGGCGCCTTTGGCTCTGCTCCTCAATCTCCGAAATATTTCGGTTGCCCTTCTCGTTAGCATATTGATAAGATGATAAGGAACCCTACTTTACTATCTCAAGCTCCTGACTCAACTAGTTTGTCCACCAGAATGTAAGAACTTCGAAAGTGTGTGAACCCTCTCTCCTAATCGTCACCACCTACAAAACAGAGTTAGAGCCGGTAAATCTTAAACCTCCTGCTGGAAAGAAAATGTTCCCTCCAGAAACAAAACCTCGTTAGGTATAGGCTCCTTGTGGCCTATACAAAATACTGGCTACAAAATTTATTTTGTTCCGGGAATAAATACGGATATTGAATGTAATCGGACAGCTGCCCCCTTTCCCGATGCGTATATACAAATATGTTTAATAATGCAGGCTGTAAACAAAGTTGTATCACTGTTTCAGCCGTTTTACCAGAATCCTCCCTAAGTAGACGGACGAGGAGAGCCCTGGCAGCCAGTGAGTCAACAAGTTTCGCAACCCAAGCACAAGGACGGATCCAGGAGGTAAAAATGTGTTTGCTTCCCCGCAACAAAATAGGTTCCGATAATGCTGTGATGGCGATGATGCTTTGTGATCGTTTTGCTGGATATCGCTCCCTCCCCAAAAAGTGGCGCGTGGTTCTGCCACTGCATTGCCCCAGGTCAGTGATACCCTCAGTGGTCAGTGTCAGTCCAGCACATAACAACAATGTGGCCGCAATCGCAATACGAGTGTCCCTCAGACACGACGAGATTTGTGAAGGGATGAATGAGCTGGTGCAATGCCAGCCACCCATTCATGTGTAAGATCACGTGGTCCAGGTATGGAGGAGAAAGACTTGGATTATCATAGGCGGTGGCAAGTTGACCAAAGACTGTGCCGTCTGAAAGCAGCCAAATTAGTTTTGGTGGTAACACTAGGTAACATTAAGTTGGCAGCCACAGAAGGCTTTGGAAAAGAATATCTATCTTGTGATAATACTATATATTTTCATAATTACATAACATTGACATAACAAGATATGACACTCGATGAATATTAACTGACAAACGTATTAGGGCTTCGGCACGACAACTTTATACCGTTCTCTCTCTCTCTCTCTCTCTCTCTCTCTCTCTCTCTCTCTCTCTCTCTCTCTCTCTCTCTCTCTCTCTCTCTCTCTCTCTCTCTCTCTCTCTCTCTCTCTCTCTCTCTCTCTCTCTCTCTCTCTCTCTCTCTCTCTCTCTCTCTCTCTCTCTCTCTCTCTCTCTCTCCTCTCGCCCTCGCTCTCGCCCTCGCCCTCGCCCTCGCCCTCGCCTCTCGCCCTCGCTCTCTCGCCCTCGCCTCTCGCCCTCGCCCTCGCCCTCGCCCTCGCCCTCGCCCTCGCCCTCGCCCTCGCCCTCGCCCTCGCCCTCGCCCTCGCCCTCGCCCTCGCCCTCGCCCTCGCCCTCGCCCTCGCCCTCGCCCTCGCCCTCGCCCTCGCCCTCGCCCTCGCCCTCGCCCTCGCCCTCGCCCTCGCCCTCGCCCTCGCCCTCGCCCTCGCCCTCGCCCTCGCCCTCGCCCTCGCCCTCGCCCTCGCCCTCGCCCTCGCCCTCGCCCTCTCTCTCTCTCTCTCTCTCTCTCTCTCTCTCTCTCTCTCTCTCTCTCTCTCTCTCTCTCTCTCTCTCTCTCTCTCTCTCTCTCTCTCTCTCTCTCTCTCTCCGCCACACTCTGCAATACCCAGTAGCGTACCCAAGGAGGGGGCCAGCGTGCCCGGACGTCCCCCCAAACGCTTCGATTTCAAAATGCCCCCCCATTCATGTCGGTTGCCTTCGACGCCCGACATGGGTTCTGGTATTAATTGACCGCCGCAGGTGCCCATCGAGGGCCAAAATGAGCCTTCATTTGGCTTTCAGTACTAGTTCTACTCTCACCTTACCGCCCCTGCCTATAGTGTGCCGTCCCTGCGGTGAAGCATTCATCCAATATGTGATTCAGCCACAGACCAGATTTATAATAATTGTACCCCCTTCACATGCGTTTTATGCTCTACAAGTATAGTTTTTACGTGATAAGTACCCTCTCCGGAAAATGCTTCCTCTCCAGTAACCTGCCGCCCCCTGTCAAACATGCCACCCCCATCAGCCTGGCGCCCCCTCACCTTTTCGTCAGCCGACCCCGCCCCAAACGAAAATCCTGGGTGCGTGCCTTGCAATGCAACTATTCTATAGGCATCCAGAGAGGCATAAATATATCCGTCAGGTAGCATGTCATTGCAGGCATTTCGTTCATTTTAGCTCGAACCTGCAGTTGTAGCACCCATGTATAACTGACCTCGACCTGGCCGAACAACATCTGTGAAGTGTGCGTTCCACCCCTTCTCAGCTGTCCCCGCCCAATTCCCGCCCACTCGCCCGGCTCAGCGCTACAGCGTACAGTGACTTTCAAACTAGTGGGTCGGCAGCGGAACGATACTTTCGCAACTGACTGTACAAAAACCTCGGTGGCCATCCGTGAGACCATTTCCGACCACTGTGCAGTGTGCACTGGCCGTAACGGTAGAGGTAAGTACCGACCGCAGCCGGTCACAGGAGAGCTCAGAACTGATCGTTGTTGGGGCTATTGCTAGCGATAAAGGTAAAGGAACACACTGACAAGTTGGATATTAAATATATTCAAAAGCAATCACACGGACGCGTTTCGTAACTTCTTCAGCGTGTGAAGAACGCGTCGAAACACGTCAGTGTGCTTGCTTTTGAATATATTTAATATCAACTTGTCAGTGTGTTCCTTTACCTTTATCGTTCTGTCAAATGGCTCTTCAGCTATTGCTAGCATAGCTGAGGGGCAACTCGTCCGTCTCCTGATCTAAACGTTCCGGGTTCCTGTCCCAGGACCCACTGAGCGCCGGGTAGGCTCCCGCGCCCAGTGGGCACAGAGGGTAAGTAACGGTCACAGACCAGGGGCCTAGACAGGATTTCGCTCGGGGGGCGACGAAAAGGGCCCTTGCGATAGCGCCAGAAGGGCCCCAAGTGTCGATGAGCAAAAAAAAACGTCGAGCACAGGTTTTGCGTTAACCTATTTAAAAAGGTCGCTTTAAACTACAACACTCCTAAAATATATCCACTACAACATGACAAGCCATTTGCGTACTGACCACATTGCTTACGAACCAATCTCGTACTCGGAAATACTCCGAGTACGGTCTCGTTCTCTTTCCAGACTCCGTATGCAAAGGGAAACTGGGAGCCGTGTGAGGCGGGCCGGTAGCTCTGTTTACCTCAGCTGGCAGTGGCCGTACACGGCGTCCAGCACGCAGAAGGAGTGCCGCAGCAGCGGTGACAGCAGCGCCGACGACCGCCATGCACGCTGCTCGGCGGCCGCCGCACACGTGGCCAGGAAGCTCAGTGCTGCCGAGGGAGCCTGCACCGCATACAGAGCTCAGTCACCGCCCATCCAAACCCAGAAAGTCACTGGTCAGTCACCGACGAACGCCAGACAGTCACTAGTCAGTCACCGACGAAGCCAGACAGTCACTGTGTCCGACGAACGCCGACTCTGGGGTTGGTCAGTCACCGACGAACGCCAGACAGTCACTGGTCAGTCACCGACGAACGCCAGACAGTCACTGGTCAGTCACCGACGAACGCCAGACAGTCACTGGTCAGTCACCGACGAACGCCAGACAGTCACTAGTCAGTCACCAACGAAGGCCAGACAGTCACTGGTCAGTCACCGACGAACGCCAGACAGTCACTAGTCAGTCACCAACGAAGGCCAGACAGTCACTGGTCAGTCACCGACGAACGCCAGACAGTCACTGGTCAGTCACCGACGAACGCCAGACAGTCACTAGTCAGTCACCGACGAAGGCCAGACAGTCACTAGTCAGTCACCAACGAAGGCCAGACAGTCACTGGTCAGTCACCAACGAAGGCCAGACAGTCACTGGTCAGTCACCGACGAACCAAACCCAGTCACTGACCAGTCACAGCTGCACGCCACCCAGTCACTGACCAGTCACAGCTGCACGCAACCCAGTCATTGACCAGTCACAGCCGCCCAACAACTAATCACTAATCAGTAACCACCGCACACCACCAAGTCACTGACCAGTCACCGTTCCACGCCACCCAGTCACTGACCAGTCACCTTTCCACGCAACCCAGTCATTGACCAGTCACCGACGAACGCCACCCAGTCACTGACTAGTCACCGTTCCACGCCACCCAGTCACTGACCAGTCACCTTTCCACGCAACCCAGTCATTGGCCAGTCACCTTTCCACGCAACCCAGTCATTGGCCAGTCACCGTTCCACGCCATCCAGTCACTGACCAGTCACCGACGAACGCCACCCAGTCACTGACCAGTCACCGTTCCACGCCACCCAGTCACTGACTAGTCACCGTTCCACGCCACCCAGTCACTGACCAGTCACCGTTCCACGCCACCCACTCAATGACCAGTCCTAGTCACCCAACCAACTAGTCCTGCTTCGCATTACTGATCAAGCTCTCTGCGCTTCCAGACTGTGCCCAGGTGCCTCCTGAGATGAGGCATCTCACCCCTCACCATGCAAGTGGGGAAGCGTGCCCCTAATGCTATTTAGCGCGCTCTTCTGACCGAACTGCCTTCCCCCTAGAGCAAAGATCCTGGATTCGATTATACTTTTCCAGGGTTAAGCCATTCCCGCTGAAAAAGCAAATAACTTGTGGTACAGCCTCGATCCCAGGTGTTTAAAGCTACAAAGCTTATAAAGATATTACGTTGATGCGTGGTGCTGGGTATCCGCTTTAGCTTTTTTTAATTTTTATCCAAGGTGTTCCCAGTTCGATTTTTTTAGACAGGGTCTCACCAAAGCCATCGATGGACTTTCCGAGGAAACCCCGACCCCACCAACCAAACAAGCAATTCCCACAATGACGGGTTACTTTAGAATCGAAACTTTAACGTCCCACAAAGCACAGGGACGGCCACCCCATTCAGGTCAACCTCTCACCAGTCAGTTGCCAGCCGACCTACGTCGGGTAAAATTGACCGTCGGAGCGTTTCGGGGAGGGGGGAGACGATCCCAAGCCTGCACACACACTGCCTCTGCATGTTTCCGAGCAGCGGACCGAAACTTTATGCCCTACGAATTAAGCTACTGGGGAGGCATTTCAAATCCTGTATAAAAATTACATAGAAGATAACGAATGGTACTACTTGCTCGAAAAGAGGGTGCGGAGATGGCAGCTCCGGCTTAAGCAAGAAAACTCGACCAACGGTTCACTCAAAATTTCAGTCCACTTCATCTGAACAACTGGAAACAATATAACCGAGCCTTTGCTTCAGCCCTCTTTATGGAAATAAATGATGAAACAAATACAACAAGAACTTACATGAAGAGAATCGAGAACGTCCTCCTCCGTTGTCCCTTTTTCAGTGATTTCAGGGTGGCATCGCAGGCATCTGATGCAATAGGCGACAGAGAAGAAATGATACTCTCGGCATCGATGTCTGACACACAGCTGAGAGTTTTCTGAATGAATAATGCCAATGCCTCAGCCCAAAGAATACAATCCTCCCCTGCGGTATACTGTTTGAACTCAGCGAGCAGTTCTTTCCAGTGTTCTTCAGCCTCTTCTTCACCAAGATCTTTCAAGCGAGTAGCAACATCCGTGGCCATTTTTAACTGGATCACAGGAAGTCGCGTCCCTGCAACAACAGGAAATACACGTAAAGAATCACTCACCATAACACTGAATGACAGACAACGTGGCACAGAAAATCATTTCCTTGCATTGGAGGTTCATATAACTACAAGTTCGCTGGGCGCCACTACTGGACTTCTTTTTCAAGCCGCTACCGCTACTTCCGCTACAGCTACTAGTTCGTCAAAATCGCAAACCACTTCCCGCTACTCCACCACTCCGCTATCGCTCATACTTCTTATTAAGTGCTCCAGAAGTGCTATCCACAATTTTTTATTGTTCTTTTATTTGTACCAAGTACAAATATTGCTCGAATAAAACGCTTTGCGGTGTTCTTTTCCGTTCTGAAACGTTACGGTGATGATAAGGGGTCTATTCCCGCACCATCCATAAAAAAGGATAGAGGTTAGGAATAGGATGCTAAATTTACGGGCCATAAGGCTCATTAGTTGGGTCCAAAAACGCCAAATCTAGTTTCCACTCCGTCAAATTTCAAGATTTCAAGGACCGTACTTGGCTATTTTGGAGCTGACTTGGGAGTTACCGTACGGAACGCACGTCAATAAATCACAATATTTTCTATAGAAATGAAGCATCACGACCGGAGTCAGCAGATTTCACTCTCTTTGTTCCAGCAGATATTTTCAATAAATTCCTTATTTTTCTAAACTTTATTGGCTAAATCCTTATTTACAAGTCTTTGGCACTGAGCAGACTAGATATCGTTGCTGTCCGAGTATTTCCAGCCGCATCAGAAGCTTTTTTTCATTTTTACATAATAGCAGGAAAACAGAAATGGAGAAAGAAAACAGCAAGACAGAAAAAACACATTTAATAGGTACATGGAACCGATTTCATAAGGTCATATCATCACAGCTGCACGGGCAAAACCCATTCCGACCGACCTTAGCCGTATGCAATATCACACACCCGTGCTTGCCGAAAAATGTTCCGCACCACCACCACTCAGGGAGGGAGACGCCCAGACCAAGTGCAGACCGTCAGTGCCGCAAAGCCCAAAGCGTCGAGCAGGTTGGATCCAGCTTTCACCAGGGTCAAAATGGTTGCAGTAAAGCTACCAAAAAGCCAGACCCGTCACCACCATTCCACCTGGATAGTGGGAACGCGGCCAGCGGTACCGGGGATGTCTCATCACCTCGCCGACGGCCGCGCCGCGCCCTCCTGTCATCCCGTACTCAGCGGGCCGTCAGGACGGTCCACTCCTCTCTCACCGGCCTCACAACGCGGCACCGCCCCCTCGGGGCAGCCACCAGGCCTGGGTGGTACCCCCGGCTAGGCACCCGTCCCCCAGCGCCCATAGCCTCGGGATCCGCGACGGGTGCAGTGGCGCCTAACAGCTACGTAGGCACGTCCGGCGTCGCTAAGGAAACAGGAAGGTCCGATACCCTCCTCGCATGTTTGTTTCCTCTCAAATCTGTGGGTGCAAACTCCCAGGTTCAGCAGCGCAACGATGGCATCCGCTGCCAGGCCGGTAAATTAGGGGCTGAAATGCGTATTTAAAAACCCACCGAATTTTTTTCGAAATATACCTACCAATTAGATGGTGGGTGTATGTGGTGTCGAATTAGGTATAGAATACGTGAAAGAAACAACATGCTAGAGCTATTCTCAGCCACAAAGTTGCCTGGTATCATTGCCTGGCTTTGCTGCTCATGCATCCGTAGCTGCCTCGACATTACCGTTATTTAGGGAGCCCAAACTATAGGCAACCATGGATGTGGGACCGTGTATGCATTAGGGTTCTGTAAAATACTGCATAGAATACAATTTTAGCAGACACACATATTCATTCACATGTATTTAGCACTGTACAAACCGAACATTGCACTGCTGTGGCATGGACACTACAGCTCAAGCTTTTCTTTGAGAGTAGCAGAGGCATTGTAAGAACATATCGAATTTGTATATAAATGTACCAATTAGATGTTAGGAGAGTGCAATGTAGGATTAGCTGCAAAATATGAAGGAGGAACAACACATTTGTGAATCATGTTAGGATGACAGGACAGCATGTTGGGTGCTCTGCAAGCTGACTTTTAAACTGAGACAAGGTTAGGTAGGGCTAGGTTATCTTTACTTTGATGTATTAGATTTAGCGGATCTTTATATGGCACACCTTGGTGCCTGGCTTACCCGATCTAGTCTGACTCATGTACAAACATTGCCACATGTACCGCCATATTATCGCAAATTTTCTTCGCTTTCAATGCACAACCTTTTATCGCGGGGCTTCGTATAGAATGTCCGATCAGTATTCGTCAAGAGAATTCTTGAAGGTGTTGATAGTGTCAGATTCTACAACGTGGGCTGGAAGGCGGTTCCAGTCCTTTAGTGCACGAACAGCAAGATAATTTTTTCGTGATCTGCTTATGGCATCAGGTATGAAAACTTTGAATCGATGACCTCGCGTGGCGGTGAATGGTGGCTCCTGAAACAGCTTTTCTCTCCGGATTCCAGTTTGTTCCTGCATGATCTTGAAGATAATCAGCATGTCCCCTCGTTTACGGCGATACGCTAGGGATGGAAGATGAAGCTGCTGCAGCCTTTCCTCATAGTCTAGATGTTGAAGTTCTGGGACCAATCTGGTTGCCCTCCTCTGGACTCTCTACTAGTAATTGGTCGGCCTTGTTAAATGGCCCCCATATCTCGTTCCCATACTCGAGATGGGACCTTACAAGAGCTTTGTAGAGGAGGGGTAGCGTTGCCTTATCAAGATGGATGAAGTTCCTTTTAATTGCATCAAGGATTTGGTTAGCTCGTGTAACAGCGGTTGCGGCCTGCTTTCGAAATTTGAGCTCCTCGTCTATAAATACACCCAAGTCCTTTTCGACATGCACTTGCGCAAGTCCTACTCCATTCAAGATGTATGAGCTTCGATGATTATGGGGCCCGATGTGGAGAATAATGCACTTGTTAGCGTTGAAAGGTAGCATCCAATCGTGTGACCATATCTCCAGCTTCTTCACGTCATCTTGGAAAATAGAGCCATCGTCTTCCGTGTGACTTTTTCCGTAGACTTTGGCATCATCCGCGAACAGCTTTATACTGCTGGTCAGTCCATCTGGCAGGTCATTCAGGAAGAGAACGAAGAGGACTGGCCCTAAGACAGACCCCTGGGGATCCCGCTGGCGACAGGGGACCAGCTAGACACGGTCTCTCTCACCCTAACCCTTTGGTGTCTGTCAGACAGAAACGAGTCAATCCACTTTAGAATAGTCCCAGTTATTCCATAGGCTTCAAGTTTGGCAACAAGTCCCCTGTGCGGCACCGAGTCGAAAGCTTTCGCAAAATCCAAGTATGCCACATCGACAGGGTATCCATTTTCGATGTCTTTTGTCCATCCATTTAAGGCAGAGAGGAGTTGGCTGGAACACGAGCGTTTAGGGACAAAACCATGCTGGGGGTCTGTTAACTGACCAGTGTCTTGCATATGCTCCAGGAGTCTATCTCGGATCAGGGATTCCATGACTTTGGAGGGCACAGAGGTCAAGCTGACTGGTCGGTAGTTTGACGGGTTACTTTTACTTCCTTTCCTTTTGTAGATCGGTACTACCTCTGCCACTTTCCAGTCTGCGGGAAGAATGCCACTCTCAAGCAATTTTTGAAATATGGCGCAGAGAGGCACACAAAGAAGTTGGGATAGTTCCTTCAGTACCCTAGGGTGAATGCCATCCGGTCCTGGTGATGATGTTGGCTTCAGTGATTTCAATTTTTGCTAACTTTTGCAGGTGTAATCTCAAGATCCTCGATGGTACGCCTTATAGGATCCTGTTGACCAAGTGGGATGGGAATGGTTCCATCCTCAATAGTGAAAACGCTGGAGAAAAATGCCTAGAGGAGCTCTGCCTTTTCCTGGTTGTTGTTGTTGTTGCTCCCTCTGGGCCCTCAGCGAGGGCCATAGCCCAGGGGCTCCCTGTGGCGGTAGTAGCCACCGACCAAGGCCGCCACCAGGTCGTCGTCTCGCAGCTGCTGCGGGTCTAGGTGGATTGATCCTGTCTGGCGCAGGCAGGTGCCAGCGAGGGACGGGCACCTCAGGAGGACATGCTCAGGCGTGTCCGCCTCCTCACGACAGACCGCGCAGCGCGCGGCGGGCACCGCTTGTCTGGGCACTGCGCGCACTCCGGTGAGGGGTGACGGCCGATTCGATGGAGGTACTGGAGGGACCGGCCCCAGTGGCCGGCCCTCAGCTGGTGAATATCCGTGGCCGCGTCACGGTCCTCTCCGGCGTTGGGGGGCGGCAGGTGACCCCCAACACCTTTTCCTGGTCGACGCTGGTGAGGGTGCCGTCATTTCTTTCCAGGTCTTCTATCTTGTCACCGAGTCTTAGTTTGGGACTGTATATAAGCCCAGAAAATTTTTGGTTGCTGCTTGGCTTTTTCTCCTATTTTCATCTCTTAGCCCTTCCGTAGTCGCCGAGTGAGTCTTCTTAAGTCGTTTCTTCTCCTTATGTGATTTTCCAACATATCAATTCATATAAATCCTTTCACCTTGTAAAGTTCAACCATGCTCTTGTAGCTGTGACCACTTTTTGGAAGGTATCAGCAGAGACTCTAGTACCTGGTTGGTAGGTAGGTAGTCCAGGTTAATTGGTAGGCAGAAGTCCGGTAAGAAATAGCAGAACAGCATCCACATTTCCCAACTGTACCAGAGTATGGTGTACAGTCTCTAGGGACTTAGTATCAAGTAGTTTAAAATGCCCAGTATGCTTGAATTTCACCCTGGTATTATTTTCTAGATAAGAATAAAACTATTTTGACAGAGTTAGACCACAACTACAAGTATATTCCATTTTTTCCATCACTATTTAAGTGAGATACAATCTCATTCTTTACAAATACCAGGGCAGTGATCGGCATCTAAGATTCTTAGCTAATATTGTCTTAGCTAAGACTGAGCATGCGCAGTAACGTCTCACGCCACCCAGCCAGCCACCTAGCGGTAAGACTGGCGTTAGCTCGTACATGACGTCACTTTAGTATGACGTCAGCGCTAAGACTGTCTTAATCCGACGGACTGTCCGAATCTGACGGAAGTGAGTGTGATCGGGACTCTGTGTTCACCGACGCCACATCAGGTACAGACACAACTTCCCGCGGTAAGCGACAGCTCTCGGTTAGGAAACTTGAAAAGAAAAGACTCAAAAATATGAAAAGGTCTGATGAAAAGTCCCTCGCCAGCGCGCAGGGACAGATAAGGGTAAGGACACTGTGACCCTGGAAGCGATCAAACAGCTGGTTGAAGACGGAAACAACCGTGTCATTGAAGCCTTAGAGAGAAAGCTTGCGAGTATGGAGAAATGCATAAACGCACTAGAAAGTGAAGTATTCGAGAAGGATGCAGCAATTAGAACCTTGAAAGCCGAATGTGAAAGCCACAAAAAGGAGAATAATGAGTTGAAGAAAGGGTGGATGGCACTGATAGAAATCGACGTTTATCTTCCCTAATCCTCACGTGCAAAGACTTTGTAGGACGCACCCTTAAAGAGGGCATGGGCAGTAGAGCTGTCAGGGCTCTCAATAGCCGTCTACCTGGGCTGAACCTGTCTGAAAGTGAAATTCAGGTCGCTCATCGATTAGAGTCAGACTCTAAAGTGATTGTGAAGTTCCTGAGGCGCAGTGTACGCGACGCAGTGTTCGAGAAGCGTTCGACCTGTTTCCGAAGTGTGGCCCAAACGACCGGTCCGGTACTAACCGCAGTGGTGTTTCTTGCCACCAACAGATGGCACCACTGTACATCGGTGAATCGCTGGTACCCGAGATGCAGCGAGTATTCCAGCAGCTGTTAGCTGCACACCAGGTATATATATAATCTACCTTATGTGGGCCCCTAACTTTGACCTTCTCATTAAAGTCTACTTCCTCTTAAAGTCTTTACTTAGTTAACTTAAACTAGTAAACTACATACTTAATACTAGGCTAAAAAAAGTGTAGCTGCCTTTCTTTCATTTCTAGGTGTATTTCAATGCATGCTTATGCTCTCTCCATATTTTTGGCCTGCATTTTCTGTTTTGACCACCATTTTATTTTTCTGTTCACTTAAGGGGAGCAACGCAAATATTTTTTATTGACTAGATCAAAAGGTCATTAAAATTTGTTTCAGAAGTCCCATTCTCATTTCCGCGATTTCGGCCAGCAAATGCCTTAAATCACTCTCAAATTCAATGTTTCTAGACGACCTTACCGGTACACCTCTTATCGGCTTAAATTATGTACCCATGGTTAAGGCCATCAATTTCTCTAAAAACCGGTCCTATTTATCCTAAGCAGTAACTTGAAAGTTTTGAACTGCTGAAGAAAAAATCATTTAAAAAAACTACAGCCAAAAATAATATTAAAACAGAAATATAGGACTTTTAAGAAATCACAATTGTCAAATCAGAAGGTCTAGTTTAAGTTAAATATATGTGTTTAAATACATAAATATATGTGTTTAATATTTAAGTTTAATTTAATGTCTGGTTTAGTTCAATATATATAATATATATATATATATATATATATATATATATATATATATATATATATATATATATATATATATATATATATATATATATATATATATATATATATATATATATATATATATATATATATATATATATATATATATATATATATATATATATATATATATATATATATATGTGTGTGTGTGTGTGTATGTGTATATATATAGAATGAATGCAAAATTTAGCACAAGCTTGCCTTGGGACCATGTTTAAAAAATGAACAAAGGTAAAATAATTATGTTGATTAATTTACAACAGCAAATACATGCTTATTTAAGACCGACAACTATTCAAGGTTCTGAATGAGTCAGAAGATTCTTCAAAAATTCTTGGTTTGCAATTCCTTATTTCAATTTACATTTGCAGGTGGAAGTACTAGTATGGAACATAAGGCATGTTTCAACCATATTTATACGAACTACTGAAGCCTGTGTGACTTTCACATTCTGTGTCAATGTATGGAAATCTAAACATTTTATTCCCTAAACATATTAGCACGGTATAATATAAGGAAGAAGATTTTTACCTGCACTTACTATGCAATTCTGTGAAAGCTCTTAAAAATACGACCATAATGCCAAAATTCGGATACACAATTTCCACGGCTCTGTCCTGTACAAAAGAGAATGATAACACATATATCCCGAAAAGAAAAACATACGCATATCGATCACAATCAAGAAAAATGGGCAGCACCCACCGCCACATCATATATCAGCAACCAATAAATAATAAATTTCCTTCCACTGCCCTTCCTTCTTTTTTTACAGAACATCAACAATGCGCCGAAAATGTTTCAGCTGCACCGCTTATGAATCGTAAAAGAGATGAAAATATTGGCCTCGGTCATCGAAAGTGTTGGCACCTGGCGGATTTTTTTGAAAACGCCAGTAGAGGGACTGACGTCTGGCGTGGCTGCTTCATATCCGGCGCATTGTTGAACGCGATATAGATTTTGAACGTTTATTTTCAGTCGTGGTGAACTCGTTGCTGTGAAAAAGTGTAGTTCATGTTGGGTGGACGTGAATATTGAAGACTGGTGTTATTTTCTTGTTTGTTATAATCTTGGAAAGTTCAAAGAAAATGGAGGTGAGAAGGATAACCATTACATCCAATCAGAACTGCTGCGTTCCTCAGTGTTTATCCTTCCGAAGAAAGTGTCCAAGTCTCAGCTTTCACAAGTTTCCTCAGAATAAGGTGCTGTCCAAGCAGTGGAAGTCGAAACTGAGAATTGGGAAGAAGATGGGCTCAAGTGCTGCTGTCTGTTGCAGACATTTTCAGCCATCTGACTTCCATTCACATCCACCTGGTAAGCGGCTGTGAGGCTAGTGTGCAAAGTATGGCATTTTCGACGAGATCTCGTCCGTGCGAGTTCCCTTGGAGACAGGACCGAGGGGTGCGAACTTTATCAACCTGGTGCGAATTTGCGAGGTTAGTGACACTTAAACTAAACAAATAATGACTGAATGGCCATTAAGACACAGGAGGTGCATTATAAAAAGTCCTTAACTGACTAATGATTGAGGTAGCATTGCATTGTAGGGGTTGGAATGGGTGCTTTTTTCCCCTGGTATGTGGCAGATTGGTGCGAATTTTGGAGGCTGGTGGTGCGATAATTTTAGATGGCTGGTGCGACTCGTCTGGCCTGCTGCCACACTTTGCAGACTGGCTGTGAGGCAATCTCCAGTTCCGCTTATGCCTACTTCCACTCCCTTGAGCCTGCTTCTAGCAGGAGTAAGCCTTAATCCTTGGGCCGTCATCATAGGCGGATCCAGGATTGCCGATCAGGGGCACCTTCCCGGGGGCGGTGCACCATTCTTGACCGGGAAACCCTATCGGATGGGAGCAAAACCCTATCGGTGGGAGCCGACTTTCGTATCCTGGAAGGGGGTGGTGGTGGGAAGCTAAATTTCAGGGGGCGTGGCCATTTCAGGGGGCGCCGAGGGTCGATGGTGGGGGGCACATACTCCATTTGCCCCCTGGATCTACCTATGGGGTATGTGCCCACTTTGCCGCCCCCTGGATCCGCCTGTGGCTGCATTCCTTTTTAGCCCAGAAAACTGACATCTTGAAATAATTCGGTAGATATACGCCTTTATTTGTTTCAAGCTGTCTGAAATTCCAGTTTGAATGTACGATGGAGAATGCGTTTCCAAACACAAGCATCGCTACCGGCAAAGAAGTGGGGGGGGGGCAGCAAACTTCAACCTGATGCTGACTACAAGCTTTGCTCCTTGAGACCCAAAACTCTTCGAATTTGGATTCTTCTCTGGCTTCCGCAGTGGCTGGTTATAAGCCGCTGCCACATACCAAACATAAAACACGTATAATTATACGCTCACCATGCTATTCCCGGGGCCCACTAACGTTGTTTACCTTTCGGAGTCCCTCTTTCGCGGCCATCCTGGAGGGCACACTAGCGCCTCTGGTGAGCGTGACCGGGGTCAATTGGATCGAAGAAACTGAATTTCTCTGGATATTAAAAAAACGCAATATTTCCTTAAAAATTGTCTTGAAACTATTTTTTGAGAAAAATAAAATATTCTATTGTTACAACTTGATTCAAAACGGCAGATATAGGCTTTTTAGGATACACAACCATCGAAGGTTCCAAATGTGTCAGAAATCGTCACTATTCTACTCCATGTATGTAAAATTCATTGTATGAAAAAAATATGCGCTGGGTGCACGCCTGCACAGCCGCCGCCCTGGTGGCGGTGGGGGAAAGCTCATTTAAGACTGCCGGCGTTTCAATTGTCTCAAATGCAGTATCAAATGGTCGCAATTGGCCCATTGTTAGTGCACGCGTTTGAAACATTTGAGACTGAATTGATACTGCCTCCCATACCTTCAACATGGATTTGAGACAATTTGAGACCCCAATTTGGGAGAAGCATGTGCCAAATGCAATTGCTGCGTGGGGCATAAACTTCGCCGTCGAAGGGGTAAAACCGGGGCGGAGCTTGGGGCAAGACTCGGGCAATGATTGGAGGGCTTTGCCCCTGTTTGGAAAGCTGGCCACCAGAGCGGAACGAGTCCAGTGGCGCACTCAGCAGCACAAGGAACGGTATGCTGTTGCACACATAAACGGTTTACCGTTGCACAAGGAACGGTATACCGTTGCTGTCCCTGGATGTATACATCCAGGGACAGCGGATTCCACTTTTGAGAGGGTGTGCAAGGTTTTCGGGAGGGGGCGCCTTCCTCCCAGGAGGGGGTAGGCGCCTTTGCTATCCAGAGAGGGCACCTTTTCTCTGTGTGTGGGGGGAAGGGGTGGCTTTTGCTGTCCAGGGGCTCCTGTTTTAAACAGAGGGTGCCTACGCTATCCAGTGATGCCTTTAAAGGCCTTTAAGAGCAATTACTCTTCTTGGTGGCACCCTTCGCAGTCCAGGACGCACCTCAACTGTTCAGGCGGCGCCTTTGCTATCCAATGGCACCCATTTTATCCAGAGGTGGCGCCTTTGCTTTCCAGCGGAGGCTCCTTTTCTTGGGGGGGTGTTTTGCTTCCAAGGGGGTACCTTCCCTCGGGAAGGTACCCTCGCCTTTCCATTCAACCGGCACCTATGCTGTCCAGGGGTGATTTTGCTCTGTGGGGGGGGAGGGTTGCCTTTTGCTGTCCATGCCTCTGACGTCCAGGTGGCGCCTATGCTATCCAGAGGAGTCGCGTTTGCTCTGTGGGGGGGGAGAGGCGCACCTTTTTATCCAGGGGGCGCCTGTGCTAACCAGGGCGCCTATCCTAACCAGGTGCGCCGTTACTCTTCTAAGTGGGACGCCTTTTTCTGTCCAGGGGCGCCTCTGCTGTCCAGGGGGCGCCTTTACTGTCAAAGGGCGCTTATATATGTTATCCAGATGGGACACCTTTTCTCGCCAGGGGGGGGGTGGCTGCTCTCTATGGGTCGGTTTTTATGTCAGGAATAGACTGTCATTCATATTTTAAAGTGTACTTTATTTTACACGGAGGATTTTACCTCTTCAAGTAGGTGGTGTTTAGGTCTGATTTCCCTTAACCGGTCGGGGGCACCGGCAAAATCCGGGGCGGGGGGCCTCCCCGGACTAAATAAAAAGCCGGGTGTGCAAAAAGATACTGTTGCACACCCTCAATATTTTCTTGATGTGAGCTGCACAACCTGCCCCCCGGAATCCTCCGTCCCTGGGTACATCCCAGTGTATAACCTCACACTTGTGAGCTCGACATTTATTCAAATCCTCGGCATATGCATGTGGTGTTGCCCACCTGCCAGTAACAGTTCAAATTAGATAGACCAGGAGCGTAGCCAAGGGAGAGGGGCGACAGGGACAGCCGCCCCTCCCCCCCGAGGGCACGGTCCGCGCGAAGTGCGGCTCGCCTGCACTATGCTCTGTGGCCAAATTTCAAATTTCGCACCAGACAGGGACCTCTTAAGCACTCTGTTCTGTAACAAGCAGGGCTCTTTTTACCCATCAAGGCCCTTTTGATGCTGTCGCAGAGACCCTTTTCGGGGGCCGCCCCTGAGCAAAATCCTGGCTACGCCCCCGGATAAGACCACCTTACTCAACGCTACAAAACTGAGTTTAGCTCATGGCCATGCTCGCGAGAAACCAATCAATTTTAGACAAATGTATATTAACTGCAGCCAAGTTCAAAGCTTTGGCTTTGTCTACTCATTATTTCACAGCCCTGCGCAAGTTTATCAACCCAACAGTGATGTTGCTAGCTGACATGCTTAACACGCACATTGACGGAGGTCTAAGCCACCTTCGCTTTGACGTGGGGGTACCATCCCCCCTCGAAGATCTCGAGAACCACGGTAGGTAGCGAAAAACAGTAACAGCGTTGGATGAGCCCATCTACTTCTCCATCGAAAATATTTGTACCATTGTTTTTGTCACGTCACATTTAAGGTCACGAGGGTCAAAGCATGCTGTCATAGGGATAGCATGCAAATGAAGGTTTTCGGCCATTACATCTGAACAATTAAAGATAGAGCAAAACAACTTGAACTGTATGAATACTCGCAGCAAGCCGAATCGAATGATATATAATTCGACATTACTAGGTCCAATCAAGGATTTGACTTGACGTGAGGTCAGTTCAAGGTCAAATTATATAAAATGCATATCTTTAGAACTGCAAAGACAAGGCAAGTCTAATGCAGCTAAAACAAACGCTCTATCACCATCCGTTACTGTGTTATTCAGCCAAACCATTTTCCCATCTATTTTCAACGGAGAGGTCATGGCTGGTACCTGACCTTAGGTCATTGATATAAACAATACCGGAATATATTTTAGAAAACTCGATGGGCCCATTTTGTGACATGAGTTTCAATCGGATAAATTCACCCTGTTCCGACTTATGCTATCTTAAACTTTTTTTGAGGTCAGGTCACTTGACCTGTACTGGTAACCTGACCTGAGATGACCTAACCTTAAAACGTTCACATAAGTTGTAAAAATTATGAGAGAAAAGGTATGCCAAGTACGGCGGCGCTACGCGCCACCGTTTTTCTGCTATCTCCGAAAAACACGAGGGGGCGGTTACCCGCCCCCCGTCAATGCGCGTGTTAATGCATATTTGGTAGGTACCTACTACAAAATAATGAGGCAGGGCTAGGGGTATTAAAGTAAGCTTCAAACATATTCAAACGGTAGCCAGATGAAGGTGAGATCCAGCTTTTCCTCATACAATCGTCCCCTGTAGTGTCCTGTTTAGTCACTAGCCTCTGGAGGAACTAAACGGCACCCCCACCTTATTTAACATTACCAAACAGAGCACAACTTGTGGTTATGCGCCCCAAAAACCCATCTGTTCCAAGCTAGTGTGTTCTACCTCACAGTAAAAGAAAAGCCTTGGCTACGTTCACGCCATATTTGAAAGCTCTTCACATCTTTATTATCCCAGGAACAATATTCCACGTTGGCTTGTTTATAAAAGTTTTAAATGTGATATTTATGAAGCAGGGATAGCTATAGGTCATTGTAATTTTATTCAAACTAATTTATGTGCCTTGGCTACGTTCACGCAAATTCAAATACCCCTGCGGTTTTCTGTTTTTGCACAAATCACGTTACAATTTGCAGCGTTTAATATGTGTTCAACACGGTAGAAACAGTACAACAAAATTACGGGCATTTATATATGCTTCAAGAAAGCTCAAATGTGCATGAAATGAAACCGATTTTTCGCTTTCAATAATCAATGTCTTCTTATAGCGTTTCCATTAACCCCTGAACTCTGGAGGGAAGATATGCTGTCCTCAACCGTATTTAACAATGGAATATGTACTGCGACTTGCTGTCCTGCCCACCAAAAGTGTATCATATTCCTATCTTACCAATGTAATTGCATCCAGCCTAAGCACATTGTTTTGTCTATGTTGGCTCAGAATTCCAACCCTCTGCGTGACTTTGTGAGCCCAGGAACCATGTTGCAACGTGCAGGGTTCAATACAACTTTAATACGGTAAAAACAGTCAAACAGCCTTACAAGCATTAATATATGCTTCGAGAAACCTCAAATTGAAATGAAATGAGGTTAAGCTTCGCTGTACAAACATACCACAAGTGTCTCTGTCTCGTTTTATTTCAGGGGCGGACGCAGAACCGAGTTTTGGGGGACCAAATCCATGTCTGCCTCTCCTCCTGGGGGAGGGGGGACGTGCAATTTGGGTGCTCGACAGACCTAGTATAAGCTACCTCTCCAAGTACAAGATTGCTCCGCCTGGGCGTGGATGGGGTAGCGAAGATTTGTTTGCTCGACAGACCTAGGGTAAACACCTTTTTCAAAAATTATTCGGTGTTTGGGGGAAAAAGATAGTTTGGCCCCCTTCCAGCGCTTTGGGGGGCATGGCTGGAATGCCCCCTCCCTGCGTCCGCCAATGTTTTATTTGACCCCTGTCCTGTAGGGGAATGTAATAAGCAGCCCCCAACCTTCTTTACCATTAGCAGAAAAAGTCAATATCATGGCCATTCTCGTTAAAAACCAATCAGATGTAGAACGTTGAAGCTTTATTCAAGCTAAGTACATGTCTCTTACCACCTTCGCTCAACATTTCCGCGCTCTAAACGCCTTTATTACGCAGGGACGATGCTGCAAGTTGTGGTGTTTAATAAATAGGGTTTTAGCACGGTAAAAAACAGTCAAACAGCATTAAAGGCATCAAGATATGCTCCAAGAAAACTTAAATGTATATGAGATGAGGCTAAAAGCTTGTTTTAGATAAACGGTGTCTTTGTGGCGTTGTATTTTACCCCTGGCCTGTGGCAGGAGGATAAGCTGCGACAACCTTATTTGTCATTGTAAAAGTAGTTAATATTGTGGCCATGCCAACCAAAAACCTATCAGATCTAGAACAATGAAGTGATACCAAAACTAAGTGCAGATCATTGGCTACCTTCACGAAAAAGGTATAAGCTCTACACGTGGGTATTAGCCCAGCAGCGATGTTGCGGGTTGGCGTATTTAATTTAGGTTTAATACGGCACAATCATGAAGCATTGCTATGTGGATGAAAATATGCTTCAAAATGGTCAAAAATTACCAGATAAAGCTGGTCAACGGTTCTCCATGATAAAATCCTATCTGTAGCGTTTGGTTTAACCCCTGATATTCTGGAGGAGATACGGATCAGACAACCTTATTTACGAGTAACGTTAGCAGCAGCAGTACAGTATCCATAGCAGCCATACTGTGGCTCTTCTCGCCAAAACACTATCATCTTTAGAACCTTTGCACTTTTACTCAAACTAAATAAACAACATTGGCTACGTTCTCGCAAAATATCAAAGGTATCCGCATCTTTATTTCCCCGGAACAATGTTGCAAGTTTCAGTGCTTAATGCGGTATAATACGGTAAAACACTCAAACGGCATTACAGAAATTAATATATCCTTCTATAAAGCTATAATGGGTATCAGATGGATTTGATGGTTGGCTTTAAATCATCCATGTGTTTGTGGAGTTTTATGGAACCACCGCTAAATGGAAGGGAAGATAAGCTGACCAGAACCTTATTTAACAATTGCAACGTAGTGCAATTTGCTGCCCTGTTCACCAAGAGCATATCATGTTTAGTCAATGTTATTTTCTTCGAGCTAAGTGAAGTGCTTTGACTACATTTTCTCAATATTTCAACGCCCCATGGGTCTTCAATAACCTAGGAACGGTTTTACGAATTTGCGTGTTGGACACATATTTAATGCGATAAAATTACGGAGCAGGGCTAAGTGGTAAGATAAGCTCCAAGAATGCTCAAACGGTAAATAGATGCAGGTAAGAGTATATGCTCCATTATCTTGTAATCCCTGTAGCGTTGCGTTTATCCCATGTCCTCTGGGGGAGGATAAAGCTGCCCCAAACCTTATTTAGCATTAGCAGGAAGAATCAATATAGTGGCCCTGCTCTCCAAAAATCTTTCAGATCTGGAACCATGTAGTTTTAGTAAAACAAAGTGGAGATCATTGGTTGCCTTCACGCAAAGTTCCAAGGCCTTACGTGTCTTAGTTACCCCGCAGGGATGTTGCAAGGTGCTGTTTTAAATAAAGCTTTAATACGGCAAAATCATGAAACAGGGCTATGGAGTAGAAGGATGAGCTTAAACAGTGCACAGAAAGTTACCAGATCAAGCCAGTAGGCTGGTCTTTATTATGATATCAACTTTGCAACGTTTGGTTTATCCCCTGGCATCTGGGCGTGAAGATACGGTCTCCCGACCTCATTCAGCATTTGCAGAAGCGGTCAATGTTGTGGCCCTGCTCGCCCAAATTCTATTAGCTCCAGAACAATGAAATTTTACTCAAACTAAGAGCATAGCATTGGCTACCTTCACACAAAATTGCAAAGCTCTCCGAGTCTTTTTTACCCCGGAACAGTGATCCATGTTGCAGGGTTTACACAGTTAAAACACAGTTGAAGCAGCCAAACAGCATTAGAGGCATTGATATGTGATTCAAGAAAGCTATAATGGATATCAAATGAACGTAAGAGTTTTTTCTCAAATAATCTATGCATATCTGCAAAATTTTGTTTAACCATTGGTCTCGGGGTGGGGAGGAGATATGCTACCCCGAGTCTAGATTAACATTGGGATACGCAATGCAAATTCTCGTTATGCTCATCGAAAGCCCATCAGATCTAGACCAACGCAATTTTACTACAGTTACGTGCAAGGCTTTGGCTATGGGCGCTCGAAATTTCGACGTCGTACTAGTATTTAATAACCATGCTACGAATTGACGTGTTCCTTACAGCATTATTGCGATACAATAATTAACACGGTTATGGTTATTGAAATATGCTTCAAAAATGCTCAAGGAGTAGGGCAATAAAACTCATAGGCTGCTCTTCATTATATATTTAACCCTGCAGAGTTGTTTTAACCCCTGGCATTGACACCAAAAGCGGGGACGGGGGACTTCCCCCCTGTTGGTCAACCAGGGGGACGTCCCCCTGTTAAATGTTTGAGTCCATCGTCATTAATACTGTCAGGTGCCGAATATGCTCAAAATTTGCCTCCCCGGCTCAGCACCAGCCCGGGTCTGCCCCCCCTGCGAAATTCCTTGGCGCTGCGCCTGACAACTGGCCTGTGGGCTAACCAATGTCATCCCCAGCTTACCTCACATTACGAAACTGAGTGCAATTTGTGGTCATGCTCCTCAAAACCTATGGGCTCTTGACCAGGGTGTGTTAACTCAAACTGGGTGCAAAGCTTTAGCTACGTCCACAGCAATATTTCAAGCCTTGACACGTCTTTATTAACCCATTAACTATGGTGCAGGCTGGCTTGTTTAATACAGTTTTAATACGGCAAAATCTTGAAACAGGGATAGGGTATAAAAATACGCTTCACAACTATTCAAACGGCAGACAGAAGCCGGAGGCTGTTCTTTATTATCGAATCTAATCTTATAGCGTTTTGTTGCGTCCTTAGCTTCTGGGAGAGGAAGAAGGGGGGGAGAAGCACCGCCACCTTATTTAATATTACGAGCATTAGTGTAACGTGTGGCCACGGTAGGGAGAAATATAAGTTTAAGCGACGCAGACCCGAGTTTTGGGGGAGGGGGCCAAACCCATGTCTGCCTCTGTCCTCCTGGGGGGGATGGGAGCGAATTTTTTTTGCTCTACAGACCTAGTGTAAACACCTTTTTCCAGTGCTCTACAAACCTAGTATAAGCTACATCTCCGAGTACATGACCGCTCTCGGGGGGGGTGGGGGGAGCGAAGATTTTTTTGCTCTGCAGACCTAGTGTAAACAATTTTTCAAAAACTTCTCCGGCGTTTGGGGGGAAAGATATTTTGGCCCCACCCCTCTAGCGCTTTGGAAGCCATAGCCGGAATGCCCCCCCCGCGTCCGCCAATGAGTTGAAGCAAGTGCAGAGTTTTGGCTACGTCCATTGAAAAATTTGAAGCATTTACGTGTCTCTATTAACCGACAAACAGTGGCGGATTCAGGACAACATTTCGAGATGGGGGTGGACTAGAGGGCTGGAGCCCCTTCCCCACCACTCGGAACAGCCTCCGCCTATGTATTAACTATAAGCACTCTGAAATTTCGGGGGTTTGAGCTCGCCTAGTCCCCCCCTTTGTATCTGCCAATGCCAGGAAACGGTGTTCCAAGTTAGCGTGGTTGATTATATTTTATTACGGTAAATTAATGAAGCGAGGCAATGGGTACTAAGATAGGCTTGAAGAATGTTGAGACCATAGCTATTTGAAGCCAAAAGCTGTTTTTCATTAATTATTAATCCACGTTGCGTTTGCTTCACCCCTCTTCCTCGGGGGAGGGGGAGGAGTTAGGGTACCCTTCACCCCCATCACCTTACTCAACACCACGAAACTAGTTGCCGCTGGTAACCTTGCTCAGTACGGATGGAACCAATTGAATACGTTAGAAAAATTAATTGTGAGCCCATGATTCCATACGGGAAGATGTTGCCAATATCCCGTCGACAGTCATGGTGAATCCATAGGGGCTTGGGGGAGGGGGCTCAAGCCCCCCTCCCGAAATGTCCGAGCTCCTATACTTAATACATAGGCGAGAGGCTGCCCGAGGTACTGGCGGGTGAGGCTCGGGCCCACTAGCCCTCCCCACCCGATGATTTAATGTTCGAAATTGATTGCTACCAATGGTTCAGCGCAGCTCACCCGAGGCTTGGATGCTAGCACTTGACAGCGGCTTCAGCTAGAAGCAACGCACGGTTGCAATTGCGCGGGCAGGCCTGTCAATACTTTCCTTTCCGCCCCCTCCCTCCGTCTCGTCACCACCGCTGTCGCCCGGCACGCTGCCGACGCATGCTGGGTGCACGCCTGCACAGCCGCCGCCCTGGTGGCGGTAGGGGAAAGCTTATTTAAGACTGCCGGCGTTTCAATTGTCTCAAATGCAGTATCAAATGGTCGCAATTGGCCCATTGTTAGTGCACGAGTTTGAAACATTTGAGACTGAATTGATACTGCCTCCCATACCTTCAACATGGATTTGAGACAATTTGAGACCCCGAATTGAGAGAAGCATGTGCCAAATGCAGCGCGCATGTTCTAGATTGGCACCCAAAAGCGGGGAGGGTTTGTATTGAGGTCTCCATTCCACGTATCTCTATTTCATGCTTTAAGGGATTGAGTAATTTTTACTGGTACTTTTCCACCAAGTTGTTCCAATATTTAGATTATTTTCATTCACCACCATGCAGGGGTGATATTTTCTATCTCTTTGGGGGTGCCCGAGCACCCCCAATCCTAATTCGAGCACCCCCAATCATGTGATGAGCACCCCCAATACATGTGCCGCCCCTGGCTTATCACCTCTACCCGGAGGAGTGTCACCCTATCTCATCACTGCCACCCTGATTCGTGCCACCCCTGAAAAGTTTTTCCGTCCCGGGTTCATTACTTCCACTCTGATTGGTTCCACCTCTAGCTACTCAATGCCACCTGACTTATCCTTTCCCCTGATTTATGACGCCACATCACTGCCGTCCCCGCCCGATTACTGTCGCCAGCAATTTATCACTCCCACCCCCCCTCACCCCTCCGGATGATTACTGCCGCCTTTTGTTCATCACTGATCAGCTGACTGATCACTTACACCCCTGGTTTATCACTGCTGCCACTGGCTAAACACCCCGGTTTTTTTAACACCCATACACTTGCCCCTCCTGGTTAGTCACTGTCGCCCAGCGAATCATCATTGCCACCCCGGCTGATCACTGCCGCCCCTCGTTCACCACTGCCGCTCCTGGCTGATAACTGCCGCCCCCTGACTGTTAACTGCCGCCCCTTGACTGCTAACTGCCGCCCCTGGCGGATAACTGCCGCCCCTGGCAGATCAATGCCGCCCCCTGGCAGACCACTGTCGCCCACTGACTGATAACTGCCACCCCTGACTGATCACTACCGCCCCTGACTGATCACTGGCGCCCACTGACTGATAACTGCCACCCCTGACTGATCACTACCGCCCCTGGCTGATCACTGGCGCCCCTGCCTGATAACTGCCGCCCTTTGGCTGATCACTGCCGCCCCTGGCTGATCACTGCCACCTCCTGGCTGATTATTGCCGCCCCTTGGCAGCTAACTGCCGCCCCTGGCTGACCACTACCGCCTCATGGCTGATCATTCCCGCCCACTGACTCAAAACTGTAGGCTCTTGGCTGATCACTGCCGCCCCTGGCTGATCATTGCCGCCCCCTGACTGAAAACTGCCGGCCCTTGGCTGATAACTGCCGTCCCTGGCTGATCACTGCCGCCCCCGGCGGATTGATAAGTGTCACCCCTGGCTGACAACTGTTGCCCCTGGCTGATAGCTGCCGCCGCTTGACTGATAAATTCCGCCCCTTGGCTGCTAACTGCCGCCCCTGGCTGATCACTGTCGCATCTTGGTTGATAACTGCGGCCCCTGACTGATCACTGTCGCCCCTTGTTGATAACTGCCGCCCCTAACTGATAACTTCCGCCCCTTGGTTGATAACGGCCGCCCCCTGGCTGATCACTGTCGCCCCTGACTGATGACTGCGGCCCCTGGCTGATAACTGCTGCCCTTGACTGATAACTGCCGCCCCTGGTTCATCACTGCCGTCTCCCGGGGCAGTGAGCATCCTGGGCATGTCTGGGCGGTGAACGTTCTGGGGGAGCATCCTTCTGTGGATATCCCTAACATTATGTTATATCTGAGATGCGTTAGTTTTAATGTCATTTATTCATCCTAGTAGTCTTTCAGGTTTTACATAACGTCGAGTTTCAGGTTACCTATAGTCTCTGACTTTGGTATATCGTGTGAAATTGTCGGTGGCATTTTTTTCAGTATTTGTATTTCATTTCATTTTTATGTGTTTATATAATCTTTTGATACAACTTTCACAACCTGACCTGTTTTACCACCTGACTTGTTAACACGCGCATTGACGGGGGTCTGAGCCACCTTCGCTTTGACGGGGGGCGGGTACCCGCCCCCAACAACCACGGTGGGTAGCGAAAAACAGTAAACAGCGTTGGGTAGCCCATCCACTTCTCCATCGAAAACATTTGTACCATTTTTTGTCAGGTCACATTTAAGGTCAGGAAAGGTCAAAACATGCCGTCATAGGAATAACATGTAAATTAAGCTTTTTGGCCACTGCATCTGAACAAGTAAAGATAGAGCAAAACGACTTGAACTATATGAATCCTCGCAGCAGCCCAATGGAATTATATATAATTTGACCTTGCTAGGTCAAATAAAGGATTTGACCAGACCTGAGGTCAGGTCAGGGTCAAATTATATAAAATGCATATCATTAGAACTGCAAAGCCATGGCGAGTCTAATGCAGCTAAACTAAACGCTCTATCACCATCCGTTACTGAGTTATTTAGTAAAAACAAATTTTCCCATGTATTTCTAATGGAGAGGTCATGCCTCGTACCTGACATTAAGTCATCGATATAAAAAATACCAGAACATATTTTAGAGAACTCAGTTGGGCCCTTATGTGATATGAGTTTCAATCGGATAAGTTCACCCTGCTCCGACTTATGCTATCTTAAATTTTTTTGAGGTCAGGTCACTTGACCTGTACTGGTAACCTGATCTTAGATGACCTAACCTTAAAATTTTTACAGAAGTTGTAAAAATGATGGGGGAAAAGGTATGCCAAGTAAGGCGGCGCTACGCGCCACCGTTTTTCTGTTATCTTCGAAAAACCCGAGGGGGGAGGGCGGGTACCCGCCCCCGTCAATGCGCGTGTTAAAATTCGAGTGGAAATGTCCTATTTGAGTATTTCATTTAGTGTTATGTTCAGTGACGCCGTATAACCCTAGATTTCGGCGCGCTCTAAAACCTCAAATATGTTGATGGACCGTCTCACGGCTGAGCACTGCCGTTCCTGGTTTATCACTTCCGCTCTAATTCATGCCGCCTCTGGCTCATACATGCTGTCCTTGGCATATTTTGACACAAATGCGCGCCGCCCCGACTCATCGCTGCCGCCCCTGGTTCCTCACTGCCGCCCCTGGCTGATCACTGTCTCCCCTGGTTCATAACTGCCGCCCAGATTAATCATTGCTACCTTGATTCACGCCGCCCCTGGCTGATCATTGCTGTTCCTGTTTTTTATTAACCCATATATGAACGGCCTCTGGTTAGACACTTCCTCCCTCGAATTTTCACTGCCGCCCCTGGCTGATCACTGCCGCCCCTGGTTTATTACTGCCGAGGAGACCAGTCCGGCCCTGAGCCCCAAAACCGGTCAAACTTTGGCCCTGCTGTCCGCACAGTTTTGTCAGGAGGAATCTCCAACACCCTTCCAGAAAGCAAACAGCAGCCCACAATCGTTTTATCGTTATCTGTTTGTCTATTGGAGGAATTCTCCGAACCGAGTAAATGGTAGACTGCGGCTGCCGTGCTTTTACTCTTTTAATGTCAGCCAGGGGTGAAATTGGTTATCTCTTTGGGGTGTGCGAGCACCCCTAATCACAATGAGAGCACCCCCAATACAGGTCTCGTCCCCCGGCTCAGCATTTCTGCCCTGATTCATGCCGCCTCCGTCTTACCACTGTGATCATACCGCCCCGGTTCATCACTATCATCCTGGTTTATGCGGCAATGGTTCATCGCTGACGCCTCCTACCTATCACTGCCACCCTGATTCTTGCCAACCCTGACTTATTACTGCCGCTCTGATTCAAACAGCACCCCGCTCATCACTGCTGCCAGTGGCTCATCACTGCTGCCAGTGGCTCACCAGTGCTATCCCCAGCTTATCACTGCCACCCTGTTTCATGCTGCCCCCAGCTCATCACTGCCACCTCGGCTAATGAATGCCGCCCCTGACTTATCACTTCCGCTCTAATTCGTGCCGCCCCTAGTTCATAACTCCCGCCCCCCGGGTCTTCACCCTCTCCTTATCACTTCCACTCTGGTTCGTGTCGCTCCTAGTTCATAGCTATTCGCCCTGGTTCATCACTTCCGCCCTCGACTTATGACTTTGCCCTGTTTCTTGCCGCCCCGGCCAATCACTGTCGCCCCCAGCTTATCACTTCCACCCTAATTTGCGCCCTCCTTTGTCCATAACTGCCGCCCTGGGCTCATCACTGCAGCACTGATGCTTACCTCCCCTGTGCATTAGGGTAAAATAAAAGGCGTTAGGGCAAAAATAAAGGACATGCACGGGTAGAGAAGAGTTGCCATATTTCTTAATATTTACAGAACAATACACGCATTGTTTGGAGCACTATCGGTGTTTTTGCTTTTTTCCACGTAGCGATTAAAGGGAATGTGGCACCTTTATAACGTGATTTTAACTGCGATAGCCAAGGTGTAAAGCATGCTGGAAAGCCCGGTAGTCTATATATAATTTGTCTTGAAACTCAAACTTTCCGAATAAAAAAGCTAAAAGCTACCTGAAATTTATCCCTCATGTACCCTTAGCAGTAGGCCACAGTTGACAGCCATGTTGGTGTGACGACATATGCTGACGTCACGGTATCAGCCAATCGAAGCCCTTGAAGCCTATTGAATATGGAAGTGGCTGCCAGATCGTGACATCATCCACAGGCAGATTTTAATTTCTTTCCATAGAGGAGCATTTTGAAAATCAAAATATTGAGCTTATTGTACATTTGTCAGAAAAATAATGGACGTTTCCATGATTTTCGGCTAAAAGCACCCCTAATTACAATAAACTCCAGGATTCGACCAAGGTGCCACATCCCCTTTAAGTCCATTGCTTTCATTTCAATCTCCATCCACTCTGTCATACTGAAAGTAAAATATAACCCCACAAAACCGACACACTTCAATCGTGGACAGGGGAGCAGCCAGGGGCACATGCCCCCCATCGGTGCCGGAGTGCCCTTTGATCGCTAGGTGGTGTACCCCGTTTTGGGAACGCCGCTCGAAATTTATTGCCCTACGCCGTCGAACCTAGATGCAATTAGATCATATTTAGCGATTAAAACTATTGTTTTACAATTTATTACCTTTTTTGGTCAGCTAGGGCATTCTGTCGCCTTTCCAAGCACCTGGGAGAGTATGGGTACGTGGACTTGGCCAGCTGATGGCCAGCTGGCCAGGTCGCTGAAATGAGTGCTCCGTACTAAACCTAATCAAAAATCTGTTTTATAGATTTGTTTGCCCTATAAATACGTTAATGAAGAAGATAAGGTATATTTGCGTCCCGGGCCAAGATATCACGACGATCAGCAACGCGGATGCTACGGTAGGTGTGATTTTAAATGGCGTGAACATCAAAAATTTCCGACGAGAATCGATAAAATGCGTGTGACTAAAGTGGCGCATAGATAGAAACTGCAAAGAAATTCGCCTTTCAAAAGTTGGATGAAAAACGTGACCTTTGGAGCCAAGCACCATCACTTTAGTGGCATATAGGATTTTATTCCCAGTCCAAAAAGTTGGTTGTAAAACGTGACTCTTGGAGCCAAGGCACCATCACTTTCGGTGCAATTTTAGGTTTTTAAGAAGAGAACACCCGAAGGGGTCCTGACGGCGGTCGCCTCCGGCCCCTCGTGTTGGGCCAGGTGCACTCAAAACCGCTCAGGAGAACTTTGCCACAAACTTCTCCCATTAGAGCCAGTGGTGTCCCCTGTTCTATCCCAATACCTCATTGAGTTCTTTGCATTTTGGCGGGAAAGTGTAGAAGCCCCACGTATCTTTCGGATGAGAACCCATTGGGACCGTTCTCTGCAAGAGAACAGGCGAGCACCGGCACTCAAATACATCGCCTTTAGTTTCTTCGTAAAGAACGCAAAGAAGGGATAGAGTTCTCGAACTACTTCTCGGGAATGGTTTCAGCTGATTGTGCGCGTGCGTGACGCTGCTGGGCTGCGTCGCCATGGCAACACAACGACGCGACAGCGGACGGTTCATTTGCAGTGGGAAGCTCCGGGAGTTGAGAAGTGGAGCATCTGGCGCCTGTTTTGTTAAGGTAAGTATGACGGCACTTTGTTAATTGGTAACAACTGTCGTGTATGGTAACTAAATGTGGCTACTGGCCTATGGAAAATTTGCATCTTTGTACAAAACTGTGGTACCACCGACACTTTGTGGCAGACCTGGCAAAACGTTTGGATGGGGCCAGCCCTCGAAAAAATTCAAAACGTAGTGTTTCTAACCAACAAAAGCACAAAACGCTTTGCGCTTTAAAGAAGGGTCACGGGATCCACTGGCGATGTGCAGTTAGGTTGACTTTACCGTCTTCCTGTGAGAGGCGGGGTTTGGGAAGGAGGGGGAGGGTTGGTTTTGTCCATCCGTCCATAGGCAGATCTTGAATTGCCGATCAGGGAGAGACACATGTCCAGGGCATCATCCAGACCTGGGGGACGCCAATGCCAGGGGCGACACTAATGTATCCGTTGGGCGCCAAATCCGATCGCGATAGCGCTTATTCTGCTTCCCGGGAAGGAAGTGACAATTATGGGGGCCCCCATTGACCTTTCAGAAAGTGTCATTGATCTCTCGGGGGCATCCATAGTCGGTTGGGCGAAGTGGTGGCAAAAGTCTTTAAAAGGTCTCTTTGTCCCATAGATCGGTCTATGCATCCCTCATATTTTCTGATATATCTTTAAAATAAGGCTGGTAAAATATAGCTTATGAACCGGCATCTTAATGCTCAAATAGAACAGACCAGTGGCAGATCCAAAGACCTGCCCCTTAGAAATGTCCGAGCCCCAATAGTAAATGCATATCTGGATGCTGTCCGAGGTGCTGGCGGGGCAGGCTCCCAGCCCCCACCCCCTCTCAAATGAAGTATTGGATCTGCCACATTAAAGGGAGATACGCGAAAATTATTATTGTGGTTTCTTGCTATTTGAAAAATCCTGATAACAAAACCATCAATTATTTTTGTACCTTCGATAAAATTTTGGGAGGCCACTCACTTATCGAAATAGGTTAACAGTTTCGATAAAATGCCCATCACTTACCCATGCCCATACCCATCACTTACTTTTCGAAAACTATTTAAAGTTGAAAAGTAATGTTTTTTATTATATAAATGTCTGTTCTCCTGTATTCTTATTTGAATTCATTAATTCAACTACAAAATGAACTAAACTACAAAATGAATTAGTTTTCCCTAGAAACGGAAAAAACATAATTACTCAGTCTTCAGCGGTTTTGTACCTCGGGTCTTGATTAATTTTCTGCTTCAGCCCCAGGATGACAAAACTTTGGGTCAGATAGGTCACGTGACCCCGGTTTAATAATTTCTAGGCTTCTGATTGGTTAATTGTGATTTCTGTTAAGCCCTATATTTCTGTTTCAAAGAGTTTTGGAATGTTGTTTTTCTAAAGTATTTTTTTGTAGTAGTCCAAAGTTCTACATCACTGTTTAGGATAGATATGACCGAATTCTTGAGAAATTGGTAGCCCTAGCCGGTGTACGTCATATACATCGATATGAGGTGTACCGATAAAGTCGTCTAGAAATGTTGACTTTGAGAGCAATTTTAAGGCATTTGCAGGCAGAATTCGCAAACATGGAATAGGACTTCTGAAATAACTTTTTGTGACCTTTCGATCTAGCCAATAAAATAGTTTTCGCGTATTTCCTTTAACTCAAACGTTTGGGTGTTTTTGGTCCATTTTTCGCGTGTTTTGAGCAGACTCATTTCCTTTTTCAGAGGCAGAACAAGTGGCGGTCATAAAAAGCCTGCTCGGGACTGCTGGGCTGGTGGTTCGTCAAAGCTGAAAATCGAGGAGGTCAGCCTAGTCCTCGGAGATCAGCAGCTTTTACAGGAGATGCGGGACGTGAGTGGGCCTCACGCAAAGCCCTGTGCGTTTGTGAACAGATATCTTCTTTATCTGCAGACATAAAGGGCTGATCATTAGTTATGCTCCCTTTATAGGGGCGTTCGACCTCCCTACTGACGTCATGTGCCTTCATTGTTTCCAGGCCACATCATAACAATTTTGATCCGTTTCTGTTACAATATAAAGAAAACGCATTGTGTTGTTTTGTGCCAGTGAATCTTTAAGAGTCTATAAATATTTGATTGAACACCAGTGCATTGTATTAACTTTGGCGTGATTTTCCATGCCTCACCACACCAGTTTCACTTCTTTGGCATCCCATTCTTTTGGAGAAGTCACTGTTACGTATGCCCATTTTCAGCTTCAGTTCTGTGTGAATTATCCGTTTTTTCTAAGTGCTTAACAATTTGGCTGAGACTAAAACACGAGGTCATGTTTCTGATTAGCCCACCACAACAGTGGAGCTTATCAAAATGTGACTTGTGATCCGGCCTTAGACCTAATTGCTAAGTGCTACGAATAAGCGGATAATGTACGTGAAGCTAGCGGTATTCTTCTTTTAAGCACGATATGAAATAATTTTAGCACGTCTTCAAGAAGAAGGTAGTCGTTCTCAGAGTAGACGCAGCGTGAAAATTTCGAGAATCTATTATTCTTGAAAGATGGATACGGCTTCTTCTAGAAAACTCTAAAACCGGAAAGGGTACTCACAGAATATTCTTAAGACAGCTGAGAACTGTTTGAATTCTCCTGAAAGAAATGAAATACGTCTCACCGAAGAACATAAAGAAGCGCATCACGTCTCGATATGAGAACCCCTATCAGTCTCGTTGAGAACCCTGACAGGTCTTAAAATTTGCTGTCCGATTATTGATATGGTGCAAGTTAAGTGCAAGAACTCTACGGGTTCTCCACCGGTTTTCAGTGTGGGACCTGGGTGGCGGGGACGACTACATTCGGCCCTGCTTCCAAACAACCGCCACCTCTACCGGAGCCGCCTGATGGCGGCCATCCCAGCCGATAAAGATCATATTAAAGAATGCCCAGCGCGAGCTCTTCTCCGTCAGAATGTCTTTGGTCGGGACGAGCCGACAATTCAAGAGGCGCTGGGCGATCCGCCTCGGCTGGCGGCCTTCATCCGGCGGCTGGGACGCCTCTGACGAGGCGCCTCCCATATGGCAGCTGCCGAGTGCCGGAAACATCATCATCATCATCAGTATGGGTACGTAATCCGTGACCAGCTAATGCCTCATCGTCGTCAATAATCGTACTGGCGGAGCTAATCTGGTGCCCCTTGAGCTCATCTGGTGCCCACTGAGCTGGTCTTGGCCCCTTGAGCTGACCACGTGCCCTCTAAGCTAACTGGTGCCCCCTGAGTAAATCTGGTACCCCCTGAGAAAATTATTGTGCCTCTTGAACCTATATTATGCTCTCTGAGCCAGTATAATGCCTCCGAGCTTGCCTCATGCCCTATTAGCTGTTTTAGTGCCCCTTGAGCTGGTCTGAGCTCCCTGAGCTGATCACATGCCTCAAGGAGTTAATCTACTGTCCCCTGAGCCAATATGGTGCCTCATGAGCTGATCAGGTGCCCCCTGAGCTGGTTATTGATGTCTCCTAAGATGATCTGGTGCCCCCTGAGCTGGTCTGGTGCAACCCCTGAGCTGATCTTGTGTTCTCTGATCTATGCCCCTGCTTTGGTGTGGGGGCTAGGAGCTGATCTGGGCTCCCGGGCTGATCAATCTGGTTCCCCCTGAATAGATATGTTTCCCCCTGATCTAAACTAATGCCCCCTGAGTCGATCTGGTGCCTCCTGAGCCAATATTTTGCCTCCTGAGCCCATCTCATGCCCTCTGAGCTCATCTAGTGCCCCCTGAGCTAGTTTGGTGCCCCTGAGCTAGTTTGGTGCCCCCTGAGCCAATCTAGTGCCTTTTAAGCTGATTTGGGCCTCCTGAGTTAATTAACACGCGCATTGACAGGGGGCGGGTACCCGCCCCTCGGGTTTTTTAGAGATAGCATAAAAACGACGGCGCGTAGCGCCACCGTACTTGGCATACCTTTTCCCTCATCATTTTTACAACTTCTGTGAAAATTTTAAAGTTAGGTCATCTCGGGTCAGGTCACCAGTACAGGTCAAGTGACCTGACCTAAAAAAAGTTTAAGATAGCATAAGTCGGAGCGGGGTGAACTTATCCGATTGAAACTCATCACATAATAGGCCCACCGAGTTCTCTATCTAAAAGATGTTCCGGTATTTTTGATATCGGTGATCTAAGGTCAGGTACGAGGCATGACCTCTCCATTGGAAATACATGGGAAAAATGTTTTTTACTGTATAACTCAGTAACGGATAGTGATAGAGCGTTCATTCTAGCTTCATTAGACTCGCCTTGGCTTTGTGGTTCTATTGATATGCATTTTATATAATTTGACCCTGACCTGACCTCAGGTCAGGTCAAATCTTTGATTTGACCTAGCAAAGTCAAGTTATATATCAATCGATTTGGCTTGCTGCGAGGATTCATATGGTTTAAGTCGTTTTGCTATATCTTTATTTGTTCAGATTTAATGGCCGAAAAACTTAATTTACATGTTATCCCTATTGCGGTATGTATTTGACCTCTCGTGACCTTAAATGTGACCTGACAAAAAATGGTTCAAATATTTTCGATGAAGAAGTGGATGGACAACCCAACGCCGTTTACCGTGTTTCGCTACCTACCGTGGTTCTCGAGATCTTAGGGGGGGCGGGTACCCGCCCCCCCTTGTCAAAGCGAAGGTGGCTCAGACCCCCGTCAATGCGCGTGTTAAGTAATTTCTTCAACAGCTCTGGGGCCATGAGCTGAGTTGTGCCCACTGAGGCTGATGAAGACCCCTGAGCTGGTATGGTGCTCCTGGACTGATTAAATACATCCTGACTTGATCTAGTGCCTCCAAGTTGATCTGTGCCCCGAGCTGATCGGGGACCACTGAGGTGATCCCTTGCCCTCTTTCGAGCTGATATGATGCTTCCTGAGCTGATCTAGACCCCTGCTCTAGTCTGCGGACTAGAAACTTATCTGGGCCCCCGAGCTGATCGATCTGGTGCTCCCTGAGCAGGTATATTGTCCTTGAGCTAAACTAATGCCCCCTGCGTTGATCTGGTGCCTCATTTGTCATCATTGTGGCTCCTGAGCCCATCTGATGCCCTCTGAGCTAGTCTGGTGCCCCCTGAGATAATATGGTGCAAGGCCCTATGAGCCTATCTGCGGCCCATTGAGCTAGTCTGATGACCCACCATCTTTGGGACCACTGAGCTTGTCTAGTCCTGGGCCAAGCATGGGCTGCTCTGGGGGGCTCTGATCCACACCAGGGGCCCCCTGAGCTGGTCTTGAATAGACAGCGAATAAAAACACAAGGCCAACTCCCATTACCTCGGGAGTCACGTTGCTAGTCTAATCCCAGGGGGCACAACTGGGGGAATGAGGGGCAGCTGCTCTGGAGGACTCTGATCCACACTAGGGGGCCCCTGAGCTGGTCTTGAATAGATGGGGAATAAGGACACAGTGCAAACTCCCCTTGTAAAATGGAGATAACGAGGAATGAGCCGTCATCGCTAAAACGGCTTGTGATACCTAGGCACCCCGGGTTTTTTCAGGTACATTTTCCATACAATGTTTCATTTCAAAAAACGCTCTTACGCCAGCTTCTCTCGCGTTACTTCAACGGAGTGAATCGCTACACGTGTCTTACAGAGGAGCGAGAGAGCCTTAGGCACCCCGGGTTAAACAAATTGCTTATTATACTGATGTATTCTGGGGAGGGGTGATAAAAAGGCGTGTGCCCCTGAGCTAAGAGCACAATCCCCTGAACCAGGATTTCTACTAATTAAATTAAATGAATGGAGAACTATTTTTTCACAAATTTCAGCCCTGTCACATCACCCCCATCCAAACTACCAGCCCGTTTACTTTTTCTTTACTCCAACTGGGACCGATCCTTGAAAATATGGAACTTTTAAACGCGTTAAAAAGGTATCTCCCAAATTATTCCCGCAAAAAATTGAATTCGTCCAATGTCACTATGCCACACCTCCACCAACGACCCTTATGGGAGCCGGGGAGCTTGATCCGCGTTCAACCAGGGCTCATTCGTCACGACAAAACCAGTGGGCATAAATTAATTTTCGACTCCAATATGACTTATCTTGCACATAGTGACAGATATCACAGGCTCCACTGATCTCTCTGATGTCAAGCACTTACATGAGTTGGCTGATTTGTCCTTAAATCTATCCCAAAAAGTCGTGTTCTGGCTATTTTCACGATATTTCGGTGACACGTTTCTTTTTTCTGGTTTTAATTCAGTTTTCCTTCTCCGTCAATGCTTGATTTTAGTTTTTCTTGGACCAAAGGTACCAAAAAGTGGATATTAACTAAGATATAGTAAGCTTTTTAGGTTACGTTAAAAGTGTCCTTCTCTCCCGGGGTGCCCCTTAACACGCGCATTGACGGGGGCGGGTACCCGCCCCCCCTCGAGTTTTTGGAGACAGCAGTAAAACGGTGGCGCGTAGCGCCGCCGTACTTGGCATACCTTTTCCTTCATCATTTTTACAACTTCTGTGAAAATTTTAAGGTTAGGTCATCTCAGACCAGGTCACCAGTACAGGTCAAGTGACCTGACCTCAAAAAAATTAATATAGCATAAGTCAGAGCAGGGTGAACTTATCAGATTTAAACTTATATCACATAATGAGGCCACCGAGTTCTCTAAAATATGTTCCGGTATTTTTTACGTCGATGACCTAAGGTCAGGTACGAGGCATGACCTCTCCATTGGAAATACATGGGAAAATGGTTGTTACTGTATAACTCAGTAACAGATAATGATAGAGGATTTATTTTAGCTGCATTAGACTCGCATTGGCTTTGCAGTTCTAATGATATGCATTTTATATAATTTGACCCTGACCTGACCTCAGGTCAGGTAAAATCCTTGATTTGACCTAGCAAGGTCAAATTATATATCATTCGATTCTGTTTGCTGCGAGGATTCATATAGTTAAAGTCGTTTTTCTCTATCTTTACTTGTTCAGATGTAATGGCCGAAAAAACTTAAAGGGAGATACGCGAAAAAAATTTATTGGCTATATGAAAAGGTTACAAAAAGTTGTTTCAGAAGTCCCATTCTCATTTTTGCGAATTCGTCCTGCAAATGCCTTAAAATCGCTTTCAAAGTCAACATTTCTAGACGACTTTACCGGTACACCTCATATCGATGTATATGACGTACACACGGCTAAGGCTATCAATTTTTCTAAGAGTTAGGTCATATCTATCCTAAACAGTGATGTAGAACTTTGGACTTCTACAGAAAAAATTACTTTAGAAAAACAACATTCCAAAACTCTTTTGAAACAGAAATATAGGGCTTAAAAGAAATCACAATTAACCAATCAGAAGCCTAGGAATTCTCAAACCGGGGTCACGTGACCTATCTGACGCAAAAGTTTTGTCATCCTGGGGCTGAAGCAGAAAATGACTCAAGACCCGCGGTACAAAACCGCTTAAGACTTGAGTAATTATGTTTTTCCGTTTCTAGGGCAAACTAATTCATTTTGTAATTTTAAAAGCTTTTTAAAATTAATTCAAATACAAATACAGGAGAAGACATTTGTATTATAAAAAACATTACTTTTCAACCTTAAATAGTTTTCGAAAAGTAAGTGATGGGTATGGGCATGGGTAAGTGATGGGTATTTTATCGAAACTGTTAACCTATTTCGATAATAAGTGAGTGGTCTCCCAAAATTTTGCCGAAAATACAAAAATAATTGATAGTTTCGTTATCAGGATTTTTCAAATAGCAAGAAACCACAATAATAATTTTTTCGCGTATCTCCCTTTAATTTACATATTATCCCTATTACGGCATGTTTTGACCTCTCGTGACCTTAAATGCGACCTAACAAAAAAATTGTTCCAATATTTTCGATGGAGAAGTGGATGGGCTACCCAACGCCGTTTACCGTCTTTCGCTACCTACCGTGGTTCTCGAGATCTTAGGGGAGGGGGCGGGTACCCCGCCCCCTCGTCAAAGCGAAGGTGGCTCAGACCCCCGTCAATGCGCGTTTTAAAGGTGGTGTGCCCTCCCATGCCACTGCGCCCCTGATCGTGGAAAGATTTCAAGCTTAGATTGGGTTATTTTGAGACGTGTATGTAGCTTCTGGATGTCGCCTAAAAAGCAAACACGTTTGGAAAAAGCTGTTGAATACCTACCCAACATTAAAATAGAATGTTTCCTGTGCTATAAAAGGCGCAAAAAAGCGATGAATAACAGATTTGGTGCAATGAAGGGGTGCCGCCCCCCCAACGCCGCCGCCCCTATGGGGTGCTGCCCCCATCGGCTGAGCACCCCCAAAGATTTTGGGAAAATTACACCCCTGCCACCATACTCCCGACATTTTCAATGGACAGAGGCAAGGGCAACAACTTGCGCCGTCGTCGCCACCATCTGTTTATTTTAAAGAATGTAACCAACCGGGCGCGAAAGAAGACTGAAGCGCCATCTGGACTAATAGAGAATACGCGAGGTATTATCTTTGTCTTTCATTAGCTTACTGTCAAGAATTTTGCTACTAGCTTTACCATAAAATGTTTCGAAACAAAACCACGAACCGGCTACACGGTTTTTGATTGGCCCTTAGTATACCACTGTACTAAGGCCCTATTTCGCCTCATAGACGGGGATATGGGGCGTCGTTATATCCCTACAGTATTGGCCTCGGTCATCGAAAGTGTTGGCACCTGGCGGATTTTTTTGAAAACGCCAGTAGAGGGACTGACGTCTGGCGTGGCTGCTTCATATCCGGCGCATTGTTGAACGCGATATAGATTTTGAACGTTTATTTTCAGTCGTGGTGAACTCGTTGCTGTGAAAAAGTGTAGTTCATGTTGGGTGGACGTGAATATTGAAGACTGGTGTTATTTTCTTGTTTGTTATAATCTTGGAAAGTTCAAAGAAAATGGAGGTGAGAAGGATAACCATTACATCCAATCAGAACTGCTGCGTTCCTCAGTGTTTATCCTTCCGAAGAAAGTGTCCAAGTCTCAGCTTTCACAAGTTTCCTCAGAATAAGGTGCTGTCCAAGCAGTGGAAGTCGAAACTGAGAATTGGGAAGAAGATGGGCTCAAATGCTGCTGTCTGTTGCAGACATTTTCAGCCATCTGACTTCCATTCACATCCACCTGGTAAGCGGCTGTGAGGCTAGTGTGCAAAGTATGGCATTTTCGACGAGATCTCGTCCGTGCGAGTTCCCTTGGAGACAGGACCGAGTGGTGCGAACTTTATCAACCTGGTGCGAATTTGCGAGGTTAGTGACACTTAAACTAAACAAATAATGACTGAATGGCCATTAAGACACAGGAGGTGCCTTATAAAAAGTCCTTAACTGACTAATGATTGAGGTAGCATTGCATTGTAGGGGTTGGAATGGGTGCTTTTTTCCCCTGGTATGTGGCAGATTGGTGCGAATTTTTGGAGGCTGGTGGTGCGATAATTTTAGATGGCTGGTGCGACTCGTCTGGCCTGCTGCCACACTTTGCAGACTGGCTGTGAGGCAATCTCCAGTTCCGCTTATGCCTCCTTCCACTCCCTTGAGCCTGCTTCTAGCAGGAGTAAGCCTTAATCCTTGGGCCGTCATCATAGGCGGATCCAGGATTGCCGATCAGGGGCACCTTCCCGGGGGTGGTGCACCATTCTTGACCGGGAAACCCTATCGGATGGGAGCAAAACCCTATCGTTGGGAGCCGACTTTCGTATCCTGGAAGGGGGTGGTGGTGGGAAGCTAAATTTCAGGGGGCGTGGCCATTTCAGGGGGCGCCGAGGGTCGATGGTGGGGGGCACATACTCCCTTTGCCCCCTGGATCTACCTATGGGGTATGTGCCCACTTTGCCGCCCCCTGGATCCGCCTGTGGCTGCATTCCTTTTTAGCCCAGAAAACTGACATCTTGAAATAATTCGGTAGATATACGCCTTTATTTGTTTCAAGCTGTCTGAAATTCCAGTTTGAATGTACGATGGAGAATGCGTTTCCAAACACAAGCATCGCTACCGGCAAAGAAGTGGGGGGGGCAGCAAACTTCAACCTGATGCTGACTACAAGCTTTGCTCCTTGAGACCAAAAACTCTTCGAATTTGGATTCTTCTCTGGCTTCCGCAGTGGCTGGTTATAAGCCGCTGCCACATACCAAACATAAAACACGTATAATTATACGCTCACCATGCTATTCCCGGGGCCCACTAACGTTGTTTACCTTTCGGAGTCCCTCTTTCGCGGCCATCTTGGAGGGCACACTAGCGCCTCTGGTGAGCGTGACCGGGGTCAATGGTGATTAGGCTGCCACTTCGTGCACTTACTGTTTTTCATCAGCGCAAACAGCAGGCCATCAGCCCGTAAAACCTCTAGAACTAGTTCCCGGGGAGAGGCTACAATCCTGTGACGTAGGCGCAACGCGGCCCGCTGATTGGTGCTGACAAAACTGTGCTGACAGCTGGAACAGGGCTTGTAGCCCTGTTCCAGCTGTCAGCACAGTTTTGTCAGCAGGACCTCTAACCTCTCCTCCAGAAAAGTAACATCAGCGCCATAATCGCCTCTTGTTTGTGCTAAGCAAAGGGAACTTAAACCTTTAAACCATTAAAAAATATTAGGCTGCACTTCGTGCACTTACGGTTTTTCATCAGCACAAACAACAGGCCGTCAGCCCGTAAAACCTCTAGAACTAGTTCCCGGGGAGAGGCTACAGTCCTGTGACGTAGGCGCAACGCGGCCCGCTGATTGGTGCTGACAAAACTGTGCTGACAGCTGGAACAGGGCTTGTGTTGGTCCCAAGATACCTTTACTTAAAGGTATGTTCAAGAGGGATTCATCCACGCCCGAGTGACGTCACACGGGCGTGAAGGAATTCCTTCACCATTGAGCCGTATCTTAAACTACTGCTAAGGGCACTTCCCACTTGCGAATTTGTGAGAATACACGATAATCAAGTTTATCCCAAATACAATGAATAGGCATTTCATTCTCAATTCTGGACCTTTTTTGCAAAAATTTGGATATTTAATCATTTAATTTTCCCATGTTATATGCTACGAGGTGTGACGTCACATCCGGTGGTCTGCGCTTGCTGCTGCAGGGGGGCTGCGTTGGTCCATGCCCTGGATCTAGCCGATAAAAAATTTTGCGACAATGTCCCTTTAAACTGCTGCTAATGGCAATTACCGCTTACGAATTTGTGAGAATACACGGTAATCAAGTTTATTCCAAGTGCAATAAATAAGCACGTTATTTTCGCTTCGGGGACTCTTTTTGCAAAAATTTGATTCTTTACTAATTTGATTTTCCCATGTTATATGCTACGAGGTGTGACGTCACATCCGGTAGTCTGCGCTTGCTGTTGGAGGGCAATTGTAATTAATTCGTCGGCAAATTCGTCGGTTATCTGTACGTAAAATATTTTGGGCCTTTTAAGTAAAGGTATCTTGGTTGGAGGGGGCTGCGTTGTCATATCACCACAGTGTGGTATGTTGCTCAAACCCCATTCCCACGTCTGCGGTTTCCTGTCGGCCTTTATCCTGTCTCGGTGCCGAATTTGGCCTGCTTGCTAGTGGGGGGAGGGGGGACAACGGAACCAGAATTGCGCAAGATGGGGTCTTTTAATAAAATCTGCGAAAGCTGGAGGTTTGGGACAAGTGGGATTTTTTCTTATCCCTTTCCTTTGCCATTCGAATCTTCTAACCATGGGCGCCGAAAGCGGGGTGGGACGGGGGGGACGCGTCCCCCTGTTGACCAACCAGGGGGGACGTCCCCCAAAAGTTTTTGGGTCAATCGTCATTAACCCTTGCCCCGGTGGCGGGTACGAGCCACCTTCGCCCTGGTGGGGGGCTGAAAGACCCCCCATGATCTCAAAAACTAAGAGAGCTAGAAAAAAGCGCAAAACGGCAATAGAAAGCTCTTCGAAAATGATATCGAAAATACTTCGGTCATTTTTCTTGTCAGGTCAATATCAAGGTCACCAGAGGTCAAAACAGGTCAAAATCGCTAATATGAGGTGTACTAAGAAAACCTCATATATCTCTGAAACTATGATAGCCAGAAACATTTTTCTAACACCATTCGAAAGCTCTTGAGATGCGCTTTCGTTACAATGGCATTCATTTTCATGTCAGGTCAAAGCCTAGGGAGCTACAGGTCACTAAATATTGGGCATATTCTTGGGAATGTCCATAGCCACCCATGCATAAGGGTGTTTACTTTTTCGCTAATAGCTTCCAAACCAAACAAGATACAGCCATAGTTTATGCACCATTGCAATCCTCTCGTCAATACAAATCGAATGATATATGATATTGCTATGCCAGGTCAAATTTAAAAATTTGACCTGACCCAGGTCAACGGTCTGACCCAGCTTGACCTGGTATAGTCATGATGTATATCATTTGACTTCCAGTGACTATACAAACGCTTTGGTGATAAAATAAAAGCTCTATCTTAGTTTATTCAAAATTTATAAAGAAAAACACAAAAATGCTTATTTGACCTAAGGTGACCTTTTAAAGGTCACAAGTCAAAAATTTTGGCATCAGCTTCAGAAATGGGCTAAGAGCAAGTCGCAACCGATGTTTGAAGTTGCTTCGATCCATACTTACTGAGAAAAGCTCATTTCGTGATTTTCCCCATGTATTGACAATGGGGAGGTCATGCTCTGCACATGACCTTAGGTCACCAATATCAAAAATCCCGGAACAAATGTTGTAGCTCCTTGTGGGCCCAATATGTGGTATGAGTTTCAACTTGATCGATTAACCCTCCTTTCAGTTATGCGGTCCTAAGTATTTTTTGAGGTGAGGTCACTTCACCTGGCCTGGTGACCTGACCTGATATGACCTTGAGCCAAAATTTTCAGGAAAGATTTAAAAATGATGAAGGAACAGCTAGACCAAGTTTGGCGGCGCTGCGCGCCGTCGTTTTTTGGTCACTTCGGAAAAACCGCGGGGGGGGTCTAAAAAGACCCCCCACCCGGGTGAAGGTTAATGCTGTCAGGTACCGAATATGCTCCAAATTCACCCCCCCCGGTCAGCACCAGCCCGGGTCCGTTCCCCCTGCGAAAATTCAGTGGCGGCGCCACCGCTCCTAACTAGCGAATCAGGAGAGAAAGCCTCTAAATCGCTGCATTCATAAATTTTTACCCGTTCCTTGATGAAATTGCGCAAAAAAACTCACTGGTAAGTTACTCCTGGTCGGAAGACATGGAAATTTGCCTTAGCCTCACACTGGCATCGTAGCTGGACAAAACCACTACTCAGCTACTTGCAGACACCCCAAATGGCAACGGAGTAGCGGTATGACCGACCTCAATGACCGACAAGCAGCGGGCAGCAGACACCACAGAAATCAAAAGCACTACTCAGTCATCGACAGCCTATTGAGGGAACCACCATCCCATAAATTATGGGATAGACATTGAGAAATGCTTTCTCCATCATAGAAACAAAAGCGGATTGAATGAATGTTTTTGCTGTTTGATTTGGTTTGCATATCTTACAACAAAACCGCTAATTCTGCACGTAATCTACAGATGAATACAAGTTTTCCTTTGAAATTCATTTAAAAGAAGATTTTTGGGGGAGTACCGCTGTAAAATAAAAAAGTGAGACAGCGGAGTAGCGGCTGGTGGTTTCTTACTTTTTAAAAATCAGAGCTAGCAGCGGGAGTGGTTTCAGCTAGCCAAGGTAGAGGACGTAGCGGTAGCGGTTTCACAAATTTGGTAACGGCGCCCATCTCTGGTAGCTTCGACAGAGCTGTAGCAACGAGGAAAACCCAAACTGCTCACGAAAAACGCCCACCAAGGCACGGCAGGATATTGCCGTTGACGCAGGAATTTACGTGCCATTAGCGACAATAATGAAGTACTTTATTTACCAGTCAGCTGAATGCACCAGTACAGCGTGGTTACGGCTGAGGTGAACAGCTGAAACCACCGTGGACGGCTCATACGATATCTGCTCACTAACCGCAAGCCACGACAGGATCGACTGACCGCTACCAAAGCAGAATGATTGGTCCTTGGAATGTCCTTCCACAGCTCTCTCACCCGGCCAGCCGCATACAACCGATCAACACGCTAGAAAATCGGACCACTCTTGCCAACGTTCTACACTTAAGATCATTTCTGCCATGCTTCACATGATTGAAAAGGATGAGGAGGTACGGATCGATTGGCACCGCACAGATGTTCGACGAGGCTGACATTTCAACTACTGATTGGTCTCAGGCGCGCAGCCCAGTGGACGGCGCAGATACGCAGGTTAACATACAGACCACCAGGTGGACAAAACCCATCACACAGGGTCAATCATCACCTCACTAGATCAAAGTACCATCACACTATTGACGGTATCAGATATACATAATACTAACTACCATACAAATATAGAGCAGAAGTATCGTTCATATGCAGTTCGTCAAGATCCAAGTCGTAAAATACAAATCTTTCATCTTCTGCTCAACCTTTGACTATCTCTTGACTGGTACAAACCGGATATTCGAGGCGTATATACTGATATATGCTAATAACTACTCGCTAAAACTATCCATGGTCGTTCCAGGGTACTACAACTCGGCCGGCAGCACTAAGCCTCCGTCTGCCGTCCCACACACAGTCTCCCGGAAAACCGACACACCCCACATCCGCGCCACACCCCACACATACAGCTCACTCAGCAGTGACGAGGCAGACGCCTCCGTCACTCACGCTCCGCTTCAACCAACGGCATACACGACAACAGGCACAGTCAGCAGATAGGAGCCGACCTCCGGCACTCCGCACTGGCGACAGCCAACAGTCCACTCCCGTGGCACTACTGCAGCGGCCCCAGCCGGCTCTTGAAGGCTTCTTTCGTGTCCGCCTCGTCCTTTGCAATCTTCTTGGAGAGGTAGTCCCTGTAAAGAAGACAGTTACCAGTTTGAATCTCCCAGATAACATCACGAGCCAGGCAAGTCAGAAGCTCAGCGCTGAAATACTCAAACTGAAACACTCAAACCGGCGTTTACTAACAGCCATTGCGTTAGCGCCGGTGCTTCTCGGCGCTTCGGCGACTTCGGACGTGTCGCACACATCGTGGGTGAGCTGCGACTGTCGCACTCTTCCCACTGTTGTCAAAATAGTTACAATACGATACGATACGATAAGTTTGTCGAAATTTGAAGGCTTACAAGAGCCTGTTGGATTCGGTCATCAACGAGCTCCTGTCAGAATATGTCACGGCTCAGTCTTGCGGAGGTACATAGTACCTCTGATTTGCCCAATGGGCGTCCAATTTGGCCTTGAACTGTGAGAGAGTGGTGGCGTTGACGACGTGGTAAGGGAGAGCATTCCAATCATTAACAACCCTAACACCAAAGGAAAAGCGACGGACTCTTGAGACAGCATTTGGTTTCATCAGCTTCAGGGCGTGACCGCGCGTACGTCCTCGACTGTCGAGCTCCAGGAACTGTGATGGATCTTGGTCCATGTCGCCATGAAGAAGTCGAAAAACCTTGATCATGTCACCACGACGTCTCCGAAAGTAGAGAGAAGGCAAGCCAAGCTCACGCAAACGTTCGGTGTAAGGGAGATGGGCCAGTACTCGAACCATGCGTGTCGCACGTCGCTGGACCCTCTCGACTAACTTCTGGTCTCCTCTATTAAACGGACCCCAAACAACATTCCCATATTCCAAGTGGGGACGGACCAGTGTCTTGTAGAGAAGCGGAAGTGTAAACGTATCGATGTTGGCAAACGATTTTCTGATCACAGCTAGGACCCTCGATGCCCTGGAAACCGCAGAGGCAGCCTGTTGCCTAAATTTAAGGTCCTTGTCAATGACAATTCCGAGGTCCTTTTCCAGAAACGACTTTTGCAGCGTCACACCGTTCATGGCAAAGTCGAAGCTTCTGTTTGACTCACCGATGTGTAAGATCGAGCACTTTCCCAAGTTGAAGGGCATTTGCCACAGCTCCGACCACCTCAGCATGCGGTCGATATCGAGCTGCAAGCTGACGGCGGATCGAATGTCATTGGCGCTAGAGTATAATTTCGTGTCGTCGGCAAATATTTTTACTGCAGAATTTACAGCGTCTGGGAGATCATTGATATAAATCAGAAACAAGATTGGACCAAGCACTGATCCCTGAGGCACACCGCTGATGACAGGAGCCCAATCAGAAGCAGAGGAACCAACAACTACCCGCTGGAGACGGTGTGATAGAAAGGCTTTAATCCATTTTAAGACTTTGCCACGAACACCATATGCAGCTAGTTTGGTCATCAGCCGGCAGTGAGGAACGGAGTCGAACGCCTTCCGAAAATCTAAGTACACTGCATCAACAGGGTTTTTGTTCTCCATCATCAGGCTCCATTCTTCCAAGACCTCCAGCAGCTGCGTTTCACATGAACGTTTTGGGCGGAATCCATGTTGGTCCTTAGAAAGGAGATTATGGGTCTTCAGATGGTCCAGAAGCTCGTCTCTGAGTATTGACTCCAGGACTTTGCAGGGTATGGCTGTCAAGCTCACAGGTCTGTAATTGCCTGGGTCCTGTTTATTTCCCCTTTTGAAAATTGGCGTGATGGATCCCAAACACCATTCCTTAGGTAAGCAACCAGCGTCTAGTGATTTCCTGAACAGTTTGGATAGGGGCGCACTAAGAGAAGAAGATGCCTCATGCAAAACTCTGGGCTGAAGGCAGTCTGGCCCCGGGGGAGCTGCATGTTTTGAGAGACCTTAACTTCCCATATACAATGAGTGGCGAGATGGTGATGTCCCTGAGGAAGGGCTGCGGGCAGCGAGTTGGGAAATCAGGTATGGAACGGACATCCTCGCGTGTGAAAACCCGTGTAAAAAACCTGTTTAGAATTGAAGCCTTCGCAAAGTCATCAGACTCCAACTGACCTTCTTCGTTTAATAGATCGTCGACTCCTGATCTGGTCTTCAGCCTCGACCCTGTATACCTCCAGAAAGCCTTTGGGTTGATCTTTATGTTGTGCGCAAGGGCACGCTCGTGGTCTCTTTGCAACTTACGGGTCATAGACCTCAGCTCCTGCTCACAGTTTCTTAGACGTGCCAAGTCCATTATGTCCTCGGTCTGGTGGTAGACTAGTGCCAGTCTTCGCTTTTTCTGTTTGAGGTGCATGGCAGAGCTAGTCATATATATGTTTTTTCGGTTTGACCTGACCCGAGATTTGGGTATGTGGCTATCCATTGCCGCGTCCAGAACATTCGTAAAGAATGAATAGGCTTCTCCAACTTCCAGGTCGTCCATGATGTCCCAATTTATTGCCCCTAAGTGCTGATTTAGGGCCTCAAAATTGGCACGCCTAAAATTTTGGCGTGAGGCAAGACACTCCCTCCTTCTCGCGTAGCAGTTGAGTGAAAACTGAAGGGTGAGATGATCGCTCTTCCCTATGCCGGAGAGAAATTGCAAGTTGCGCACCAAACCCTCCTCATCTGTGAAGATGAGATCCAATATGCTGGACGCTTCTCCCTGCCGAAATCTGGTGGGCTTTTGAACATGCTGGAAGAGAAAAAACTCGTGCATGATGTCAATCAGCTTGTGCGATGCGTGACTCTCGCCAGCTACTGAAAACTCGCCTACCCAGTCGATTTGTGGAAAATTGAAATCACCTGTGATAAGCAGATGAGAGGCAGACATTGCTGAGACATGGCTCATTAGGTTCCAGAAGTCATGCATGCTTTGGTGGCTGTCTCTGGAAGGGCTGCGGTAGATGCATCCAATAATCAGCCAGTCCTGTCGATGGAGCCTGACTTTCACCCAGAGATGTTCCAGAGTTGTGGCAGACAATGAGATGACTGTTGCATGTAGGTTATTGCGCGTGTAAATGGAGATGCCTCGTTGACCAGATGGGCCAAGATTCTCATTGGTGGGATCAAAACTTGTGAACAAGGAGTAGTTTGCAATATTCAAAAGGGCCTGATCTATTGGGAAACGTTGTGCCTTTGGTATTACCTCAGTGAGAATTATAATGTCTGGCTCCTGGCCTGCAATGGCCATACAGAGGTCCTCACGCTTGTTAAGAAACTGGTCGATGTTGGTATACCAAACAAGAAGGTCCTGCACGTTGTGATTGTGAATGAGTCAATTTGATGGGACTGATTGGGTGTTGTCAGTTGGAGCACAAATGTTTGCACGAGGGGCTGATGGATCCCGCTCTGCATTGACTGATGGGGTCTGTTCATCCATCATCGATCCACTTGTGTTTGGCGCCATAAGGTGTGACTGCGCAGCCTGAGAGGTAGTAGCCTCCTGAACCATGGCAGTATTCTCTGCTGTCTGTGATTGGCCCACCCCATTTGGCTGAGGGCCATCCTGTGCCTCTGGATGAGTGACTGCACCAGCTGGGGCTGGCAAGATGGCTCCATTTCTACGTCCAGTAGTGGCTACCTCTTTGGGTACTCTGGAGGCATTTCCTGGCCCATCCACCTTGCAAATTCTCCCCCTCTTGATTATCAAGCCCTGTTCCCCAGCATCTCTACGCCTCCAGAGCTCCTCTCTAAGCTGCTTCTGAGCCTGGCGCTCCTTCCATGTCAGGTCTGGGGTTATGAAAACCCGATTCCAGTCAGAGCGCCTGAGCTGGGAAGCCATAGAAAGGATGTCATGCTTTGACTCCTCGTTGTCTAGGGTGACTATGAGAAGCCTGGGCCTTCCAGAGACAAGCTTCCCAGCACGGAATGCCCTAGTTGCATGAACATTAAGGTGGAGCACCTCTTTGACTATTGTCTCAAAAAGAGACATGTCAGCAGAGGAGCACTCCCTTTGGCTGGCACCTGTCTGTTCAGGCAGGTTGTGGATTACTAGGTTTCTATGAAGTTGTCAAAGACCTGTGATATGGTTTGTGCATCTTTAAGGGTTATCTGGCCACCTGCAGTCTGGGGACAAACTGAAGACAACTTGTTGTCCATGTCTTTCACCACCTTCTCACATGTCCCTTTCACCATATCTGCATATGAAGCCTTTGATGACTCACTTTCGGTCAAAGACCTTCGCATGATCATGGATTGTTCCTGGGAAGCCTGTTCAAGTTTCTTAAATGCACATGCAACAAGCTGGGTATGTTTGCGCAGTGAGTCTTTTAGTTCGCTCACAGTGTTAACAAGGTATGAGTTGACCTCGTTGGCTGAAGATTCAGGGTCACTAAAGCAGGGGCTGGACTCTGTCTGTGTTGAGTGATTGGCCACAATGGTGGTACATGAGCCACTGTTGTCTGCCTGCACAGCTATTTCTGCAGTGGTGCATGTGGGTCTTGGTTGAAGGCTCCTTTTGCATGCATTGCATAAGAAGGCAAGTGACTGGTGTTTCTTCAAAGCATTGAATGCAGGCTTAGGAACATCCTGACAAACTGCATGATACCATGCCAAGCATGTGTCACATTGCACACCTTGTTGCCCATTTTTTACTTCTAACCCACACATAGAATTGCCAGGGCCCCCTTTGCACACAGTCAGGGAGAAACTCTCGTCACTGGCAGATCGGGACAGAGTGGGCGATACAACAGTACCTACATCAAGTGGGAGAGACTTGATGGCTGAAGCAACAATGCCCTGGCTGCCCCCACCGGCCCCCATGCCAGTTGTGGAAGCCACATTCATGTGTTGTTCACTGCCACTTTTCCCACCGCAATCAACCGAAAGACCCTTTACATTTCTAGAGCTGCCAGGTGCTTTCACTACCCGACCACTACCACGCCCACCCTCACCATTCCCTGCACCTAAACCTGAGTGGGCATTAACGTCTCGCTGTGGGGAGGCTGGTGCCGTTGACTCTGCTCCCTGAAGAGCTTTTTGTCCATGGGTGGCTGGAGAGCGCTCATTCTTTGATGATGGCTCATCCTTCCTAGGCAGCAAGGGGAGCGCTGCAAGGGCATGTTCTAATTTTTTATGTGATTTTTGTGCTTTTTTGTTGTTTTTATTGTTGTTTTTGTGAATTTTTTTATATCTAATGTGACTGAGCTGTAGTCTGTGTCCAGCAAACTAGCCTCGTTGCTGGTCAGAGCACGTAAGTTCGGCCGGAAGGCACGCACAATCTGCAAAGAAAAAGAAAACCTTGTCTGTTCTCAATGTGTGGATCTCCACAATGCTGGACCTTTCACAAGGCACCAATCAGGGTGGTAAAGGACCAAACAGTGGTGACCTGCAGGGTTTTATAGACCAATGTTTCGTAGACCAAACCCAATGTTTAATACATACCACTGCTCGGTGTACTGTGGACGACTGATGTGCTGTAGGTAAACACTATGGCACTGTAAGCCAAAATGGCGCGACAGTCCTGAAATTGTGTTAGTATTTTTGTTGAAAATTATGGATTTATAAGCCAGATGTGTAAATTTGGGTCTGAAATAAGTGAATGTGGATGTAAAATTGTGTGGAGTGTGCGCCTGTGTTGTGGAAGCGATGGCGCTTTGAAGAGGTGTAAACCCTCAGAATGCAGGGACGCCAGCACTAATTGAAAATATAGAAAGATACGTTGAGTTCAAGATGTGGACGGAGTTCTTTTAAATTTCCGAGTGAATTGAGGATAAATCTGCTGGATGTGTATTTTTCTGTTTGATGTAATGGGTGAAAACTGGATGTCCAGTTGTATGAGGTGCGTGCCTGTGTCGACCAAGCGGACTTAGGCAGTCGTCAACCGCCTCCGATATCAGAGTCTCCAGTGCTAAATTGAAAATGAAGTTCTAGTTTGAAAATGGTGAATCTTGCTTTGATTTCTTCCTGTTATTGACACATCTTGATGTTGTGATAGTGTAATGGTAAGCCTTCTACAATGATAATCCTTTCTCCCAAGTTTGAATTTGAAAAGGCGCGCCCAAAATTAGGCGGGAATCGAGGACGGATATCAGTGATGCCAGGGCTGGAGGAGCTCTCCGGAGAGATGTTGCCCGGACGAAGGTCAGTGGACAACTTCCCTAGTTGTTTAATGAAGAACTACCTTCCCATAACTGAGCATGCAATCAGGTAAGCAGTCTAGCACACAGTTCACAGCTTCGAAGTTAGGCTAATACGTAGGCCAGTTCGTACATTCAAGGGGTATGTACACAATCGCAATTATCACCTCCGACAGATGACAAATAAGATGCGAAATAACCGGCTTTGAAACATTTAAACCTAGGTTAATTTCTAAAAAGTGAAAGCTGCAGAGGACATGCATCTGCAGAAGCCGACATCAGCCGGCAGAGGCTCACCAGTTGTGCACCATGATCTTCTGGACAGCCAGCAGAGCGCAGAGCCGGACGTTGGGGTCTTCCGACAGCATTTTCTCCATCACCCGCTGCTTCCCACCCAGACTCTCCAGAACCCTGCCGCAGCCGCCACACAACCCCTCAACCTCCAGTCCATAGCCGCCACACAACCCCCCAACCTACGGTTTACAGCCGCCACACAACCACCTACGGTTTACAGCCGCCACACAACCACCTCCGGTCCATAGCCGCCACACACAACCACCTCCGGTCCACAGCACCACACAACCACTCTCAACCTCCGGTCCACAGCACTACACAACCACTCTCAACCTCCGGCCCACAGCCGCCACACAACCAATCTCAACCTCCGGTCCACAGCTGCCACATAATCACAATCAACCTCCGGTCCACAGCCGCCACACAACCACTCTCAACCTCCGGTCCACAGCTGCCACATAATCACAATCAACCTCCGGCCCACAGTCGCCACAAAACCACTCTCAACCTCCGGTCCACGGCCGCCACATAATCACAATCAACCTCCGGTCCACAGCCGCCACACAACCACTTTCAACCTCCGGTCCACAGACGCCACACAACCACACTCAACCTCCGGTCCGCAGCCGCCACTCAACCACACTCTACACAGCCGCACTGTGGATTATTATGTATAATAATAATATACACTGTGGATTAATACCACCTAGTAAGGTCACCAAATGTAACTCACATGCCGGGACCAAATTCCAGCATCGGTAGTGGCGCACACACTCACCGTTTGCCCCGCGGGTAGTGGCGTACGTACTCGCCGATGTCGTGGCAGGCTACGCTCACCACCAGCGGGTCCTTGGAGGTCTGGATCAGGTGAATCTGAGCAAACACATTGTAGTTTCGTTATTGCGATGAACACAGGAGAATATATGGGGTCTGTATTACGGAGGCAAAGCGGTTCCACGGGAAGAGAACGACCATAAAGGACCAGAGCCGACGTTACCCTTTGACGGGTATATCTAGCACCCACGCACGTGTACAATACACCGAGCATGCGACGGCGGTATCGCTGGACCTGAGCTACCCGAGCGTACGCTGCACTGTACACACTGGGACGCCATCTCACCAGGATTTTGAGCAGCTGATAGTTGTTATCGTTGAGTTTATGGGCATTTTCGCGCCAGAACTTGTCCGACTTGTGCACCAGTGACCACTCTAGCCGCCCCGACTTCAGCTCCGTGCTGTACTCGTCCAGAGAACTGCAGACCAAACACACAAACTTTAATAAAACTGTCGGCCACATACAAACCTCCATAAAACCTCCAGCGATCAGAGACAGGGACGACTGCCGACCACACACAAACCTCCATAAAACCTCCGGCGATCAGAGACAGGGAGGACTGCCGACCATACACAAACCTCCATATAACCTCCGACCACTCAGAGACAGGGAGGACTGCCGACCATACACAAACCTCCATAAAACCTCCGACCACTCAGAGACAGGGAGGACTGCCGACCATACACAAACCTCCATAAAACCTCCGACCACTCAGAGACAGGGAGGACTGCCGACCATACACAAACCTCCATAAAACCTCCGGCCACTCAGAGACAGGGAGGACTGCCGACCATACACAAACTTCCATAAAACCTCCGACCACTCAGAGAAAGGGAGGACAGCCGACCATACACAAACCTCAATAAAACCTCCGACCACTCAGAGACAGGGAGGACTGCCGACCATACACAAACCTCCATAAAACCTCCAGCCACTCAGAGACAGGGAGGACTGCCGACCATACACCAACTTCCATAAAACCTCCGACCACTCAGAGAAAGGGAGGACTGCCGACCATACACAAACCTCCATAAAACCTCCGACCACTCAGAGACAGGGAGGACTAACGACCATACACAAACCTCCATAAAACATCTGACCACTCAGAGACAGGGAGGACTGCCGACGACAAACCAGGGTTGGCAAATTTAAGCCACGTTCTGGTTTAAACCGGTTTAAACCATGGATTAAACCGGCTGGCATAAATTAATTTATGCCACCCTCGTTTAAACCACTTATCATGACAATAATAAGAGCCACTCACGTTAAGTTCTCGCGAGAACTGTTTTTTCATATTTTCAAAAATAATATGGAACTTAAAGTATAAATACCATATTCATGTTCAATTGTTTACTGATCTTAAACATATATTTTTGGAGTGTCACAAACGCTAAATAAAACCCTAGCACAAGCTCACCTATCATTAAAATTAAAAAAATACCTTTGCATTCCAATAACCATGCACCAAATGATATTGGCCAACATCCACTAAAAAACCACCAAAAAAGCACAATAGAGTAAATGGCCTAAGTTTGAACGGGGCCAAAATTCTGAACCACCAACTTTCAAATGCAAAACTGTCTGGCACAGGGCCCTGCGCGGCCGTCATTAAGCCGACATGATGCAGTCGAGCAATGTGATATGTTGCTGCCCAATGAATGTTTTTTTGTATAGTAATTTGTCACGCTTTGTGTGAGACCAATACAATTTTGCCTTGTTTTGGAATTGCTTTAATGACTGTGTAAAGTCCACATATCTAACCAACCATAATAGCGAAAGAATATGTGACCTATCTCCACATTCAGGTAAAACGCTGTGATTACGTGAACTGTTGAAACAGTATCACATTCACCTGTTCGTAACAGTATGCTCCAGCTTGCCAGTATTAACCAACATTGACTTTGTGCTCAGCCGACTTGATGGATGACATGCTCAACTCAAACTCTTCAAACAATATGCAAATTGATAGTATTGTGCAGTTCTCACCTATCTATCTTTGATATGAAAGGGTGTTCTTGGATTGAATGCGTCTTTCATTGATTCTGAATTTAAGCCGGCTTTTATTAATTTCAGCCGGTTTAAACCGGCTTAAATTAATAAAAGCCACTGGCTGGCATAAATTTAATTTAAGCTGGCTTTTTTCCAACCCTGCCACAAACAAACCTACATAAAACCTCCGGTGACCAGAGACAGGGAAGACTGTCAATCATACACAAACCTCCATAACCCCTCCGACGATCAGAGACAGGGAGGACTGCCCACCATACACAAACCTCCATAAAATCTCCGACAATCAGAGCCAGGGAGGACTCCCGACCATACACAAACCTCCATTAAACCTCCGACGATCAGAGACAAGGAGGACTGCCGACCATACACAAACCTCCATAAAACCTCCGACGGCCAGAGACAAGGAGGACTGCCGACCATACACAAAACTCCATAAAACCTCCGGCGATCAGAGCCAGGAAAGACTGCCAACCATACACAAACCTTCCATAAAACATCCGAACACTCAGAGACAAGGAGGACTCCCGACCATACACAAACCTCCATAAAACCTCCGGCGATCATAGCCAGGGAAGACTGCAGACGATACACAATTAAACCTCAGACGATTCAGAGACAGGGAGGACTGCCGACCATACACAAACCTCCGACCAATCAGAGACAGGGAAGAATGCCAAACATACACAAACCTCCATAAAATCTCCGACCACTCAGAGAGAGGGAGGACCGCCGACCATACACAAACCGACATAAAACCTCCGGCGATCAGAGCCAAGGAAGACTGCCAAAGATACACGATTAAACCTCCGACCACTCAGAGACAGGGAGGACTACCGACCATACACAAACCTCCATAAAACCTCCGGCGATCATAGCCAGGAAGACTGCAGACGATACACAATTAAACCTCAGACGATTCAGAGACAGGGAGGACTGCCGACCATACACAAACCTCCATAAAACCTCCGACCAATCAGAGACAGCGAGGAATGCCGAACATACACAAACCTCCATAAAATCTGCGACCACTCAGAGAGAGGGAGGACTGCCGACCATACACAAACCGACATAAAACCTCTGGCGATCAAAGCCAGGGAAGACTGCCAAAGATACACGATTAAACCTCCGACCACTCAGAGACAGGGAGGACTACCGACCATACACAAACCTCCATAAAACCTCCGACCAATCAGAGACAGGGAGGACTGTCGATCATACACAAACCACCATAAAACCTCCGGCGATCAGAGCCAGGGAGGACTGCCGACCATACACAAACCTCCATAAAACCTCCGACCAATCAGAGACAAGGAGGAATGCCGAACATACACAAACCTCCATAAAATCTCCGACCACTCAGAGAGAGGGAGAACTGCCGACCATACACAAACCGACATAAAACCTCCGGCGATCAGAGCCAGGGAAGACTGCCAAAGATACACGATTAAACCTCCGACCACTCAGAGACAGGGAGGACTACCGACCATACACAAACCTCCATAAAACCTCCGACCACTCAGAGACAGGGAGGACTGCCGACCATACACAAACCTCCATAAAACCTCCGACGATGTGAGCCAGGGAGGACTGCCGACCATACACAAACCTCCAAAAAACCTCCGACCACTCAGAGCCAGGGAGGACTGCCGACCATACACAAACCTCCATAAAACCTCCGACCACTCAGAGAAAGGGAGGACTGCCGACCATACACAAACTTCCATAAAACCTCCGACCACTCAGAGAAAGGGAGGACTGCCGACCATACACAAACTTCCATAAAACCTCCGACCACTCAGAGAAAGGGAGGACTGCCGACCATACACAAACTTCCATAAAACCTCCGACCACTCAGAGAAAGGGAGGACTGCCGACCATACACAAACTTTCATAAAACCTCCGACCACTCAGAGACAGGGAGGACTGCCGACCATACACAAACTTCCATAAAACCTCCGACCACTCAGAGAAAGGGAGGACTGCCGACCATACACAAACCTCCATGAAACCTCCGACGATCTGAGCCAGGGAGGACTGCCGACCATACACAAACCTACATAAAATCTCCGGCCACTCAGAGACAGGGAGGACTGCCGACCATACACAAACCTCCATGAAACCTCCGACGATCTGAGCCAGGGAGGACTGCCGACCATACACAAACCTACATAAAATCTCCGGCCACTCAGAGACAGGGAGGACTGCCGACCATACACAAACCTCCATAAAACCTCCGACGATCTGAGCCAGGGAGGACTGCCGACCATACACAAACCTCCAAAAAACCTCCGACCACTCAGAGCCAGGGAGGACTGCCGACCATACACAAACCTCCATAAAACCTCCGACCACTCAGAGACAGGGAGGACTGCCGACCACAAACAAACCTACATAAAACCTCCGACGATCAGAGGCAAGGAGGACTAACGACCACACACAAACCTCCAAATAACCTTCGACGATCAGAGAAGGAGGACTGCCGACCATACACAAACCTCCATAAAACCTCCGACTACTCAGAGAAAGGGAGGACTGCCGACCATACACAAACCTCCATGAAACCTCCGGCGATCAGAGCCAGGGAGGACTGGCGACCAGACACAAACCTTCATAAAACATCTGACCACTCAGAGACAGGGAGGACTGCCGACCACAAACAAGCCTCCATAAAACCTCCGACCACTCAGACACAGGGAGGACTGCCGACCACACACAAACCTCCATAAAACCTCCGACCAATCAGAGACAGGGAACACTGCCGACCATACATAAACCGACATAAAACCTCCGGCGATCAGAGCCAGGGAAGACTGCCGACGATACACAATTAAACCTCCGACCACTCAGAGACAGGGAGGACTACCGACCATACACAAACCTCCATAAAACCTCCGACCAATCAGAGACAGGGAGGACTGTCGATCATACACAAACCACCATAAAACCTCCGGCGATCAGAGCCAGGGAGGACTGGCGACCATACACAAACCTCCATAAAACCTCCGACCACTCAGAGACAGGGAGGACTGCCGACCATACACAAACCTCCATAAAACCTCCGACGATCGGAGCCAGGGAGGACTGCCGACCATACACAAACCTCAAAACCTCCGACCACCAGGCAGGGAGGACTGCCGACCATACACAAACCTCCATAAAACCTCCGACGATCGGAGCCAGGGAGGACTGCCGACCATACACAAACCTCCATAAAACCTCCGACCACTCAGAGACAGGGAGGACTACCGACCATACACAAACCTCCATAAAACCTCCGACCAATCAGAGACAGGGAGGACTGTCGATCATACACAAACCACCATAAAACCTCCGGCGATCAGAGCCAGGGAGGACTGCCGACCATACACAAACCTCCATAAAACCTCCGACGATCGGAGCCAGGGAGGACTGCCGACCATACACAAACCTCCAAAAAACCTCCGACCACTCAGAGAAAGGGAGGACTGCCGACCATACACAAACCTACATAAAATCTCCGGCGATCAGAGCCAGGGAGGACTGGCGACCAGACACAAAGCTTGATAAAACATCTGACCACTCAGAGACAGGGAGGACTGCCCACCACAAACAAGCCTCCATAAAACCTCCGACCACTCAGAGACAGGGAGGACTGCCGACCACAAACAAAGCTACATAAAACCTCCGACGATCAGAGTCAAGGAGGACTAACGACCACACACAAACCTCCAAAAAACCTTCGACGATCAGAGAAGGAGGACTGCCGAACATACACAAACCTCCATAAAACATCCAACTACTCAGAGACGGGAAGGACTGCCGACCATACATTAACCTCCATAAAACATCTGACCACTCAGAGACAGGGAGGACTGCCGACCACACACAAACAAACCTACATAAAACCACTGGCGATCAGAGCCAGGGTGGACTGCCGATGATTATTGGAGTTTTAGGGCACTGCAGCTACAAAGGCTATGTATGCCCGTCAGAATTGTGCTACATCATTCTGAGATTGTCCCTATTAGTCCCCAGAGAGGACTGCCGACCATACACAAACCTCCATAAAACCTCCTGTCGCAACCGCTCATTTTGTGTCTCGTGTTGCAGATAATGTGTGTGAAGCTAAGGAAATGTATTGTGACTGCCAGAAGAAATACTTTTGTTGATGCATGCTAGCTGAATGGCAATCAAGACTTAACGAGCATGATTTTTCAAGCTGCTGATCAATGCACTGCGCACCTGCCGGGCATTTGGAAACATTTTTGGTGGGTTTCAACTTAAAGCATTCAGTTTGCCACTGCTGCACATTGCTTGTGTGAGTTGTGTGCCTTGAGCATGTTAAAACTCTGATGCTTTGCATTAAAGCATGCAGCTTGGTTGAGTGATTACTGCATGTGCGCATGACTGCTTAATTGTCCCTCTTGGGAATCCATGCTAATGGTGTAACAGCATGTTCGTTATGCTATTTCAGAAACCACATCAGTACGTGTCACCAAGGTCACCAAAAGTTAGCGCTCTGGTTCCTCGGGTCCTTCAATCATCTGTAGGTCATGTTCCTAAATTCCTTTATGGCAAGCAGCAACAAATAAATGTTTTCAAGCTGATACTGTGTGAGTGTTCATAGGTTTACTCCGGCGGTAGCGACAGTTCCAAAAGTGTTCTAGTTGGATACATTAAAGGCCATGGATACTGACAGGACTGCTGTTTTGAAGAACATTCGGGCAAGAAAGTTAGGCTCGTTGACAAGGTCAAGAAGGCGAGCATTCATTCTCATCGATAGTAAAGGCAGTAGAACCCAACTCACTGCGCTGATAGGAGAGATAGACGAAGCCTTTGAGGCCTTTGAAGAGGCTCAGTATGAATTTGTCAATTCTCTAGTAGAGGAAGAAGAAATAAAGCAAGCTCAGAAATACCTTGAACAGGTTGAACAACAACATCGAGAGGCAATTGAAAGGATCAAGGATCACCTCACCTCAAGAAGAGATGAAGCATCATCCGTAGCAGCTTCCCTTTTCAAGCACTCCGAGGCTTCTGGATTGTCTTCTAAATCCCGGAATGCAGATATTGAAGCTAGACTAAAGGAACTGAAGTTGCAACAACTAGAAAGAAAGATGGAACAGGAAAAGGAAGAGATGTAGTTTCAACATCGGAAGAAAAGACAGGAAGCTCAAGATGAATTGGAAGTTGCTACGCTGGAAGCTTCACTAAGGAAAGCTGCAGTTAATGAGCTTTCTGGGAAAGGAGGGATGATTTTGTTGGCGAAGAGGGTCTTGATGACATCGACGCCAGAGGAAAATCTACCAAGAATGGTGCTTAAGACAGAAGTGGTGACAAGAATGCAGCAGGGGAAGCAGTCAACAAACAAGCTGAAGTTGTCAAATCAGTTTCATGTAAAGCTCATGTCACAGAAACGGAGACTCAGATTAGTCATGACTCATGTACTCTCTTTTCAAAGAGCCTTCTTCGCTTCATCCTTCCTGTTTTCAACGGAAACCCCATTCAGTGGCCCAAGTGGTATGGGATTTTCAGAGCCCTGGTGCATAATCAGGCATGCCTCACTTATGCAGAGAAAATGATGCATCCGCAGGCATCGGTATCTGGTCTGGCTTCTCAATGCATTACTGGAATGCTGTTCGATCCTGCCTTGTACTGCGATACCATGAGGACTTTGGAGGAACGTTTTGGTCAAGAAGAGATAGTTGTGCATGCAAACCTGAACGCTGTATTCTCAGCCACATCCCCGAGCTACACAAATGCTGCCAGCCTAGAAAAGTACCATGCTCTGGTGAACTCGGCTGTCGTTGTTCTCCGAAACCTGGGTTACGTGGGTGACCTTGAAAGTAGTGAAATCTGAAGAGGGTGGTTGAAAAGCTGCCAATGTAGTTGAAGAGGTCATGGGGTGAGCAGGTTCTGAATATGGCTCCAGAGAGGCCAAGCCTATTGAGCTTTAACTGTTGGCTTGGACGCCAAGTTAAAATCAGTCTGAACTGTGCGAGGGGACCTGATTCTGAAAGACGGCAAGTTATTCGGCGGACAGCGATGACTACGACAGCGCCACAGGCAACATGTGCAGCCTGCGGAGGGGGCCACCAGTTGGAGGTCCGTGCCTGCTTCCTGGCGATGTTGCCTGATGATCGGGCTCAACTTGTAGCGAGCCGCGGCCTGTGTTTCTTTTGCCTCGCAGACGGACACAGGCTGCGTGGTTTCCAGTCAGCAGCAGTGTGCGGCAAGGACGGTTGTTTGATGCGTTATCATGACCTCTTACATGGGAGTCAAAGGATTCTCTTTCATGACTCAGGGCGAGCGCCAGCAAGACAACCTTCAAGGGAACCAGAAGCAGCTCAGCGCACCGTGGCGTCAGCCCTGCCTCAGCGAGAAGAAACAACAACACTGCTCCAGCTAGTTCAGGTCCGTGTCCATGGTCAGAATGGGCGTTACAGGGATGTTTGCGCCTTAATTGACCCAGGGGCACAGACGTCCCTGTGCTGCCACGACGTGTTAGAAGAACTAGGGATACAAGGCGAGGAAAAGAAACTAGTCCTTAAAAATGTGGAGGGAGCTGGCGGGGAGCAGACGTCACTAAGGGTGGCGTTAGAACTTAGTGCCCTGAAGTCTGAAGACCTTCAAAGGATTCATGTGCCGGAGGTTTTCGGCGTCACCAACATAAACGTTGACGTTCCCAACATCCCTGCAAACGAGAAACGTTCTTGGCATCATGTACGTGACCTGGACATACCAAATCTGGAACGATGTAAGGTTGAGTTGCTTCTTGGAGCAAGCGTCATTGAGACTCTTCTGCAGCTGAGGCCCGAGTAGGAAGCAGAAATCAGCCGGTGGCTATAAAGACTGCCTTCGGTTGGACCCTTACCGGTACTATCAAGGATTCGTACCAGAGACGAGACGTCAAGTCCTACTCATACATCGTCTGAGAGATGACAACGACATGCACCAGATGGTACAGGATTGGTGGACCACAGAAGCCTTTGGTACCGAGTTCAGCGACCCCTCCAGTATGTCAGTCGAAGATACCCGGGCACTGGGAATCATGGAAACCACAACAAAGTACCTCGGGGGGGGAGATTCGAGACTGGGCTCTTATGGAAAAGGGATGCACCTATTCTGCCTGATAACAAAGAAATGGCCCTACGTCGACTCCAGACGCTGGAAGAGTCTACAACGTCGGCCAGAACGAGCAAGTGTGTACACTGAAACTTTGAAAGGGTTTGTGGAGAGAGGTCACGCTCGTAAGCTTTCACCAGACGAGGTGGCCATGTATTCGCCTGTATGGTGGTATCTTCCGAACCACGCAGTTCTGAATCCGCACAAACCTGGCAAGTTGAGAGTAGTGTTTGATGCGGCGGCTACCTGTAAAGGTACTTCACTCAACGACCAACTATTGACTGGTCCAGACCTTCTCTTGAGTCTTCCGGAAGTGTTGAGATTTAGGGAGGAGAGACTGGCGCTTGTCGCAGATGTGAAACAGATGTACCATCAAGTAAGAGTGAGAGAAAAGGACCAACCAACCAGCTCTCAGTTTCATGTGGAGAGACCTGGATCAAACAAGAGAACCCGATGTGTTCCAGATGATGGTCACCATCTTTGGGGCGAGATCCAGCCCAGCGTCTGCCAACCTTGTGCTCAGGGAAACAGCCGCTGATCTGGCTGGGAACTCAGAGGAATGGCGAAGAGCTGGAGATGCTGTGCTCTCGCATTTTTATATGGACGACTTCTTAAAGTCAGAAAGGGACATTAAAGATGCCAAAACTATGCAAGTGCAGCTGACGAACCTCCTGCAGAGAGGAGGATTCTGTCTCACTAAATGGAAGAGCAACTGCAAACAGGTGCTAGAGTCTGTACCGGACGAGCATCGAGCACATTCGGATCTTCTAATGCCTACAGAGAGTCTTCTTGGGTACATGTGGAACCCACAGGATGACGTGTGAGTTTGAGAACCATTGACACAAATGTAGCGGCCACCAAACGCGGGGTAGTCAAGGCTGTAGCAAGATTATTTGACCCTCTGGGGCTGATGTGCCCGATAGTATTACGTGCCAAGATACTAGTACAAAGTTTATGGGAAAAGGGCTATGGTTGGGATGACCCACTGGATGAGCAAGATGAAGGAGAACTCTTGGCTTGGCTGAGTAAAGTTTCTATGATTGGCAGCTTCCAGATCCCTAGATGTTACAAGTCAAACATCTTCCACACTGAAGAGACTCAGCATGAGCTTCATGTGTTTGGAGACGCGTCAGAGAAGGCCTTTGGTGCGGTAGCATACATGAAGACCACCGATGGAAGTGGAAGCAGCCAGGTCTTGCTCGTTATGGCCAAGTGAAGAGTGGCTCCTCTTAAGAAGATATCCATAGTTCGCCTCGAGTTGCAGGCTGCAGTAATGGCTATCAGAATGGCAAACGCTATTCGAGACGAACACCAATATCCGCTTGATCGCGTGATATTCTGGACTGACAGTCAGGTAGTTTTGAAGTATCTTCAGAGTGAGTCACACAGGTTTCACACCTTCAACGCTAACCGAGTCACTGAAATCAAAGAGGCGTCCCGTTCACAACAGTGGCGGTACGTTCCCAGTGCCATGAACCCCGCTGATGCCTGCTCGCGGGGAGAACGAGCCGAAAGGCTCATATGTCGACAAGAATGGGTGTGTGGCCCTCCATTTCTTTCAGGCAGAGAAGAGTCATGGCCTCTGCAAGTTTCGCCTGTGCATGATTTGCAGGGGGATCCTGAAGCCAGAACATTGCTGACAACAGGGCCAACAGTGGCGGAGGTACCGGTTCTTCCAGAGGCGGACAAGTACTCATCCTGAAAGAAGTTATTTATTTATTTATTTATTCAAGTAAATCGCCAACAGAAAATGATCCAATAACAGGCGAAGTCGATGTAAGTAAAAGGAAAACTATGTACACAGATGAGAGACACACATGTAAAAAGCGGTAAAAACATCAAAATGTGAGTGATGAGTAAGATGCAGGTGATGATAAAACCGACGGTAAAAGTGACGGTAATAAAAGCTAAACAGTGCAAATATATGCAAGAACATGTTCAAGTATTGTAGAGTTGTAGGGTGGATGAAATGATTCCTTCGAAATTTTGTGGCCAAGTGGAGTCATGAAAAGGAGGACTGGGGTAAAACAGGCCCTCTCTCAGCGGCAGAGATGAGGGCGGCGGAGCTGTTGATTATTAGTGCTTCTCAAGGGCGACATTATTCAGATACTGTTGCCGCCCTTAATGTGGGGTATTGTGAACGAGGAAGAACGCTTTGTGAGTTGTCACCATTTCTGGACTCTAATGGCATTTTGCGTGTGGGAGGTCGTCTAGAGAAGGCACCTCTTCCCTTCGAGACGCAGCACCCAGTCATTCTTCATCCTAAAGATGCGGTTACAAGACTGATCATAATGCATGCCCATTTGTCAGTGCTTCATTCAGGATTAGAGAGGACACTTACAGAGTAGCGATCCACATACTGGATCACAAAAGGGAGAGCAGCGGTGAAGCAGGTGCTGCACAAGTGTACAACTTGCAGAAGAAGAAAAGCCGCCCCCTGTCCTCCTATGATGTCCGGTCTCCTCAAGGATCGATTTGACTGCACAAGACCGTTCAACATAGTTGGAGTCGACTACTTTGGCCCCCTGATGGTGAAGAGACTATGTAAAACTGAAAAACGATATGGAGTTCTCATCACATGTCTATCGACGTGAGCCGTTCATCTGGAGGTGGCGACAAACCTCAAACCTCCATAAAACCACAAACCTCCATAAAACCTCCGACGATCAGAGACAAGGAGGACTTCCGACCATACACAAACCTCCATAAAACCTCCCACCACTCGGAGACAGGGAGGACTGCCGACCATACACAAACCTCCATAAAACCTCCCACCACTCGGAGACAGGGAGGACTGCCGACCATACACAAACCTCCATAAAACCTCCGACCACTCAGAGACAGGGAGGACTGCCGACCATACACAAACCTCCATAAAACCTCCGACCACTCAGAGACAGGGAGGACTGCCGACCACAAACAAGCCTACATAAAACCTCAGACCACTCAGAGACAGGGAGGACTGCCGACCATACACAAACCTCCAAAAAACCTCCGGCGATCAGAGACAGGGAAGACTGCCGACCATACACAAACCTCCATCAAACATCTGACCACTCAGAGACAGGAAGGACTAACGACCACACACTGGCGTAAATAGAAAACTCCTAACCACGAACAGACGTACAGGCACTACCTGACCGGATAACGCCGTAGTATTCTAAGAAAGACCTAATGCTGGCGTAGTATGCCGTCAGAAGAGTTGAAGTTGGTTGAAGTCCTTTTTCAGTTAGTCCGAAATGTTCCAATCAGAAGGCCTAATGCACAGTTTGGCTGACAAACGATGCTAGAGATGTTGACAAATAACGTGCGTTTGGTGTCTAGTATAGTGCCTTGATCACGAATTTGGTTCATGGATTCAATAACAACGTTGCCGATATGGTACTGTGTCTGGATAGGTGCGTGAACGATTTGCACTTTATGGAATTTAGAATGAGACCCCACCTAACGGACCACCTCTGCAAACTACCTTGGTCGTGTTGCAGCAGCAGCCCAGCTTATTTTCTAGCGGTATATTCGGTCTTATTTTCAACAGAAACATGGCCGAATCCAGTACTTTCAATACAGATTGCCGCTGAAACCATTCCAGACAGATTTGCATGACGTGTCATAATCCCTTTAAAGGGAATGTAACACCTTCAAAACGTGATTTTAACTGAGATAGCCAAGTTTAAAGCAAGTCGGAAAACCCGGTGCTCAATGTATCAGTTGTCTTGGAACTCGAGATTTCCGCAGAAAAAACTAAAACCAGCCTGCAATGTACCCCTCATGTACCCTTAGCAGGAGGTCACAGTTGTCATGGCTGTTGGTGTGACGACATATGCTGACGTCACGGTGAGCATCAGCCAATCGAAGCCCTTGAAGCGTTTCGAGTATGGTAGTGGTTGCCAGATCATGACATCATCCACATGCAGATATTTATTTATTTCCCTAGAGGAGCATTAAAAAATAAAAATATTGAGCTTATTGTACATTTTTTCAGAGAAATCATGAGTGGTGTCATTATTTTCAGCTAAAAGTACGCCTAATTACACTAAATTCCAGGATTCGACCAAGGTGCCACATTCCCTTTAACATGTTTCAGCCATATAAGAAAATGCTTCCATTGGATATCCGAAAACAATATACCAGTTTGGAGGGCAGTGAAGATAATGTGCTCTGTGGATGAAAATATAACAAATCTAGCAAAACATTTCGCGATAAATATATACGAACTTTCACGTATTTGGAATAGTAGCAATCCCAATTTTCAAATCATAAGTTTTAACCATTCGCTCGCACTTTGTGTTTCGACGGCTGGTCTGGCTTGTTTGAACCACGGTACTTTAACTACGGGTACAACCAAGTTTCCTACTAAATCTAGTCCTCCCCTGATGACGTCACGAAACTTTCCCTCTAAATTCTAGGAGAATTTATCAGGTTTTGGAAGGATCAGCTGGAACATACCAAGTTTAGGCGTATTTTGGCAGCAATCCAGTATAAACCGAAATCAACTTCCTTCCCCCATTAAACAGTAACCTTTATGTTAACGGCAAGCAGCGTATTTTACGTGCATCGGTTGAAAAAAACAAAATACTTCAAAGAATTTGATGACAGGGTATGTCTTTATTTGATCAACACAAGCCCAGTTGTATTTATGAAGTCATAAACAGTAATTTTGACGAACATGCCGACATGGATAAATCAACAAAAAATACAAATAGAAGCAATTTCTAGCTGCTCACTCGCAAATTTACATACCTTCCATCACGCAAATCCAAATTATCAGCACCCGCATGCTGATAATCTGACTGCTTGCTGAAAAAATGCAGAAGCGTCGAGTAGGACGAAAACCCAGCAGTACCCGACCATTGGAGTCAAATACCTGAAGCTTGATGTTCCGAAAACTCGCCTAAATTTCTTATCACGCACGTCGGCATGGATTAAATTAAGAACAAAATCATAAATGTCAATGTAAAATCTGCAAACTCCTTAAAATCTGTCCGCATTTATTTACAGCCGACAAAAATACGTTTCAATTTCCCCGCGAGATCAAGCGATCCGGTGTTTATTGTTGTTTTCGGGAGCTGCCATGGTAACAGCAATCAACATCAACGGCCGATCAAAATCGAGATCGGTCTGTTTCAGTCTTACAGCAAACGGCTGCTAGTGCTAAAGCTGCTATTATTTTGACACGCTCTAGGAAATTTGAAAAAATAATATTCTACGCCGGAGTCTCTGCAAAACGCATGATGGTTTCAAAGATAAAGATGATTCAGCTTTCTCCTCGACCATATCAATTTTGATGATCCAGTTCTTACATAGATTTTTATAGCTTTAAAAAGTGTGATTTCTCCAATGCCCTGCATAGTAACCGTTGTGCCCTCCCAGCCCTGATGACGTAATGCCCCCAAACACCTTGAACGGGGTCTGGTTTGAACTGCTTTATAGGACGCAACATTTCCCCATATAATTCAAGAGGCAGTATGCTCTTTACCAGCGGCTAAAAATCCAAATAGCGCAGGCACCCTGGAATTCCGATTTGATCTTGCTGCCGCCAGACCTGGCGCTGGTCTGACGGCCTTCCACGACCGCCACGCTGATCACTGCAGTGGACTTCAGGATCGGAACCCAGCCACGCCGGCCCAGACAGGAGCGGAACCATATACAGCCACAGACAGCAGACGGTAGCGGAACCCAGCCACGCTGGCCCAGACGGCAGCGGAACCACGGACAGCCAAGCCGGCCCCAGGTGACATCGGAACGACGGACAGCAACGCCGAAACAGACGGTAGCGGAACCACAGACAGCCACGGACAGCCACGCCAGCCCAGACGGCAGCGGAACCACGGACAGCCACGGACAGTCACGCCGGCCCAGACGGCAGCGGAACCACGGACAGCCACGGACAGCCACGCCGGCCCAGACGGCAGCGGAACCACGGACAGCCACGCCGGCCCCAGGTGACAGTGGAACCACGGACAGCCACGGCGGCCCAGACGGCAGCGGAACCACGGACAGCCACGGACAGCCACGGCGGCCCAGACGGCAGCGGAACCACGGACAGCCACGCGGCCCCAGGTGACAGTGGAACCACGGACAGCCACGGCGGCCCAGACGGCAGCGGAACCACAGACAGCCACGGACAGCCACGCCGGCCCAGACGGCAGCGGAACCACGGACAGCCACGCCGGCCCTAGGTGAAGCGGAACGACGGACAGCAACGCCGAAACAGACGGCAGTGGAACCACGGACAGCCACGGACAGCCACGCCGGCCCAGACGGCAGCGGAACCACGGATAGCCACGCCGGCCCCAGGTGACTGGAACCACGGACAGCCACGGACGGCCCAGACGGCAGCGGAACCACGGACAGCCACGGACAGCCACGCCGGCCCAGACGGCAGCGGAACCACGGATAGCCACGCCGGCCCTAGGTGAAAGTGGAACCACGGACAGCCACGCCGGCCCCAGACGGCAGTGGAACCACAGACAGCCACGGACAGCCACGCCGGCCCAGACGGCAGCGGAACCCACTTGAGGTCCTGCACGCTGAGCGTCAGCTTCTCGGTGAGGTACTCGGCGTCGGAGCGGAGGTCCTCATCAGCGCTGTAGCGCTGGCTGATCAGCTCCAGGTGGCGCAGCACCTTACACTGCACCATCTGGATCGAGTTCTCCCGCGCCAGAGGCTCGCTCTCCACCTTATCCACCAGGTTCTGCGGGGAGACCACGGACATCGGTCACAGACGGACCAACACATACGTTGAGATGGTCGCAAATGGACAAGCAGACCACAAAGTAGTCATACACGACATGACAGGGTTGAAGAGGTAAAAAACACACACAGGGTCACACAGAAGGCAAACCAGTCACTTATTTCTCAAATTTGGCAATTTTAGCTTCCAAAGACGTTCTTAGTGACTTAACTTTTTTCTTAGTGACTTAACTAGTGAAGCCCAGTATGTTAGCCGATCAGGTTGGCAATGAAAACATTGTAATGGAAGCAGAATTTTGAGATCAAAAGCAGCCGTATCGGGGCACGGGTAAACAGCCGACCTCCACGCCACGGGGCGGCGGGAGATGAGAGGAGAGCTGGACGTACCCGGAATGTAGCGATGCACATCCGCACCACCTTCTCCTTCTCCGTGTCGATCAGAATGTCCGACAGCATCGGAATCAGATTATACCTGCAAACATCGCCGCCGGGTCTGTCCCTCAGTCTGGCATCTACAGACCGGCCTTCCTTAGACTGCTATATACCCCAGGTATCGTAAAACACAACGTAACGTCATGCCATAATGAAAGAACAACTAAATGTATTGTAATACAAGCTGGTCTGTAAAAGAATCCCGCTGCGCGAAAACAGCACATTTGATCGCAACCATAGCTGAGGGAAAATATGGTTTCAGTGTGACCAGTTCTGATTCTTTCAGCCGACCTGTTTTGTTGCAGTTTTTTGGTGTGCAAGACAATCGATTTTGACATTTTACCTAAATGCTGCATTCGGATCCAACAGCATCCCCAACAAATAAAACCAAGGCGAATTTCCACACTCCCTATCACCTCCATACACCAGAGTGCGTGCACACCCACTTGCTCATCTCCTGGGCGATTTCCTTGTTGAATGTGAGCACCCAGAGGCAGAACACTAGCTGGTACTGGCACTGGAAGTTGACCCCGGAGGAGAGTACCGCCAGCAGGGTGGACACGCCGTCCACGCGCACGAACGCGTGGCGGTACTCGTTGATGCGCAGCATCAACTGCAGACACCGCGCCACCGTCGGCAGGTAGTCGTTCTCCTGCAGACGGCAGAGATGGTTAATGTCCGTCAAACAAGTAAGAACTGCAGACACCGCGCCACCGTCGGCAGGTAGTCGTTCCCCTGCAGACGGCAGAGATGGTTAATGTCCGTCAAACAAGTAACAACTGCAGACACCGCGCCACCGTCGGCAGGTAGTCGTTCTCCTGCAGACGGCAGAGATAGGTAATGTCCGTCAAACAAGTATCAGTTGCAGACTCGGAGTCATTCTGCACATAAAAATGGACACGGTCAATGTCTAGCAAACAGAACGGCAGCGGACTTGTGTCCGCCGAGACTGGAGCTGCAGCATTACTGACCGTTTTGCGGAGCTGGTCCTTGAGCCAGGTACAGTAGAGCTGCAGGTCGGTGCCGGCGATCTGTTCGCCCCCGTCGCAGGCCAGCCGCGCCACTATCCAGGCGGTCAGGTTGATGCTGATGTCGTCCGGCCTGTTCAGCAGGTTCAGGAACGGCGCCCACACACTCTCGCCCTTGCGACTCGCGTATTCGCGGAACACGCGGCCGTTGCCCTTCTCCTGTGCACGCCGCACGCCCCAGTCAGATATCGCCCGCCCTTAACCAAGCCCTTCTCCTGTGCACGCCGCACGCCCCAGTCAGCTATCGCCCGCCCTTAACCACGCCCTTCTCCTGCGCACGCCGCACGCCCCAGTCAGCTATCGCCCGCCCTTAACCAAGCCCTTCTCCTGTGCACGCCGCACGCCCGTTAGATATCGCCCGCCCTTAACCAAGCCCTTCTCCTGTGCACGCCACACGCCCCAGTCAGCTATCGCCCGCCTTTAACCACGCTTGAAACCGGCGCTGTAGCGCACTGAGGGCTTACCTCACAGGACGAATCTTTATTACGGAACCTCACGCTGCCTTATAGAAATCACATTCCCGGCTTCAATCGCCCATATTTTTATCTAAGCAGATAATTCCGCACAAAAAAGCCTTTGTTGTGCTTTTCCACTTCGTCAACGGCCTTAATGCGGGTGAAATTCTCCAGAAATGACCCGACAAAAATATCACTGTTTGAGAAGAAAGTGTCAAAATATGCTATCAGGACTATTATTGGCCTGCAACTCCAGATATGGGCGAACTGGGCCAATAAAGCAGAGCTCCCCCGCCGCGCTGGGAGACGGTGACACTTGGAATATGACTCTTTCATATATAATTGTGTGATATAAGCAATAGAGGTGGTACCGAATGCGAACCAGCTTCCTCTTCGGTGTATTATTGCTCGAATTGCATGAAATTCCAGCTTCCAGAATCAATGCCGAAAACAAATTGTATTAGAAAGGTCTCGGCTGCTACACAAAGAGAAAAAGGAAGGTTATCCTCAATTAAACGTCTTAAATATTATTTTTGGCATTACTATATCTTTTCTCGCTAACTTTAAATAGGTTTTACCTACAGCCACTTCGATGATCCATGCAATATAACAAACTATCTACATAAAATGAGATGCTAATACTCCGAGGTCAAGCTCCCAACCATCAGCAAAAGGGGCATTGCGCTTCGAATCGAGCACCTCCGTCGGAGGCAATTTTCACCCAGTCCGCCCAAACCAGACGACACTTCCCCCTGCATCAAGTTCTGTCACATGCCGAGCGAACGATATCAAAATTGTGCAGATAATAAAGGCAACAACAGATGGCCCGCTTCACACTCCTGCCTTCGAAGTATTGCAACTAAACACCGACACAAGTCTCCCACCCCCCACCGGCCGTGATCAGTCGACGCCTTAGTCTTTGGATGCGATCGACCATTCCAGCAGGAGATATACCAGCCATCGCCGAGATACCAAGCAGACAACAATAGGCGAAAAATCTTTCGTCAAGCAGCTTCACTCTGTCGCGGCAGTTTACTCGTTGAAGCATGCAAGCCTAAACAACTTCCATTTTAACCAGCAAGGATCGGGGCGAAAATCTCAAGACCTTATGCTACCGCAACGGGAATCGAAAAGCGGGAACTGAACAGAACTAGCAATAGTGCGCAAACATTGCAGTTGGTGTTCTACTGGTGGAGAGTCCACCCCGACCTACCGACAGCATGTCCTCGATAATGACCAGCAGGTACTGGATGGTGTTGTCCTTGCAGATGTGTCCCAGCAGGTTGAGGAACGTCTTAGCGCACTGGTTTCCCTGGTCACGCACCAGGGCATTCCGTTTCTGTGTGTCTTCCAGAACCGCCTCGTACGCTTGGATGAAGTTGAAATCCTCCTGACTGATCATCTGGGATCTGAGGGCGACACAACGTGGCGTCAGCGGGGGGCGAGGGAACGCGAGCTTCGCGGATTAGACACCGGGTGGCGCTGTCATCGCGCTTTCGGGCCTAAGCTGCAAACGAGTATCCGCCTTACTATTTCCTTACAGAGTTAGACCAGGCCTAGTAAGTACAACTACTTCCGAACGGAGACTTAGTCTTATGTTGAAAAGTCTACTGAGAAGCCGTTTTCAGCTCCTGAAATCGGTGATTTGGAATACAAGCTTCGGAACAGGAAACCCGCGTGCCACTGATAGTTTTCGAAATTTAAAGCGACATATGAGGCGCACGGAGCCTCAGTATCTACCAAAAATTGTTAAAATTTCGGTCACATAGTTCAAATAGTGCGAGGCACAGGCTCAGCGACGAGCTCGGTTCGATAACCGTCGGGCCTTCGCACAACTCTACTGACTTGTGTCTGGTCTGTACCCAATGGTAGAGCACCAGGGCAGCAAATGGACAGGCCACTACATTGATCCTCTGCTGCAACAAGCCGGCGGAGCGCTGATACCGTATCATGGACGCCAATATCAAAGAAGCGCCAGCCGCGAAAGAGACGGAGGCACCAGCATACACGCTCACTTACGCCGCCAGAAATGCTACACGGAGCAAGTGCAGTGTAGCAAAAGGGTGCAACCCTCTGAACTTTGTGGTAGACAATACTTTGCATTGAGATTGAAATTGTTTATGCTGATGGTGTTAAAACTGGAAACAATTTGAAATAAATATAACTGTGACAAAAAAGTGAACGATAATAACGAGCCCAATCTCGTAATTTTCGGCTTTAAAGTAGGTAGTTCCTAGTCAGAATGGAATTGAAGATTCACGGCCCCCTCCACACACAGGGTTTATTCCTGCTAGTGTCACAGCAAAAAGTCCCAACACAGTACCAGCATACGCATTTTTGCTGGCGGCGACATTCATGATAAAGAAAGCAAAATCGAAGGTTTTTAACGCTCGAAAAATGTAATCATAACGGTAAACATACCTAAATAAAACGAAACAAAAATGAGCGAGACCCAACATTCATGTTGCATAAAAGGAACAACGTGTGATGAGTTGGAAACGCATCACATTAGCTGAGAGTAAAATAATGTTTGTAACTTAATTCACTCCATTTATCACCATCTTCGTAAACATCTGCCCCATATCTTTCGCACCAGGTCGCTTGCTTTCGAGTATCATCAATATGAAAAACGGGCCGGTATGTACTCACTGAAGGTAGTTCTGCCAGTTCACATTTTTGGCTTTGATCTCGGCGGCCTGGACCTGCAGCAGACCCGTGCACTCTGAAACGAAGGCCACAGGCGCGTCAGGGTAAGGCTCGGCGGCTTCCACTTCAACAGCCCTCCCCATGCGTTCACAACGTCGAGAACGGAAGCATGGACGGTCCAGATCAGGAGGGGGAAGCATGGTTAGTAGGAGGAGGACTGGCCATCTAGCCACAGGCAGATCGCCGGTCTCACTCACTTGTCCTGGAGAACCAGTGGTACATGCCGTGCTTCTGCACCAGCTCTATCAGTCGAGGCAGGCCGCAGGCCGTCATCGCCACCTTCTTCTCCACGCTGGCCTCCACTTCTCGCATCAAGTTCTCGCCGCAGTCGGACCGAAATCTCTGCCGCGCCGCCTTTGCCGCCGGGACGGCCGCTACATCCGGCTCCGAGCGTGAATTTCTGCTCCGAGTTTCGCCGACACGTGACTTCAATTGGCGGGCACTGCCAGATGAGGTTACAGCGGCCATGCTGTCGCAGCTGGCCGGCTTCCGTGCGTCCAAAAATCACGAGTACGGCTTCCAGCAGCGTTACTTTCGCCTCCGCGGCACAACCACTGCCCGGGACACGCACACACGCACACTGTCGGCGCCGGCGTGCCTCGCCACCACCCCTGCGCAGCCGCTGGTATTTTCGTGTTTTCCCCCAACCGCAGACCAATCAGGGGACGCTCCTGCGCCACCCCCGTCCGCCGATAGGGCCCGCGGGGGTTCGGGGCACCGCGGGAACAATAACAAGCCAGTCCACTACCGCTCCATGGGGAGGGGAAGGCTCACCAGGAGAGCAGCCATGCACCCAAACTCACCACAGTCGCCATTCCTGGTCTTCGTTGGGATGACAGATATTTCCAGCACCATGTGCGCGTTCGCTTCGTTATCTCAAGATAGCCAGCATATTTCCGGGGCGGACACTCAGTGCAGCTTCAAAGTCAACCGCACAGGTAAGATTATTTGGCTTGGAGCCAGCTTTGGCAAGACTAAAGCAATACTTGAACTGAAAAGATGCAGCCACGAGTAAGGTGAATCTTTGCCGTCCGAGCTGAAGGTGGACTGCTTTTCCATTATTTGGAAAGCTCTTCACAACTATCGAAAATCAATACTAAACTGCAAGTGACCCTTTCATACTGTTCCTGTACATGCTTATACATATATGTTTCTTTATTTAGTATTTTGACATGCGCCGGTGTTTTGTGCTTGTCTGTCCCTCCAAATCACACAAATTATTTCCAAAGTACTTACACCACAGTACCCTTCATACATTAAGAAATACGCTACGTTATTATTTCTCAGCTACGGATGAGGAAGCTCCAATTCGGTCGTTGCTTAAGCAATCAGTGCACTCATGACAAACAACCCAGTAATTTGTCTTCAGAATGATTATCCTACGGGTTGATTCGGGGACATCCCGTTCCATCTCGCCTGATGTCGGCATTGGGAAGTCCGGAGGCACGCGCAGTAGGGGGGTCCTAAATTCCCCACCCAGTCCGCCATTTTTCCGAGGTGGTGGGAGAGCCGTTCGCAGTCAAGAAACGGTACTCGGCTACATTTGATAGAATCCATGGGCGCTTCGATCAGAGAGGGAATTTTGAGAATCGGCAGATAATGTTTTTACTTATAAGCGGTGGCGGATCTAGCCGGAGGGTTTGGGAGGGGCAAACCAAAGTCGAAAAGCAAAGCAAAAAAAAAACGTCGCGCAGTGCAAAATTGCGTTAAAATATGCCTTTTCGGAAGGATTTTGTGAACTTGAGACGAAAAGCAAGAAAAAAGGCCACAGGGTTAAAAACATGGACTCGAGATACTTTTTTTCCTATCCAAGCCCCAATATTTACACTGAACTTCACTAATTCTGTTTGAAGTTGAGAGTTGAAGCACCAAAATCTTGCTTACAAGCTAAAAAGGAGTCGGGGGAAAAAGGAGGTCAATCGCTTTGGGGGGGGCAAAAACAAAGTTTTGCCCCGAGCTTTTCCGTTGGGGGAAAGGGCAATCCTTTTTGCCCCCCTGGATCCGCCACTGCTTATAAGCTTTCCTAGTCAGACATATATTTTGAGACCGTCGTAATCGCGCGGTCGCATCAGTTCGCCTGCACTATAGACCGATTGGTGACGTAATAACGTCATATAATCGATATTATATATCAAGGTCACCCCACATAAAGGTCAAGGAAAGTTGAAAGGTCACAGGCTTCGCCGGTAGTTCTCAGTGGTCATGTTTCGTAGCAAAATTCGCGTTCTATGGACCGTTTTGGTGTCTACCAAAATTGGTAAAAAATTTGTTTTCGGGTCAATTCTGAGGTAACATAACATAACATAACATATATTTCATCATTACATCGCAGTAGAATAAAAAATGTTTGGCTCGGTTGAGGCAAAAGGGCCAACGGCACTTAATTCCAGGCCCCTCTCGAGCTCTAGTATAAAACTAGTTACCTATAATGACGCATGGATTTTCAACATTCAAGCACAGCACACACACATACACCCACACACGCACAAACATGTTTGGAAATTGTTTTACAAAAACACAAACCATAAACACATGAATAACTAACTATGGTATTTTCTAAAATATTGTTTCCTAACTACATTAAATCATTTGTACCTCCCGTCTAGCCACGGCGCCACGCTCCCTCACCAACTCCACCCTCAGTAAATCCTTCCTGGTATTGTTGCTTCGCCGAGTGAATCTGGAGGCAGCTAAGATTTTGATAATTTTTTGCCCTACCATGAATTGGAACGAATCTAAAAAGTGTTGATTTTATTAGGAACTTTTGTACAACTGTTGCGGTGATCTTGCAAAGTATTTTGTCTTCAGGTCCGAGAACTATGGTGCTGATTTGTGTGGTAATAGGCAGGTCATTGAAATTTATGTGGAGAATACCAGAGAGTTCGAGAAATGGCTCAGCCCTGAGCCCATCGTAATGAGGGCAAGCTAGGTTTACAGACAAGTGTTTAATGTCCTCTCTTGGATGACCACAGTCACAGGCTGGGGAGTCAAACCTGCCAAGGGCATGTCTGTGTGCCAATCTAGGTGGTGGACACCCGGGCTAATTTTCCTCTACTCTTGTATTTTACATTTCCCCACTCTTCATCTACTCTTCTCACTCTTACTACTAACGATTGTGAATTAACTCTTAGAATTGTGAATAATTTTAATGAGAATATGTTTAATTATGATATTTATAAAGTTTTATGTTATATTGAACTTTAATTTTTCCACTGTGATATATTTTCAATATAATTTACACTGCACCCTGAAATTTGTCTGTGACCATTCAGTGCCGACGATTCAAGCCTAATCTGTGTGTGGAGTCTGTTGCCCAGTCTCGCACGAAAGGAAAAATAAGATTTCGGAGTTTCAGGGACGCGAGTTCTTAATATCTTTTTTTGAAGTGTAAAATGTTGTTAGTTTGCCGCAGCTCTTGCGGAAGACTATTCCACACTCTTGTGACTCGGGGAACAAAAGAGTTAAAGTAGGAGGATGTGCTGGATTCTGGATATGAAAGATATTTGTTAAGCGTATTTCTGAGGACTCTGGAAGTATCAACATGTCTAGGATTCGGTATTAAGTATTTAATATACTGGGGCACTCTGTCATCAAACATGATACGGTGGAAGAGAAGAATGCCATTTGTCTCCCGTCGTTTTTCCAGTGTATACCACCCAAACTCTTCTAGCAGTTTTGTCCTCGAAGTCCTTCGCGGCACTCCTGTTATTAATCTGGCAGCTCTGGTTTGGACTAAATGGTCTCATTCAGACAAAAACTGCAAGTTAAGGCTAGCGGAATCTTACTGTCAGATATAGTTCCGCCACATATATCATACTAAAATTTAGTACATCAAAAACGTCAAACGTACCATATTTTTTAATGGATTGATTATATTCAGAGTATTCACTCGACTTATGATTGGAACTTACATATACTCGATCCTTGATAATGATAGCCTGTGGCAAATTAAACCAGAAACAGAAAAAGCTTAAAACATAAGGGGCCTACCTAGAGAATCCCAAACAACCCCCAAGTCCCAAATCCATAGGGGGCTTCCTAAACAAATCCCGCGCGGGGAACTCTACTCTTTCCCCCACCTCTTGGAAGAGTGACCAGTACGGTAGGGGAATCCATCACGTTACCCAACCTGGTTGGGTATCGTTTGGGGTTCCCCGTACGATCCCCAAATGTTTCCCCAACCTTCCCCTACCAAAATGCTGGCTGGGTGCCTTTTTTGCCCCCCCCTGGATCCACCACTGCTTATAAGCTTTCCGAGTCAGACATATATTTTGGGACCGTCGTAATCGCGCGGTCGCATCGGTGTTTATGTGATTGTTTTTGGGGATTTGAATGCTGTTGAAATTGAGCAAAGGTGCACTTAATCTGCTTTTGTGAGAAAACGTTTGTTGTATGGTCTTAGATGCATTGAAGGTGATAACTACTTATGGCCATGAGCCAAAATTGAGTCTAGGTCTTTCTGAAGCTTACCCTGCACTTCAGTAACATTATGTGGAGTGTGGCTGGCATGAAGGGAGCTGTCATCAGCAAAGAACATAATATCACTTTCTGTATGGCCAATTAGACCATTCAAGTACATGACTGCCAAGAGGGGCCCTAGGACTAACCCCTGAGGAACACCTGCCTTCAATGCCTCGGGTGATGAATTACTTTCACCTATCTGCACGATTTGGGTTCTTCCACTTAAGTACGACTTGAGCCACTGCAGAAGTGTCCCGTCCATCCCAAATTCAATGATACATTTAGGTAACAAACCATCATGACAAATTTTCTCAAAATATCTCGAGATGTCTAGGTATACTACAGTAAAATCTGAACCTTCATTTAGTGACTTGTAAAGTTTGTCAACCAGGTAGGTGAGTTGAATCTGTGTGTTATGTCCTGGGCGATAGCCACTCTGCTTTGGTGTTAGAAGAGAATGCAGCATTATATGTTGATATGTTGTATTATATGTTTATATATATATATATATATATATATATATATATATATATATTTAGACGACTGACAGGTCCGCTATTTCATGGGCCAACTATCGAACATAGTGGCCTAACATAAGCTACATGCAACATATGTGGACCCCAAGTAATTAGAATGAGGCGGTTAAGAATGAAAACAAAAGAAAAAACAGAGAGAGAGAGAGAGAGAGGAGAGGAGGGGAAAAGAGAGAGAGGGAGAGAAATTATGACATGGGGAGAAGAAGAGGTGTGCAGTCACAGTTTGCAAGGGAAAATTGAACAGGACAAAAAGAGCAGGTAAGGTTAACCCCTTGACATAGCTCCTTGTCTTATAATTCGGTCATATTACAGAATAAAGAAAGGTTCTGACTATCGCTCAGATGAGCTCAAAATGGAGTGAATGAGTGCAAACGATATAATAACAAAAAAGATTGCACATCAGGGTTTATTTTATATTGGCCAGTCTCTATACATTAGTTTCTAAGTTTTACAGATTTACAAATGAATCCTAGTACACTTCTATGAACAGCTTCTTAGTAACTGTTTTAAAGAATGACTTAGAAGGAGGTATATCATTAATTTCAGGGATCTTAATAGCGACAACATTATTCCACACCTTAGGACAGCTGATCGATAGTGCAAATGTTCTATATACTGTTTCTCCTGGGGGTTCTTTGAAGTGCATTCTCCGTCGTGATAATCTAGTGGTGTGATTCAATTCGAATGAGTTTGCAAACACAGTGTCGTGAAATGTTTCACTCGGCTGTGATTAAGTTTTAGTGGTAAGACCTCGTCGCGCCATTTATGATGAAAGATGTTGGTTCCTCTTTTTCTGTATTGCCTCGCGTTGTGTAAAGGCAGGTTATAGGCGATGAATATAAGTCCAACAGGTATTAAGCAGTCGGTCTTCCTCGGATGGCAGCGCCAATTAATATACGTAGAGGTGTCGAATAAGAATCGCGTCGCTACAGATCACTCACTCTCGTAACCTATCTTCTCAAGCGTGATTCCGGTGACCTAGCCTAATCCAGCGTGACCTGGCGTGGTCTGATGATGTCTGACGCGATGCCGACCGTTGCCGGCGCCTGACTGCGGGTCCGCTGGTGAAGACGGTTCTAAGCGCACCCCGGACAACAGCGGGTGCCAGTTCGTATGTCCATCTCCCGAAACAACAGGGCAGTGGACGCCCACCCACACGCCAATGAAATGACTGGATTTGTGAAAAAGATAGACGTCACAGCAACGTCGAAACTGATGAAGCTTTCATCGGCACTGTAGACCGGGTTACGAAGTCTCGCATGACATCCTGCCTGGGCGTCGCTCGCGTGCCGGCACTGGACACCGGATGAAAGTCATCACGCGGCGCGGCCGCGTCTCGGGCCAGCTCTGGGCCGTGGCGCGGGGTGGCTGCCCACCATGCATTCTGACTACATGCTTGAATATTGAAGTAACTTAGTTGAACTGTAACGGTGAAATATGTTGTGGAAATTGCATATTGTGTCATTTTTTTTGTTACACACAGCAGGCAGCCTTCCATGCATGAAACCATGTAGGACTAGTAATTTTTGCTGTTTTATCAGGTCAGGTAGCTTTAGAAAGTTGAGCTTCTTAAAGATTGGACTTGAAGGTGACCTTGGATCAGCAAAGTCAATAATTCTTATTATTCTTTTCTGCAAGTTGATTAATTTGGTTAAGCTGGTTTCATAATTTGACCCCCAAACCAGAGCGCAGTACCCCAGATATGGGAGGATTAGAGCATTGTAGAGCATAAGCAAGGTTTTATTTGTTAGCATGAACTTCGCCCTAGATATGACTCCAATATTACGTCGCAGTGTGTTACAAGTCGTGGATATATGAGTTTTCCATTTTAGGTTTTCATCAATATGTACATACGCCTAAATATTTTATGACTTCGGTTAATTTGCTGATTGTTAAGGGAGATATTGATATCGGGCTTAATTTCATTTATGCAGTATATCTCATAGAAAGTTTTTGCAATGTTAAGAGTAAGTCTATTGGAACATAACCAGTTGTAGATTTTAGGTGATTCTTTGTTGATCTCGACTTCAACATCTTTCAAGCTATCTCCTGAAAAGAAAAGAGAAGTGTCGTCTACAAAGAGGTAGTAATTTGGAGCCGAGGAAGCTTTATAGCTATCGTTTATGTAGATTAAGAAGAGGATGGGGCCCAAAATTGACCACTGTGGTACGCCAATTTCAGAAACTTTGGGCAAGGATTGAACTTCCTTACCTGAAATGTTAAGTTTAGTTATTTGTACTCTGCTTTCTAGATAGGATTTAAATATTTCAAGAGATTCATTCCTAATTCCGTATTTTTCCTTTTTTAAGAAGTATGGAGTGAGGAACTGTATCAAATGTTTTTTATGTCCAAATATATGCCTACACATGATTTGCGATTAGAGACGCAGGATGTATGATTATCATAGATGAGAGATAATGGCATGAAACTTGAGTGTTGCTTTCGAAAGTCAAATTGATAACTGTAGAGGATGTTATTTGTTTCCAAGAAATCTGACAACTGATTATAAAGTATTCGTTCAAGTAATTTCGAAAGAACTGGTAGGATCGATATTGGGTGATAGTTTGTGAAATGATCACGGTTTCCTGATTTGAACAATGGTTTTACTAGAGCTATTTTAAAAATGTCAGGAAATGTATGTTTATCAATGCAAAGATTCATGATAAAGGTAATTTCAGTGAGTAAGTAGGGTGTGAGCTTTTTAAGTATCTTGGCAGTGATAGTATCACAACCAGCACCAGTGTTATTGAGTTCTTTAGTGATATGCAAGACATATTCAGAGGTCACTGGCCTAAGGTTCATAAAATTATCAGTTTGAAAATCACTTAATTATGAGAGGGGGTCTATGTTTGAAGGGGATAGCTGGGATTCAAGAGATTTCCCTATTGTAGCGAAGAGGTGAAGAAGTTATTAAATTGATCAGCTATTTCTTGTGGGTCACTTACTTCCTGGTTGGTGACTGCGAAGGAATCTGGCAGTTTGACTCCTTCTTTTCTTTTTCGCTTTATTATTTCGTTCATTTTTTCCCAGAGCTTGCGATAGTTGCTGCTGTTTTGTTCAATCTTATTTCTATAGAAAGTTTGTTTAGATTGCTTAATTATTGAATTTAACCTATTTCCGTATCGTGTAAAGACAAGTCTATTACGTGTTGTTCTGGTTTTTAAGCATTTTCGATACAATTTATTCTTATTATTTATACATTTCACCATACCAGTAGTTACCCAAGGTTGAATTGGTTCATTCTTGATATTTTTCGTTATTTAGATAAATTGCCTATTTCATTTTTAATTGTATTAGTTAATGTATCAGCATAGAAGTTAGGGTCGCTAGTGGCAGGGGTTTGGTCTAGTTTATGTTTAACACGTCGGGCCAGTGTATCTACTAAGGCTAGGTCAAAATACTTGGTTTGACTGAGGTTTGTGGGTTATTTTTGCTTGACATGCTCAAAATTAATAAAGATTGGAAGATGATCGCTGGTGTCATCAACAAGAAGCCCAGACTTTTGGTAACATTGAGGGAAATTGATAAATAGGTTATCGATTAGGGTTGCAGATGAATTTGTAATTCTGGTTGGAAGTGTAATAGTGGGGATGAATCCAGCTGATGCCATGGACGACATGAAAGTGTCTGCAATTGAGGAATTATTGACTTGTAACAGGTCAATATTGAAATCACCTGCAATGGCACATTTTTTATTCGACTTGGAAATATTGTCCGTAATCATATCAAGGAAATTTAGGAAAGGTGCACTGCCAAATGAAGGGGACCTATACATTGTACCGATGATTATGCTAGATGATTGTAATAAAGATTTTATTCACTCCCTTAAAACTACTAAATTTCTGAACTCATAAAGCTTAAAAACAGTCCCCTCCATAGTCAAAACCTAATGCTTTACACCCAGTCCGAGCATGCTTGAGTACTTGTACCGACGTGTTCGCAAACTTGCACCGACATGTGCCCATCCACTAGGTCGCGCCGAGCGTTAACCCTGCTTAGAGGTGACCGCTTCAAGGCCAAGACACCAAATCCTCGTGCCTTTGGCAAGGGAATGGCAGTCACGAGTTCACAGCGCCCATAAAACTAATGGACTTCCATTAGTGCTATGTAGATCTAAGTGCCGACAGGATATTGCATTAAGATTTGACCCCATCACACCCCAGTTCGCAGACACCTGGCGTACTCTGGTACCCAGTATTCTAGGAAATCCACAGTTGCCCTGATTTCTGGATGATGAAATGTTCTCAGTCAACTCGTCAGCATCCGGTATCAAACCGTATATAAACAGCTGCCTTCAGCGCTGAATAGACAGTCGTGTTTCGCATTCGCCATTGCAACGGGGAAGTTCTGCCGGTCAGCTCCGTGACATGTGACGAGTGGTGACAAGGAGGCTGCTGACAGTGCAGAGTGTTGGAACTGCTGCTGAGTTACGGCCTGTTCACAACGCCAGGCTAAACGTGGGAAAATAAATTGGACTTAGTACAAAAAGTATCTTCATCGCCCATGACGAGGTCCTAACCGCTACGCAACCATAATTCACAGCCACACCAAAGAGCCCATCTTGGTGACAATGATACTGGTGAAGTAATTTCTATAAATGTTGACTGAAATTCAGTCAAATTGCAGGACAGGTCTGGCCTAGCATTATGTTTCAAATTTTCTTTAATATATAGTGCAGATCCCTTGCCACGGGTATGAGCCTCGGGACAATTATTAGGGAAATTATATCCTGGTATTTGGAAGGAGCTAGTTCAAGAAAGAAGACAATATCAGAGGCAAAAACAAGCAGAAAAAAAACTTGAAATGAACTGGGCCCCGGATTGCTCGCAATATAAGAGGATTGCACAAGGAAGAGCCAAGTCCCAAACTAGCAAACTTCCCGGGCAGCCGACATCAGCCGAAAGGTGCCCAGATCAATTAAATTAGGTCTACACAGAGTCTAGACAAGCAAGCTGTGCGACCGGCACCGGGCGCCGGGGCCCCAATCCCGGCGCCCTCCCCCAAACAAAGGTCTGAGGAGGCGAAGGGCGGCAGAGAGTCTTCAGAGGCGGAGGCCCACCACCAAACGACTGTGTCGCAGGCGGGAGCGCCCGCCCCCGGCGCCAGGCTCTTGTCCTAGCGCCTACTCAGGCAACCCCGGACCCAGGGGGCCCGGTGGAGCGGAGGCCTGGCGTAACGGCCGCACAGTGCCGGACGCCAGCCAAGGCACTCTGAACACACTGGACCATCAGCTTTCTAGTCCATTAGAGCACATCGGGAGGGGGAGGCTAGTTTTACCCAATCACAGACTTAGGCACTGTTTCGGCATCAATATCCTGGGCAGGGGGAGTTGTTACAGTGCTCAAAAGAGCTGTGTCATCACAGCCCTCAGAGCTACCTGAAGCACTAGTCAAACTGAGATTCACCTTCGGTTGGCTGAAGGCCCCTATTCACACACCCGCTCATAGAGGAGTTTATGGCGGGTACTGCCATTGAGCTCACCTCTGTGTCAGGGTTGTGTGACACAACCTGGCCACCCCTGGACAGAGGAGGCGCACTTGGTCTGCGATGGGTTCGCCTACTTTGGACAGTCTTCCATGTCCTCCTGTCCCTCCCTCTCACGACCCCATGGGTGGCACCTATGGTGCTAGCACCAGGATTGGACCCCTGCTCCCCCTGCAGATCTGGGCAATTTGATCCCTGGTAACCCCTACAGGTATCTCTGTAGGTTTGTCACCGTCTTTGAATTTTATGAATATGTCCCCCCTGAATGTAAAGTAAGATTTGAAAGGACAATCCCTTTCCTTCCCTATCCTTCCTCATGCTGCTGAGGATTTGGACTACTTCCATCCTATCCTTAGTAAGCAGTGGCGGATCCAGGGGGAGGCAAAAAGGCAATTGCCCCCCCAAACGGAAAAGCTCGGGGCAAAACTATGTTTTTGCCCCCCAAAGCGATCGACCTCCTTTTTCCCCGACTCATTTTAAGTTTATAGGCAACATTTTGGTGCTTTAACTCTCAACTTCTAACGGAACCAGTTAAGTTCAGTGAAAATATCGGGCCTTGGATAGGAAAAAAGGATCTTGAGCTCATATTTTTCAGCCCGCGACGTTTTTTTTTTTTGCTTCTTGCCTCAAACACCCGTACCGGGAAGTCATATTTTAGCGCAATTTTGCGTTGCGCGACGTTTTTTTTTTTGCTTTTCGACTTTGGTTTGCCCCTCCCAAACCGACCGGCTAGATCCGCCACTTAAGAGATTAAAAAATCAGGAGGCCAAGGCGTAGTGGCTTTGTCCTCTTCTTGTAGACTGTCATCCTGTCATCTAGATCTCTAAATCTGACCAAGATGGTGTTCTTTTTTTGTAACCGATGGCAGGATTTGAAAGCATCCCTTCCCAGATTGATACCAAGATGAACCAGGAGTAGTTTAAGCACAACGTGCCTCGCATTTTCATTGTCTGATTGGCTCGGAATAGCTCTACCGGAAAGTACCAGCGTGAACTTTCTAGTCTTTTTGTTGTGGCTTGTTCCTTTTTGATGAGGACTTCATGATCTGCTAGAACTGACTCTAGGAGTTTTTTCTACATGAAGTTTTGCAGAGACTGCCTCTTCATGAAGCAAGTGAGCCGAGAGAAGTTCTTGCTTAAGATTTTCCTGTCCTTTGCGAAGTTCCTGCAGCTCTGTCTCAATTACAGTATTTCTGGCCTCAAGTGCAGCATAATTTAGCTGTAAATCATCAATGTTCTCTTTAAGGTTATTTCTAGAAGGCATTGTTGCGGCCAGGTACATGTCTGGAATCGAGTTTGAAGATAAGTGTTGTAGAACAAATTTGAGACTGGGAAAAAATTACAGGGAATAAACAAATATTACCCAGACACAGGAAAGAGCAGGGATGCACCACACCAAAAGCAACACCAGCTTCCAAAAAAATGTATCCTATAAGTTTAACGAGGTAGGCTATCTCCCTTGCCTATCCATAGACAAAGTACCATACTTTCTCTCCTTTCCTGCCCAGGCTAAGCCGGAAAAATGGATGGAAATAAACTCCAACAAACCTAAATAGACCAAGGTTTTTATCTCATCTGCACCACCTTGATCAGCGTAAGCCTATCAGAAATACAAATATAGCAAGGTAAGTTAACGGGGGAGGACGAAAGAAGAAAGACTGAGAGGAATTTTTATCTAATTTTTCTATAATTCTCCTTCTTCGGAAAGAACCGCGCGCTAGCGAATTTTACGGACAGAGATTTAGCACCGCAATCCACCCGCAACACCCCTCCACGACCGGCGGCCTACTAAATGACTCCGGTCTGCGACCTGGGCTAACGCCCCACCGGCGCAGGAGAGCCGCATGACAATGTGCTGAAGGCAAACCATATTTCGTTCTTAATGTATCTCTTCATAAGCCTGCAAGTCAGTTTTATCATTATTTTCTTTGAAATAACCAATAAAGATTGCGTGGTCACCCCCGGATTCAAATCGGACCTACCTGATCAACAGACAGGGCCTCTAACCACTAGACCACCGTGCCACACTGCTCACACTCCCACTAGCTGAACACATGTGACCCGTCAGGAGGTCACTGGCTGGTACAACTCCGCCGAATATGCCGGGCCGCTGGCGCCGGGTGCTGTGCTTGTACCGAAAAGGCACGATATAAAGGTGCTTCTAGAAGACAGACCAAGCATTCTTTTGAGCTGAAATTACTTGTATCGTCGAGCTAGGATCCTAAGCTAGCTTCGTGCCAAATTTCTTCCACTTCCATCACTTTCAAGGACTTGAAACCATGGTGAGAAGCAAAGGTGGTCCGAGAAATTTAGCATCTTGCAATACATTTCTGACTAATTACTCGAAAGCCGTTATAGATAGCTGGGTAGTATAAGTGAGCAAAATGACCGCAAGTAACTTTCCTATTCAGCCATGTCAGTTCTGAGTTTGTGAGTGACATGAGCTTGGAACCAGGAAGATACAAATAAAAAGTTTTTTACTCAATTTTTATTTATGCCTATAAAACAAAGAATTTCACGTTCATAATTTCCATCTCCAAATATTATTAGGCGGAAGCAATGTTCTTTCCTTATTTGAAATGAAAAGTCAAATCGGTCAATTAGATTTTGAGATATTAACGTTGAAATGAAATGAACCAAAATTTCAGTCTTCCGGAAGAACTGTAAAAAGTAGGTCAAAATTTTACGTTTTGCACCCAAAACTAAGCCTAAGCACTACAAAATTTGCCTAGCTACCCCTAGGTAACTGCCTTTCAGCTAACTGAGGCCTGTCTTCTGCCATTTCGAGCGCACAAGTCGGCCATCAACTTTTAGCAGGTTTTGTGCTCGCGTGAGAAATGCCGCGTTTTCGCACAATAAATAATGTCGGATCAGCTCAATTTGTTCCCCTTGTTATCGATTGAAAAATACATAAATTTCAAGTTCGTAGCTTAAGACGTAAAAATTAGAAAAATATAAAACAGAAAAAGTTTGAGCCAAAATTTCTCAAAAACCATTTTGGATTTCAACTCGGGGCTTCAGTTTGGGTGCCTGGAGCAGAAGGGCTATCGCCCTACAAAATTCCAGGGCTCTGACATCAATCCTCAGGCGAGACAGACAACAACAGACAGACCTCGGCCTGCGGCCTCGGCAGGTGCCGCTCCGGCGCAGGAGAAGCCGGTGACAATGTACGTTAGGCAAACAGTTCGATTGACAGGCGAGTGTTTTCACCAGTATGATGCTTATACCAACGCAATTTTCGGACTTTAGGTCTTGTGTTCTCATTATGACTCCATTCAATCCCCTTTGTAAACCCATGTTTTCCTAAATTAGCATGTCTCTGCACACTGCGCCACGTTTGCCCTCTGTTCATGTCATCAAATAAATAAACACACGTATAATGGTTGTTTTGTTAAATAAAAACTGGGCATGACCAGAAGAAGGGAGATACAATACAAAATATGATGGGTTTGCCGACCATATTTCACCTATACCTGCAGATTTTCACCCAATTCAGCCAATTTGTTAACGAGTTAGCTTCGGTTACCCCAAGTCCCAGTCCGCATGCGCAGTAACGTCTGCAGTGAATGAGAGCAAAGATACCGTTATAGTTGACTGAAACATGGTAATATTCCGTTTGTTTGTCTCCTGGTCTAAATGATCCCTTATAGCCTATTATTCCTTAGAATTCTTACTGCACTAGCATAAGAGTGCAGCGTCATAATGCCATCAATAAGGATTAGCAGATGATATTCTGCTTTTACTCGCAAAAATTTGAGCGAAATCGGTCTATTGGCTCCCGAGATAGCCTCCATGACCATAAGTTCTAATGCGCATGCGCACTGACTTTTGTTGTTACCAAGGGTGACAAAACATTCATGCTAACTTTAAGCACGTTGGCTTTCCCTCTGTTCAGGTCCTCCTCTGAAATATCCTCGCCTTTCAGGCTTATCTTCATAATTTCTTCTGCGCATGGGCAAAGCAGTGCAGCTTCAATGACATTTTTGACTTACATTTCGTGCTATTCTTTTGTTCACAAAATTTCAAGAAAATCGACCCGTAGGCTGCCGAGATAGCCTCGTTACGATTAGTTCCAGTGCGCATGCGCAGTGACCTTTGTTGATCTGAATACCACATTCGAAATCTGCATTTTCGATTGCCTCTCATTGATATCGTTAGGTAACTTGGTACGGAGTGCAACGAAATCTTCAATCTTTCATATGCTTATATACATACATGGTGGCTATTCAAATGGTGGTAGATACAATGGGCGGAGCTAGGGGCTTAATTCCCCCCCACCAATGTAAGAATATCTATGGTTAATACAAACACAGAAGCTGTTCCGAGGCAATAGCGGGGAAGGCTCCAGTCCCGTACCAGCCCCCATCCTCACTGTTCCCCCGTCCGAAATGTCTCCCATGAGCTATCTCAGCACGCCTTTGGACCCTGCTACCGTTCCCTAGATGCCTGAGGGCATCCCTGCTCACTTCCTCGGATCTCTAAACACGCCTCGGCACCCTCTGCCCTCTAATCAGGTTCCCGTCCGCCCCGACCGGCTAGCCACCCGCTATATGCACTCGGATAGAAATGTTATGCCTTTCTTGCACGCTTTTACCGGCTGCGGCCTACTGCCGCAGCACAGAAGGTCCATGCAAGAAGGGCAGAATGACGTCACTACTGCTGCGGGAAAAACGGGACCGAAGTATTTTGCCCCTCAGTGGCGAAGTAGTCGTCGGAGCGTCATGAAACAAAAACGGCAGAGCTCATAATTTCCCATACTACAAGTATAGAGAGAGCCATATATCTCAGTTGAGTATAAAGGCACTTTATCACGTGATGAATCTATTACAACCTATGAAAACCGCATCAAATTCAGTCTTTATCATCATATAGCTCAAAACCTATGGAAGACGCGCGTGCATAGTCAGCCAGAGTAGAACTTGAGCCGGGCTTTTTTTGTTACCAATTTCGAAAAGAAAATTTGGAAATATATAGTCATAAATTTCGAAAAAAACAAACAAAAAATATTATATTTTTGCAGAAAAAGATTTCCCATTAACTCAGAATTTTGAGTTTATAATATGTTGTTGTAATGACAATACCCATCTCAACAAAGAAAAATGCGTTCAAAAATGTCCAGAATTTTGGAAGTTATATGGTTTTAAAATTTTAGGCTATAATTGCAATGTTTTGGAAAAAGGGCCAAAACTGACCTTCAAAATTAGGCTTTTGGTTCAGTTTAGTGTCTATGCAGTAATGCACAGTCCATTCTGTCTGTGAAAATCCAGTTTGGAACACCTAGCATCATATGTTCAGATATTTCGAACTTATAACTTTGGGAATGCATTTCACTACAAGTTGGAGGTAAAAGTTTCAAAAAATCATTTTGGAAGTACAAATTTAGATTTTTTGCTTCAAACTTTGAGCAACAACTGGTAATTGATTGTGTGTAAAAGAGTGTAAGTTTGAGAGCTGTAGACAAAAATTAGAAAAATAGAAAATAAAAGTTTAGAAAAATATAATACAAAATTTTGGAAAAGTTTTTGCAAAATTCGAAAATCTGCAGCCGTCGGGATTTTTTTGGGTTCCTGCCTTTCATCCCTGCAAGTTTCAAGTATCTGATACCAGTTCTCAAAACAGACAACAACTACTACTATACTACCTCGGCCTGCGGCCTCGGCAGGTGCCGCTCCGGCGCAGGAGAAGCCGGTGACAATGTACGTTAGGCAGGCAGTTCGATTGACAGGCGAGTGTTTTCAGCAGTATGATACATATACTAACGCGATGTTGGGACTTGAGGTCTAATGTTCTCATTATGACTCCATTCAATCCGATGTGTAAGTCCATGTTTTCCTAAACTAACATGTCTCTGCACACTGCGCCACGTTTGTCGTCTGTTCATGTCATCACATAAATAATCACACGTATAAAGTTTGGTTTGTTAAGTAAAGACTGGCTATGCCCAGAAGAAAGGAGATACAATACAAAATATTATGGGTTTGCCGACCATATTTCACCTATACCTGGAGATCTTCACATAATTCAGCCTATTTGTTGCCGAGTTAGCTTCGGTTACCCTAAGTCCCAGTCCGCATGCGCAGTAAAGTCTGCATTGAATGAGAGCGAAGATACCGTTATAATTGACTGAAGCATGTTGGTGTGTCATTTGTTTGTCTCCTGGTCTAAACTATCCCTTATAGCCTAATATTCCTTAGAATTCATACTGCGCATACGCAGCACAATGCAGTGTCATAATGCCGTGAATTGGGATTAGCAGATAGTATTCTGCTAGTACTCTCAAATTTTTAGCCCAATCGGTCTATTGGCTCCCCGAGATAGCCTCCCTGACCATAAGTTCTAATGCACATGCGCACTAACCTTTGTAGTAAGCAAGGGTGTCAAAACATTCATACTAAATTTAAGCATGTTAGCTCTCTTCTGTCCATGTCCTCTTCTGAAATATCCTCACCTTTAAGGCTTATCTTTAAGATTTCTACTGCACATGCGCAGGGCAGTGCAGCTTCACTATGACATTAGTTGTGGTTTTCACTCCGTGTCATTTTCTTGTTCACAAAATTTCAAAAAAATCGACCCCTAGGTTGCCGGGATAGCCTCTGTTATCATTAGTTCCACTGCGCATGCGCAGTGACCTTTCGTTGACCTGAAGGCCGGATTCAAAATCTGCATGACCGATTTCCTCTTATTGATATTGTTCGATAATATGGAATAGAGTGCAACGAGATTTATATATTATTTATATGTCTAGATACGATAGCGGATACAAGGGGCGAGACTAGTGGGCTTTAGTTCCCCCCCCATGTGAAAATGCCTACAGCTATAGCATAGGCAAAGGATGTTTAGAGGCAATGACAGGGAGGCTGGAGCTAATAGGTTAATTCAGGGCAGCGGGGGGATAATGGGCACGAGCACCCCCTTTGGTCAATCCTCAGCACCCCTGAAATGGCCACGGCGCCCCTCAAACATTTGATGGAACCCCTGAAATGTCACTTCCCACCCTCTCCCCTAAGATGCAGAAATTGGCGCCCATCGGAAGGATTTTGCGTGTCAAAAGTGGCGCCCTATGCTCCGGATTACACCCCTTCCCCTGCGGACGGTGCCTTCTCTATCGTTAATCCTTGATCCGCCTATGCTCAAGCTCCTTAGCCCCACCCCCGAACTGATATCCTGGATCCGCCTATGCTCGAACTCCTTAGGCTCATCCCCGTACTGATGTCCTGGATCCGCCTATGCTCGAGCTCCTTAGCCCCACCCCCTTACTGATGTCCTGGATCCGCCTATGCTCGAACTCCGTAGCCACACCTCCGTACTGTCCTGGATCCGCCTATGCTCGAGCTCCCTAGCCCCACCCCGTACTGATGTCCTGGATCCGCCTATGCTCGAGCTTCTTACTCCATCCCGTACTGATATCCTGGATCCGCCTATGCTCGAGCTCCTTAGCCCCACCCCCGGACTGATGTCCTGGATCCGCCTATGATCGAGCTCCTTAGGCTTATCCCCGTACTGATGTCCTGGGTCCGCCTATGCTCGAGCACTTTAGCCCCACCCCTGTACTGATGTCCTGGATCCGCCTATGCTCGAGCTCCTTAGCCCCACCCCGTACTGATGTCCTGGATCCGCCTATGCTCGAGCTCACTAGCCCCATCCCGGTACTGATGTCTTGGATCCGAGCTGGACCCTACCGCACGGCCGCCACCCGGCCGTCCGACTGATATGAATATCCAGGGTAATAGAGAACGGGTAGCTCGAAGTTTCGTGCTGCCATATGCTAACTCCTCCAAAAGACGGACACAAAAAAGTTGTGCGCGACATTTTTTTCCATTGCGTGGCTCTCGCTTCTTTTGCTGGCGCCCTCGCGCCTGTCCTGTGCTTGCCCGCTCGATTGATGATTGTTGTTTCGGAGGGAGTGAGGTGGTTCCAGTATTTATTTGTTGTTATTAAATTTCTTGCAGAAATTTTTCTTGGGTCCTCTCTGTTACACTGTTTTTCTATTGAGAGCTCCTCCATTGACAGATGTGTTACCTGTAACCTGAGAAATGTGTATTCTGCAGCTAAGGTAATAAGCATTCGCCAACGAAAGGTGTGCTTCAAAATAGCCCAGTTTGTGAAATCTGCTGGATTTTTACAATATATAATTTCGATTTGGTCAGCCCTTAGGTATGTTCAGAAGACTGACTGTGCTGGAGATTGTGGTAGACACATAAACTTTGGGTAAATTTAAATTTTAAAGTAAATGAATTCTGCTGTCACTTACGTTTCTGAGCATTTCGTTAGAAGCTGGGTAAAATGTGCTCATCCTTGGCTCTATAACAAATGCATTTTTTCAGCATAGAAAGTGGGTTTATTAAGCTGCATGGCTTATATTGCTTCCTGAGAAATGTCACTTGCGCTCACTTGTTTTTCCAGGTCTGCTTGCATTTTTTCTTTCCATGTTTTTATTTCTGGTGGGTTTGCCCCGAGGCATAAAATCTGGCAATCATGTGGTAGAAGTCTCCTCTCTCTCGCCTTGTTTCTCAATATTTCCCAAGATCCAGGAATAGCAAGAAATTACTCAATCTTCCCCTGAAACAATGTTAAAGGTATAAAAGTATGTAATGTCTTAACAGTTGATTTTTCTTCCTAGCATATTACCTGCCTCCTTCCTTCTCTATTGAGCTGCATCAATCTGATCTTGATATCTTCTTTTGGGAACGCACAAACACCTGTTCAACACCCAGACACTGATTAATCCTATGCTGGGGAAAACACAATTGCACAGCATGATAAATCCAATGCACACAATCCACAGTACAAGAGGGAGCCACACTGGAACAAATGTGAAGCTTGCAAACATAAGTTTTGTTTCTTCATGGAGCATTCTTCCTTCTCCATTGATTCACATCAATCTGATCTTGATCTTTTCTGTTGGAAACATAAGCGCCTTTCTAACACACACACGCTGCTGAATCGTATGCTGAGAAAAACAAAATGGCAAGACATGATAAAATCTAACAAATGATATCATTGCACCAGCATCAGGCACATTGTGAATTAAGCTTAGAACATTTGTGGGCAAGGTCAGTGCACACAACTTGCAGTGCAAGGGGGGTCCCACAATCACATCTGAAAAATAATGCAGAGCTTTCTCTGATCCTGATATTTTGTATGTGCGCTGTCTGCTTTTAGTTGATGAAATGCTATTTTTGTCCACCTCAGTGTCTTTTTTTGCAGTTGATTGTCTGCACTTGCTTTTAAAAGATAAATTTGTATTGGAGAAATATCCCTCAATTTAAGGCAAAGTTAGTTGTTTATTTTTTCCTGTAAAAGTCATTGATGGTAGGATCGTATTTTCCTGAACTACCTCATTGAGTCACCTTCATCATTTTGTTCACTGGCTGCTCCTATGCCCTGTAGGGTCATATCCCTGGTATGCCCCTATTCCTTTGTGACCATAGGGATGTCCATATGACTTGTAGATATATAATATTTTAGGATTTTTTAAACGCTTTCTTGAATTTATGGCGATCATCTATTCAAGACCAGCCCGGGGACCACCTGGTGTAACAAAGAGCCCCACAAGGCAGCTGTATTTGTATTTGTATTTATTTGAGTTATCACCTACGGGATGGCCCCAATAAACGGCGAAGTACAGGAGATAAAACATTGAACAATATGTACATACACAACATTAAAGCAGAAGCGCTACAAGACCTTAATTAAAATGACCTAAAAAGGAAGTAGCGCATCAAATAATACCTATGAATACACACAGGCAATACAAACCATAAAAGACAACAGAGGGACATAAAATATAATAAAACCTTAAAAGTCCCTAAAAGACAATAAGCCATAAAAGTTCCTAAAAGACAATAAAAGCAATAAAATCACTAAAATCTATCCGCATCATAGGGTCATCACTGGTACATAGAACAGCTAAGCTACAGAGAGGCGACATAGGCTTTAACTTGTGACCGAAATGATTGGTAGGCATCCGTGAAAACATCTACTGTCGGGCCATTTGTAAAAATAAATTCAGTTGCCTCGGAAGTCTCGTAAAGAGGCCTTCTTTGGCGGTGCCTACCCTTGCATACGGCACTTTCAGCAGGGTTCGTGGTTGCTGACGGGTAGCACGAGATGGGACATGCAAGTAGAATGCCGCGAGAAGAGATGATGGAGATACGCCCTCTCAGAATGTTTCGGACAAACATGAGGTCATGCTGTTTTGCCTAGCTGCTACGAAACAACCCCAAGTGTTTGAGCGGTTTACATAGGCCAGTGATGGTGATGGGTGGCGACTGTGTGAGTTGAGCCATATTAAAAACTTGTGTTCTACCCGGCTCAATCGCTCGGTGTGCGACACAGCAGCTCCGTTCCACACAACGCTACAGTATTCCATGTTCGACCGCACATAGGCATAGTATGAAGTTAAAACAGATGAAACGTTGGGTATCCTCTCGGGTTGGCCTTCTGAAAGGATCTAATGAGAACGCCCAGCGCCGATTTGATTTCTTCACAGTTTGGTCAGTGTGTGCCCTAAAGGTCAATTTTGTGTAGAATTATGCCTAAATCACGAATTTGCTCGTGCTCTAGCAGTGTTTCCAATGGTATAATTTGTTGCCGTGGTTTAGTTTTCAGTGTCATCGAAATGATTTGCATTTAGCTGCGTTTAGTTTCAGTTTCCAAATTTTTGACCACTGGCAGGATGAGATAGGTCCTGCTGAAGGGCATCGCGTCCGCTTGGCGTGAGATTTTCCGGTAAATTTTTGCGTCGTCGGCAAACATAAGAACCCGAGAGGGATTCCCATTGGCAGGTCGTTTATAAAAGTGCAAAGCACAACGCTGAGATCACACCACCTTCGGTGTTCCCGACTCAACCTGACACCACTCTGAGCTCTTTCCGTTTACAACAACTCGCTGCTTTCTATTGTTCAGGTAGGAGGAAACCAATTTAGAGTTGAGCCAGAGACATGATACGAGTTTTTCAATTTGTGGACCAAGAGAGCATGGTCAACAGATTGGAATGCGGCCGGAAATCTGTGTAGATACAATCTGTTTGGTGTTTTCTTCAATAGATGACCATGCAGTGCTCAGAAGTGATGCCAGATTAGTCGCACAAGACCTACCAGTTACGAAACCGTGCTGCTCTGGTGAGATAACAGGTCTCACATGGAAAGCAAACTTATATAAGCGACTTTCTCGAGTACTTTTCCGAACAGAGGAATCAACGACACTGAGCGGTAGCAACCTGGATCTTTCCATCTCCTTTTAAAAATCGGAACGACGTTTGCCCTTTTCCACAAGTCGGAAACACACCCTGCCGAATCGATAGCAAACATATCTTCGTCATTGGTATCGACAAGGGTTCGCTGCACTCATGAATAATCCGGGCACTGATTCCGTCTGGGCCACACGCTTTACTGACAGGTATGTTCTCTAATATGGATTTCACAAGATTCATGTTACAGTCTATATGATTAAGTGGAGGCAAATCGTCGATGGAGCATCGGGCAGCACAGTAATGTCAGATTTGGTGAACTTTGCCGCGAACGCCTGATTAAAAGCATTAGCTTTTTCTTGGTCGTCACTAACCTTGATGCCGTCTACGACTAGGTTGACAAGGCTCTGTTTCCGCATCTGGCTGTTTTTAGGAACGACCAAAACGCTTAGGGTTCGCAGCAAGTCCTCCGTGGTCCTATAAGATAGCTACTATACTTCGTGTTTGCATAATTTTTGAAGTCCTTCTCTTATCTCGGAAATTGCGTTCCGACTCGTCACACCGGTTTCTTTTCAATCTTCGAAATGCTGCCTCTTTCTCCCTCAGTAGGTTACGGAGCTCACGATCAAACCAAGGCGGAAAATTTCGCTTCACCTTAACGGTGGGAATACAATCACGCATCGACGCATGTAGCCAATCATAAAACACATCAACAGCATCGTTTACAGGCATATCGTCGATAACATTCCATGGAAGTAGTCTCGCAAAGACCGCAACTTCTCAAAATCAGCATCCTTGTAGTTAAAAGCTGTGGTACGAGATGTCAGGTAGCTGGTGATTTGGCCTGTCTTATACACACCATACTCCTTGTGATCGGAGTCAAAAATACCATCACTTACATCGACCTCAGTTACATTGCGACGATTAGACAAAACTAAGTCAAGAGTGCTGGCATCACGCGTTGGTTGCCAAACATATTGTTTGAAACTCAGTAGTTCAGTTGCATCCATAAATTTCACTGCACGTCGGGATGCACGTGTGATGTTCGGCTTCGCCCATCCGAAGCTTCTCGGGCCCATTGAATCTCTGGAATATTAAAGTCGCCGACAACGACAACGCAGCGATCCGGATAGCGATTGATGATGTCCTGCAGTGCCTCCATAGTGCAGTTCAGCGCCCCATCGTCCGCTGGAGGGCGTAACTGACCGCTATGATGATTTTAGGCGAGGTGTTTATTTCTACTAACAGCGCTCCGCTCCAGCCGGTTCCAAATCTTGCCGTCTCACGGGGGAAAAGCTTGACCGGACGGCACAAGCGCACCGCCGCCGTGGGTGGGTCTGTTCGGCGAAACCAAGTGTGGTTGGACAGCCCACCTGAAGCTCGGCGTCGGTCACGTTTCTGTAGCCACGTCTCAGTGAAGGCGATGACGTCCTGCTTCACCAGTTCTGGCGAGTGGGCTCGCTAACAGCGGCTTATTGCGAATGCTTCGGACATTTTGGTGCATAATGCGGACGCTGCCTGAAGACCCAGATGTCCAGGGTCAGTGTTATGGGTGGTCCGTGTTGAGCAGAAGCAGCGACAGGCCCCGGTTTTTTCACGTCTCCTGAAGTCACCAGTCTGGTCGCTGAACGTCGATACCGACTTGGTGTCGTGGCAGGCCCTAGACCGGAAGTATCTAGGAGCTCGACCCCGGCCAATCCGTTCTCGAGTGTACGTTTGTAGGAGGAAGCAGATTTTGTATAGACACTGCCCACTCTACCCCTGGTGAAGTTCTGGTGGCTCCGATTCCACAAGTTGCGTCGCGTGATCCAGAATCGGACATGGGGTTTCCCTTTGGCCGAATAGAGCAGCAGCAACAAGTAAGCAGCGGTGAAGAAAACACCGCCCGCGTCCCGGCTCGAACCCGTATCTCCTGCGTGCCAGCCAGGCGCCTTCCGCTCGGCCACCAGTGACCCGGTCTGGGTCGACATGGAAACTTGGTGATTCTGCCTCTCGGAAGAGGCTGTGGGCGCTCTAAACATGGCTGCCACGGGCACCCTCATCCACTCCCGACACTAAATGGCCTATTGTCGGGCGTGTACAGTGCTAACTGCGGAGAAAACCCTCCTTAGACCTACAGTGCTGCTAATACACTGTCCGAAAGTTGCATTAGGCGTGAACAAAGTCTCATAATCCAAAGACACTCTTTCGCTGGAGCGTCCAACAGTCGACCTTCTCCTGGCGTCCAACAGTCCAACTGCGACAGGCCAGTCCACAGCTGTCCCCCAGCTGTGCTGCCAGGGACTAGAGTGTAGCTCAATGGCCTCCGAGATGATGGTGGTTGGCCTTGTGTTCTTACTCCACATCTATTCAATACCAGCTCAGGGGACCCATGATGTGGATCAGAGTCCCCCCCCATAACAGCTCAATCTTCCCCCAGGGACTAGACTAGCTCATTGGCCTTCAGAGATGGGGTCATTAAACTAGCTCAATTGGCTCCAGATGGGTTCATATGACCTTTGACCAGCCCAGGGGGCGCCAAGTGAGCTCAATGGGCACCAGAATAGCTTCACCCCTACGATTATTGGCGACGATGAGGCATTAACTGGACGCGTATTAGGTGCCCATATTCTTCCCGAGTACTGTGAAACGCGACAGAATGTCCTAGCTGACAGTGGCGGCGCTTCCATAGAGGCACATTAGGCACTGCCTAGCCACATTTTAATGTCGAAGACGGTATCAGAAGCCGGTGACGAACGAAGTAAGAAACGGCTTCTATTCTGACAGTTTTTCCGGTCTCGTCGTTGTCAGAAGCCGGTGATGAACGAAGTAAGAAACGGCTTATATTCTGACAGTTTTTCCGGTCTCGTCGTCGTTGTTGTCAGAAGCTGGTGACGAACGAAGTAAGAAACGGCTTCTATTCTGACAGTTTTTCCGGTCTCGTCGTCGTCAGAAGCCGGTGACGAACGAAGTAAGAAACGGCTTCTATTCTGACAGTTTTTCCGGTCTCGTCGTCTTCGTTGTTGTCTGTTCTGAGCGCTGGTATCAGAGACGTAAAACTTTTGTGGATAGAAGGCACTTCCAAATGAATAAGCACCACGGTTGTCAATTTTCAAAAATGTTCACAGTTTTGCCCAGAGTTTTGCATTATGTGATTTTTAACTTTTATTTTCTATTTTTGCTAATTCATCTAGACTCTTCAAACTTGTACCCTTTTACATCAGTGAAATTTGAAGTCCACACAAAAAGTTGGAACGAAAAAGTTTTATATTTATGTCTCTAAATTAGCTTTTCAACTTTGCACCCTAAATTTGGCATAAAACTCATGGTCTAAACTATAGGCTCGAAATATCTGAAGCTACGGCAGTTCAGGTTCTAAGACAAATATCCACTTATAGGCCTGTTTGTGCAGTTCTGCACAAGCACAAAAACAAAATGAAAACGGAAATTTGAGGGTCCTTTTTGGCCTATTCCGTGAAGGTCTGCATTTCCCAAAATATCATTCAAACCCTTATATCTTCGGATCTAATTAATAAAATTTAGTTTCCATTTCAGATAATAAAAGAGAATAGCCTCCCTTATTATATATTTACAGATAAAAACTTTCAGACTGAAACTTTTTATTTTATAGGCAAAAATAAAATATAAGTTTTGAAACTTTTTATTCTCAGCCCCCTGGTTTCCAAAACATGATAGCTACGGTCTTGAACTCAACACGGCTGGATAGCAAACTTCGAGGCCGTCATTTTTCTCACTGATACTCCCCACTTATCTCTTACGGCGTCCGAGCTATAAGTCGTAAAATACATTTCAAAGTGGTAATTTTATCGGTTCATTTTTGCTTCACACCGGGGTTTAGGGTGGTTAGAGTCATTGGAGGGAAATTAAATTTTGCATGCAGCTAGGTAAGAGACATATGTCGACATTCCATTTGGTTAGATATCAATAAAACACCAATTTACCTTTACTAACATGCTGTTTCTCCACGTATCGTTGTAGCACATTACCAGGCGTCACCCCCGCGACCACGCCGCGGCAACTGCCGGCGATCGGAGCTAGTTAAGGGCTTTTTTTATAAGGCGTTCTGTGCAAAGCACCTTTGCCCGCCTCTAAAGTGTGGGGGAGAATTTTCCGGGAGGGGTGTTTACTTTAATGTCGCAGAACAAAGGGACGAATCTTATTTCAAGGAATGGGTCGCGAAGTGTAGCAACACTTGCGAGGGAAGGGGATTGCTACGGCAGAGATGCCGAGCCTGGGGCACAGGTAGGATTTAAAAGGGTACGTGAAGAGTCTTGCCAGCGTAAAGATTAGTTTTTTGAATTTTTTTCCTTGTTATCGAATAACCGTTTGCTTACGTTACTCGAGTTCCTCCATTGAAAAAGAATAATTTTGGGTTATTAGAAATACCCGCAAGCACCATGACGTGATGCCGCGGGTCTTTATCCTGCAACCAGGAGGTGAGGTTACAGCACCCTCTCTGGCTGGGTAGCCGCCGCATAGAGGAAGAGAGAAGGGTAACAGAACAGATAGAGTGTTAGGGAGGGGTGTGAGTTGGTTAGTTGTTAGTCTTAGATGTGGTTAGTATAGTTAGTAGTCCTTAAGTTAGGGTTAGTTGGTTAGCAAATATGAACGGATGGTTAGGTAGGGTTAGTTGGTTAGTTGAACTTTTTTTTTGGTTTTGTTTTTTTTTGTTTTTTTTGTTTTGTTTTTTGTTTGTTTTTTTTTGTTTTTGTTTTTCATATGGTGGGAGTTATTCTGAGTCTACCATACCTTAGGACCAGACAGTTAAAACCTAGTTTGAAGCACCTATTGTTTAAATTTGTCAGAGGGACGTTTCTAGTGTAATTATTTCTAATATGAGGGGTGCTATTCGGATGCAGGTATTTTCCATACCTGCCACCATAGACGTTCAGATAAAGCTCTCGAGCCTAGAAGCCTTCAGGAATGTAAAGAGCTTGTCCAGCAGCTCAGGGTGATCATTGCCGAGAAGAGTGGAAAGGTTTACTGGGATGTTTCTGATGCGGCAATAATCTAGCATGGGCTGCCTATGGGCGTCGTGCTGGGGACAGTCGATGAGGATATGGTAGGGATTTTCCATGGCAGAGCAGGTACCACAGGTACCTACACGCCCATAGGCATTTAATTTGGTGTGTCCGCTTCTGAGTCTGGTCAGGATGACCTCACGCCGACGACTGTTTTGGTTGGAGCTGGGCCAGTAGCCGATGTTAGGCTTGATATGGAATAAATGGGCGCTGTGGTTAGTGGTCCAGTCATTTTGGATGTACTTCCGGATATGGTTCTGGAGGAGAGCTTTGCTATCGTCTCCGGACCATTTGAGAGGTGCGACCTCTCCGAGTTCAAGAGACTTTTTGGCCTGTTCGTCGGCTTTTTCATTTCCGAGAATTTTGCAGTGGCCTGGGATCCAAAGAAAGGAGACATCTGGGATATCGTCGATACCCTTCTGGATGTCTGCTATTACGTGATGGCTGGGGTTGACTACGTTATTGATAGCTTGCAAGACAGATTTAGAGTCTGAGCAGATGACGGCTGAATTAATATTTAGGGTTCTGATCTGGACTAGTGTATCTAGAATGGCGACAGCCTCGGCAGTAAAGATTGAGCAGTTGTCCGGAAGTCGTTTTTGGAGGCAAATATTTTGCCCCCAGATGCCGAGGCCTACTTTTTCGCCTATTTTAGAGCCGTCGGTGAAAATGAAGGTTTTGCCAGTGTTGTTAGACTGGAACTCTAAGAATTTCTGGGAGATCTCCTCTGTGGTGAGGTTGTCTTTGCGTGTGGTGAAAAGAAACTCGACTTTGGGCTGTTTGCGAGTCCAAAAGCGGGAGAGTGGGGGTTTGCCTATTGCTTCTGGAATCGCAAGGTTCAGGGTTTCCAGGGTCTTAGCTACTCTATTCTTAAATGGAGGCCAGGTTGTCCGATTAGTTTTTGATACACGTCCAGGGTGGGCGAAACATTGTTTCGCCGGGTGATTTTCGGTAGATTGGACCTTGATATAGTAAGAGATAAGCTGGGAGTGGCGTCTTGTTTGGAGAGGGCACAGCCCACTGTCCACTAACAAACTGGTGATGGGGGATTCTCTGAGCGCGCCTGTGGCTGCCCGGATACTTGCGTTTTGGATGCGCTCTAGCTTTAGCTTATTAGTGTTGTTCGTTGAGTCAAAGACGAACGAATTATATTCCGAGTATGGGCCGGATCAAGAACTTGTAGAGCATGAGCAGGGTCTTTCGATCCCCGCCGTACTCTGTTCCTCCGAGCATGCGGAGGATATTGACTCGTTTTTGACAGCTAGAGACGACTTTGGTAATATGCTCGTTAAAACTAAGGCGGGTATCAAGGATGACGCCTAAGAATTTGAAGCTTTTCGCGCATTCAATGGGTTTGCCTGAGATTTGGAGCTGAGGAACAGCGTGTCTCACACCTGGCCTGGCAAAGACTACGACTGATGACTTTTCGGCCGAGAGTGATAGACCCATTGAATTGCACCAAGCATGGATGTCGTCGAGACTACCCTGCAATTCGGTAGTCGCGGTTTTGAATTCTGGTTGACTGCGCCGCCTGGTGTCGACCGGAGTGGATTTCCAAATAGCGACATCATCTGCGAATAGGGAGTACTTAACTCCAGGCGGTAGCTTTTTGGAAAAAATGTCATTGATCATGACTAGGAAGAGGGTCGGAGATAAAACGCTACCCTGGGGTGTGCCCTGGTCTTGAGATGTCAGATAGGAAAAGGTGGTGCCGCAGCGCACTTTGAATTTTCTGTCCCTAAGAAAGTTGTCAATGAATCTAGCAAGGTGGCCATGGACTCCCAGTTTACAAAGTTTATACAAAAGGACGTCTTTTTGTACACGATCAAAGGCCGACTTGATATCTAAGAATGCAGCAATTGTGACTTGCTTCTTGTAAAAGCCATTTTGGACGTCACTGACCAGTTTGATCAGATTGTCAGTGGTGGCTCGCCCGCGCCGGAAACCCGATTGCATAGCATCGAGTTTCTTTTCGAGAATTTCGTGAAGTCTTACGTTGACCATGCGCTCTACAAGCTTGCTAGCACAGCTAGTAAGCGAAATGGGGCGATAACCTTTAGGGTCCGTTTTTTCTTTGCCAGGTTTTGGAATGGGAATGATGACACTCTCCCGCCACATAGTGGGGAACGAGTCGCTAAGAAACATGTTGTTAATGGCCGAGAGAAGATATTTTAGTGCTGTCTGGCTGAGGTGCCTGAAGAAAGAGTAGTGAATTTCATCCGGGCCCACTGCAGTGTTTCCACACTTGCTAATGGAGTAATTTAGTTCGGTCATTGTAAAAGGTACGTTATAGTACTCCTGATTACTAGAATTGAAGAATGTGCGGCGTTTGCACCATTCGGCCTGGTCTTTTGAGCGCTGGTTGTAGGAACTGTTGGCTGCAACGCCATTGTAATGATCAGCAAAGGCGTCCATGACTTCCTTGGGTGCCGTGATGTTTTGGCCGGAGATTGTCAGTTGAGGGAAGGGTCCACGGGGCGGTCGTTTCGCAGAGAAAGCCCCAATAGTTTTCCAGATTTGGGAAATGGGTGTGAAGCGGTTGAATTTAGAAACGAAGGCGTTGAAACTATCTTTTTGGACCCGCTTGCACGTGTTTTGGAAGTGGGCTTTGGCTGCCCGGAGGGCATTGCGAGTAGGGCTGTGTGCCCTCCTCTCGTAGGCTTTCCTGGCTCTAATCATTTGAGCTTTGGCGTGTGCCGTCTCTGCATTCCACCATGGGGCTCCTTTTTTCTGTCGGGGGCCTTGACTTTTTGGTATTGTTAAATGTGCTGCTGAGCTGATGGCTCTTAGTACCGAGTCAATGTCTGCCGAGTCGGGGTCACCTCCGGTGACAAGTGTGAGGTCGACCTCTGCCTCAAACTTGTTCCAGTCGGCACGTTTTAGATTCCATGAGGGTGTAAAAAGAGTAACATGGTCGATTGAGCCTGTGGGAATACCAATTTTTATTGGGAGGTGATCGCTCATTCCTGGGTTGTCTTCGACTTCCCAGGTGAACAGTGACGAAATTCTAGGAGAGCAGCACGAGATGTCAATGGCAGTGTCAGAATGCCCACCGCGCATTGCTTGGTGGGTCGGAGCGCCGTTATTTAAGATAACTAGATTTTGAGAGTCTATTGCGTCATAGATGATTTCGCCTCTGCGAGTGGTGGTGGCGCTGCCCCATGAAGGATGATGACCGTTCAAGTCTCCAAGTAGTAGCAAAGGGCCGGGGATTTGTGCCAAAAGTTGGGCGAGGTCCCGAGCCGACGGGTCAGGATCGCTTGGAGAGATGTACAGTGAAATCACCGTCAATTTGACGTGCTGAATTTCTACATTAATAGCGACACAGTCGAGTGGCGTAACCAAAGGCACTTGGCTGTGAGGGATGCTATTTTCAATAAGGATGGCAGTGCCTCCTTTACGGACAGTAGCGTTTACATTATGGCGGTACCAAGAGTAACCCGAGATTTTGAATTTGTTATTATCATTATCATTAAAGAGGGTTTCTTGGAGTGCTGCTACTGCCGGCTTTTTCTCAGCAAAGATTGATTTAAATTAGGGGAATTTCCCAATTAGACTGTTTGTGTTCCATTGGAGAATTGAACCCATGGTGGTTTAATGTCTTAGATGCTGGGGGGGTTTGCGGGGGCGGGGGCGGAGGTGATAGGAATGTGTGCTACTCGTGTCGCTGGGAGCGGCCGGCTCTGTTTGTTATATGGTCTGGTAAAAGCGTACCAAATACTACCCATAATGCATCACAAGTAATTAGAGTACCGTAAAAGTCCGAGTTTACAAAAAGAGCATTATGTTTCGGTTTTGGACCATGGGTGAATCCAGGGAATAAGACGTGTATGTGCCCCCCTCCCCAAACCCCCTCCCCCTCCCCCCATCCCCCTCCCCCAAACCCCAATCGACCATCGGCGCCCTCTGAAATTGTAAAGACACGCCTCTAAAGGTCGATGGCGCTCCCTGAAATGTCGCTTCCCATACTCGGATCCAGGATTGCCTATCGGGGGCGATGTGGAAGGGAAACTTCCTGGTGGGCGCTATCTGGACCAGGGACGCCACTTTTGGCCGGAAAAACCTATCACGTAGGCCCTAAATCCTATCAGTGGGCGCCGATACTTGCATCTCGGGGGAAAACGACATTTCAGGGGGTGCCACCGAACTTTCCAGGAGGTTCCGACACAATTTCAGGGGGCGCTAAGATTCTATGGGGGGCACCTGTCCCCTTTCGCCCTTGGATCCGCCTACGTCGTTTCGGGCATGGAGGTGGGGGGTCGTTACGGGTGTGGGGCTAAGGAGCTCGAGCATAGGCGGATCCAGGACATCAGTACGGGGGTGGGGCTAAGGAGCTCAGACATATGAGGATCCAGGACATTAGTACGGGGATTGGCCTGAGGCGCTCGATCATAGGCGGATCCAGGACATCAGTTCGGAGTTGGGGCTAAGGAGCTCGAGCATAGGCGGAACAAGGACATCAGTACGGGGGTGGGGCTAAGAAGCTCGAGCATAGGCAGATCCAGGACATCATTACGGGGGTGGGGCTAGGGAGCTCGAGCACAGGCGGATCCAGGACATCAGTACGGGGGTGGTGCTAAGGAGCTCGAGCATAAGCGGATCCATGACATCAGCACCGGGGTAGGGGCTAAGGAGTTCGAGCATAGGCGGATCCAGGACATCAGTACGGGGTTGGGGCTAGGGAGTTAGACCATAGGCGGATCCAGGACATCATTACGGGGGTAGGGCTAGGGAGCTCGAGCACAGGCGGATCCAGGAAATCAGTACAGGGTGGGGCTAAGCAGTTCGAGCATAGGCGGATCCAGGACATCAGTACGGGGTTGGGGCTAAGGAGCTCGAGCATAGGCGGATCCAGGACATCAGTACGGGGGTGGGGCTAAGGAGCTCGAGGATAAGTGGATCCAGGATATCGGTACGGGGGTGGGGCTCGGGAGCTCGAGCATAGGCGGATCCAAGACATCAGTACGGGGGTGGGGCTAAGGAGATCGAGCATAGGCGGTTCCAGCACATCAGTACGGAGGTGGGCAGGGGTAAAAAAGGTGTTCAAGGTGTCACCATTGAGAATGTTAAGCCATAAATGTGGCACCAGCCTAGGCTGCAAAATGTGGCACGTTTTGCGTCAGTAGGATACCAACGGATACTCCTGGGCCATCCTAGTTGTTGAAAAAACATTGCGAGTTCAAATTGCAGGTGTCGGATTCGGCGATTTGTTCCATTTTTGTTCTTGAGGAAACATGTCCGCTAATTTGTGTCACCCTGCCAACCTTTGGCTGTCACCATTTAGAATGACAAAATTGGAGGTTTTTCGACCCCTGGAGGCGGGGCTAAGGAGTTCGAGCATAGGCGGCTCCAGGACATCAGTACGGGAGTGGGGCTAAGGAGCTCGACCATAGGCGGATCCAGGACATCAGTATGGGGGTGGGGCTAAAGAGCTCGAGCATAGGCGGATCCAGGACAGTACGGGGGTGGGGCTAAGGGGCTCGAGTATAGGCGGATCAAGGATTTCCGATACGGCAGAAACCTTCCCGGGGGAAGGGGTATAATCCGGAATAGGTGGCCTCACTTTTGACCGGCAAAACCTATCAGGTGGACGCAAAATCCTTCCGATGGGCGCAGATTTTCGCATCTTAGGAGGGTGGGAAGTGACATTTCAGGCGGCGCCATCGAATGTTTAAGGGGGGCGCCGTGGCCATTTCAGGGGGCGCCAAGGGTCGATCAAGGGGGCACGTGCCCCCTATGCCCCCCCCACCACCCTGAATTCATTTATTAGCTCGAGCATCCCCATCATTGCTTTGAAACATCCTCGGCCTCTGCCATAGCTGTAGGCATTTTCACATGCGGTTATTAAACCCCTTAGCCTCGCCCCTTGTATCCGCCACCGTATTTAGACATATAAATGATATATAAATATCGTTGCTTTCTGTTCCATCTTATCGAACAATACCAATGAGCGACAATCGGTCATGCAGATTTCGAATCTTGTCTTCAGGTCAATGAAAGGTCACTGCACATCCGCAGTGGAACTAATGGTAACAGAGGCCATCTCGGCAACCTACGCGTCGATTTTCTTGAAATTTTGTGAACAAGAGAATAGCACGGAATGTAAACCAAAAATATCATATTGAAGGTGCACTGCTCTGCGCATGCGCAGTAGAAATTGTGAAAATAAGCCTTAAAGTTGAGGATATTTCAGAGGAATACATGAACAGAGGAGAGCCAACATGCTTAAATTTAGCATGAATGTTTTGTCACCCTTGGTATTTACAAAGTTCAGTGCGCATGCGCATTAGATTTTATGGTCATGGAGGCTATCTCGGGAGCCAATAGACCGATTTTGCTAAAATGTTGCGAGTAAAAGCAGAATACAATCTGCTAGTCCCAATTGACGGCATTATGACACAGCACTGTGCTGCGCATGCGCAGTAGGTATTCTAAGGAATAAAAGACTACAAGGTATAATTTTGACCAGGAGACAAACACACGGGACACCAACAGGCTTCAGTCAATTATAACGGAATCTTAACTCTCATTCACTGCAGACGTTACTGCGCATGCGCACTGGTAAATAGGGTAACCGAATCTAACTCAGTAGCAAATAAGCTGAATTGGCTGAAAATCTGCAGGTACCTAAAGATGAAACATGGTCGGCAAGCCCATTATATTTTATCTTGCATTGCCTTTCTTCTGGGTATGCCCAATCTTTACTTAAAAAACAAACTGTATGTGTGTGTTTATTTACGTGATGACATGAACAGAGGGCAAACATGACGCAGTGTGCACAGACATGCTAATGTAGGAAAACATGGGCCTAGACAGGGGATTGAATGGAGCCATAATGAGAACACAAAAACTAAAACTCCAACATTGAGTTAATATAAGTATCAAACTGCTGAAAACACTCGCCTGTCAATCTAACTGTTTGGCTAACGTACATTGTCACCGGCTTCTCCTGCGCCGGAGCGGCACCTGCCGAGGCCGCAGGCCGAGGCTGTCTGTTGTTGTTGTCTGTTCTGAGCGCTGGTATCAGAGACCTAAAACTTTTGTGGATAGAAGGCACTTCCAAATGAATAAGCACCAAGGTTTTCAATTTTCAAAATTTTCACAGTTTTGCCCAGAATTTTGCATTATGTGATTTTTAACTTTTATTTTTCTATTTTTTGCTAATTCATCTAGACTCTTCAAACTTGCACCCTTTTACATCAGGGAAATTTGTAGTTCACACAAAAAAGTTGGAAAGAAACATTTTTAGATTTAAGTCTCTAAATTACCTTTTAAACTTTGCACCCTAAATTTGGCATAAAACTCATGGTCTAAGCTATAGGCTCGAAATATCTAAAGCTACGGCAGTTCAGGTTCTAAGTCAAATATCCACTTGTAGGCCTGTTTGTGCAGTTCTGCACAAACACAAAAACAAAATGAAAACGGAAATTTGAGGGTCCTTTTTGGCCTATTCCGTGAAGATCTGTATTTCCCAAAATATCATTCAAACCCTTATATCTTCGGATCTAATTAATAAAATTTAGTTTCCATTTCAGATAATAAAAGAGAATAGCCTTCTTTATTAAATATTTAGAGATAAAAACTTTCAGACTGAAACTTTTTATTTTATAGGCAAAAATAAAATATAAGTTTTTAAAATTTTTATTCTCAGCCCCCTGGTTTCCAGACCATGATAGCTACGGTATTGAACTTAACACGGCTGGATAGAAAACTTCGTTGCCGTCATTTTTCTCACTCATACCCCCCACTTATCTCTTACGGCTTCCGCGCTAATAGCCGTAAAATACATTTCAAAGTGGTAATTTTATCGGTTCATTTTTGCTTCACACCGGGGTTTAGGGTGGTTAGAGTCATTGCAGGGAAATGAAATTTTGCATGCAGCTCGGTAAGAGACATATCTTGCCATTGCAACAGGTTGCATATCATTGCAACACCAGTCTACCTTTACTTAAATGTAATACACCATGCTAGTATGTTTCCGGCTCGAAACCTCACCCCGCCGTTCGGCCGTGGCGTCGCTGCTGGCGGCGCACTGGGAACTGCTCTCCGAGACAGACGCCGCAGCTATCTACGCATGCTATAGACCAGCGCGAATGCCCGGTGGTGGCAGGGTAGTCGGTCTCGTTTCGGCCCCTCTAATCGTGCGGCGGTCGCGTTATCTGTTAGATATTCTTATCAGTCGGACGGCCGGGTGGCGGCCGTGCGGTAGGGTCCCGCTCGCTGTGGCGACTTGCGACGAATAAAAAAACAAAATGGTGGTCAGGAACTGGTTTGCTTGTTCGGTTTGTTGTGTTTTGTTTCTTTATGTGCGTCCAAATCTTACAGTGTATGTGTGTGATACGTCCGGTAAAAGTGATGTGTTTTATGAGAGAGATAAGAGAGGCCCCACCACTTAAGCCTTCGGGCTTTTGCGTCAAACTCTTTGTTATACCTGTCATATTGCTTCCGTCCAATAAAAGTTTATCCAATAGTAAACTATCTATCTACCCACTAGTTAATGCATCCTCTAACCATAGGTAACACTGGTCAAAGGATCCACCGTTGCACACAATTTCTTTCCCAGCCGAATAAACCTCTTTGTGGTGATACCATGACACGTGACTCCTTGCACTGCCTCCTTAAATCAACTGTATAAGCAGTGGCGGATCCAGGCCATTAGTATGGGGGGTGGGGCTCAGGAGCTCGAGGAACCGTGAGATGTGATCTGCCTACTACCATAACACCCAACTACCTGAACTTACCTATAAAAGAGGTGAAAGTTTAAAATAAGGTCTCACCAGCTGTATCATATTTCTAACATGCCATGACCAAATATGGGTGATGCCCAATAAATAGGTTTGCTCATACAGACTCCCAATGTAACATTGCGCTATTCAGGAGCATGATGTATATTATTGTTCCAGAGTTATTAATGCAAACTCGAATCAAGATGGCAGTAACAGTCTCGTAACTAAGCACTGCAGAATTCAAATTAGACAAAACAACAAATGAACATTACATTTCTGAAGATTACTCACCTCCAAGTACAGCATTATCAGGCAGAGTCGCCATGATGGCCTCTATTGTCCTTCCTGTCACAGCCATGTCTTTCGCAATTTGGCCTCAGTGGTTCCTAAAATTGTATTATACGCCAGCCTACTTTCGCAATGGCTTTCAGGTACAAATAATTGAAAGTCCGGCTGCGTCAATGGTCGTATTAAGGACGCCAATATGGCGGCAAACGTGTGCTGCCATCTTAACTCACGTGAGGATGAAAGTAGGGGAAAACTTCGTCACGTCATATCGAATGCTGACCCTCATCAGCCCTGTTCCATCTGTCAGCACAGTTTTGTCAGCACCAATCAGCGGGCCGCGTTGCGCCTACGTCACAGGACTGAAGCCTCTCCCCGGGAACTAGTTCTAGAGGTTTTACGGGCTGACGGCCTGCTGTTTGTGCTGATGAAAAACCGTAAGTGCACGAAGTGCAGTCTAATATTTTTAATGGTATAAAGGTTTAAAGGGACATTGTCGCAAAAATTTTTATGGTGGTTTCTGAATATTTGAAAAATCCTGATATTGGAACCGTCAATCATTTCTTTATCTTCAGCTGAATTTTTGGAGGCCACTCAACAATTATTCAAATTTGTTAACAATATCAATAATGGGCTGTAACCTGCTCTTCACCTCTATTCTATCAATCAAAGTCTTAAGTTCTAGAAATGATTTGTTTGGAATAAAAAATGTTTTAATGCTGTATTCGTATTCAATTTATTTTTATTAAGCCTCAAAAATACAAATATTACATTAGTTTGTCCAAAACATTCGGCTTTGGAAAACTAATCAGGGAAGTTTTAAAATCGGGCAGATGTCGTACGGCAGGGATGGTATAGTGGCCTCCATTCCCGACTCTCACACGGGTGACACAGGTTCGAATCTAGGTCGTGGAACCTTTTACTGTAATTTTTTCTGATTTTCTTCTTGTTTGTTCAGGCGTACTAATGGATAAAGCATAGTCGGATCCATGATTGCCGATCGGGGGGTAACTTCCAGGGAGGGCACCATCCGGCCCAGGGGGGGAGAGGCCGCCACCTTTGACCGGCAAAACTATCAGATGGACGCTAAATCCTATCCATGCGCGCCGATTTTCGCATCCTGGGGGAGGGGATGGCACGAGACATTTTAGGGTTCACCGAGAGTTGATCAGAGAGGGGTGGGGGGCACGTGCCCCCTTTGTCCTCCTGGATCCTCCTATGGGATGACGTAGCTATTCTAAGGACAATTTCTTCTGGTTATCCCTCCGTCCAGGTAGTTGAGGGAAAAGGAATATTAGCCCCAAAAATTTTTTAATCTGACCGGCGTACCAAACTGGGACCGGCTTGTCTCCAGCTCCCTGCAATGGTTCTCAATCCGTCGGATTTCGCCCTATTGGAGACCAGTTCCCCTGTTTTCTGACCACCGGGACACGCTGTTCGTCGTTCGAAAATGTCTTGTGTCCTTTGCTGAAGGCCATTCTTGACGGCTGGCCGGTTTTCGTGCAAACCAAAAACCAGAAACCGACCCAATAAAAAAGCAGGGGTGGCTCTATGAGATTAAATGTGTAAATCTCGAGATTAATGTGCCTCGAGGTTAATTAATAGTTTAACACACGCATTGACGGGAGGCGGGTACCCGCCCCTCCCCCTGTCTGGTTTTTCGAATAGAACATAAAAACGGCGGCGCGTAGCGCCGCCGTACTTGACATACCTTTTCTCATCATTTTTACAACTTTTGTCAAAATTTTAAAGTTAGGTCATCTCAGGTCAGGTCACCAGTACAGGTCAAGTGACCTGACCTCAAAGTTTAAGACAAAATAAGTCGGAACAAAGTGAACTCATCCGATTGAAGTGACCTGGCAAAATGGTTAAAATATTTCGATGGAGAAGCGTATGGGCTATCCATCGCCGTTTACCATTTTTCACTACCTACCGTGGTTCTCGAGATTTTAGGGGGTACCCGACCCCCCCCCCCTGTCAATGCTGTTTGGACCAGGTGTCTAGGCTGATGGTGAGGAAGTTTGCGATTTTTACCGATTCGCTGTCTTAGGGGGTCACGAGCGGGGGAGCTGGGTCTTCATCGAGTCACCAGACAGAGCCCAGCATGAGCTCAGGCGACCAGCAGGCTCGCTCTGCTCGAGTTTTCAGGCTGAGATGGTAGCCATCCAAACTGCCTGTGTCTTCCTACTGGACTAATCAGTGCACACAGAAGATCCAGTCATCTTCAGCATGGCCTGCCAAGGTGACGACGCATTATAGAAATAAAATGGCTTCAATGTCTGCAGATAAGACAGCGAATCGGTAAAAATCGCAAACTTCCTCACCATCAGCCTAGACACCTGGTCCAAACAGCAAAAAAAATGGAGTACAGCTCTGAAGTAAAAATGGATCCCTCGTAAGGCAAACTAGAAAACTTCTCAACATCGTCACCAACAAATGCACGCCCTGTGCCATTGTCACTTTCTTTTGCAACCGTCTATATAGAAACAGATATGGTTTTCGAACGGCTCCGCAAGCAAGTTCATAAATTACTGGCGCGTCGGTTCAGGAGGCAAATTTTTGCTTTGTTGGCGTAGGTTTTGTTCGTGTTAACTGTCGAGATGAGCTATGGTTCAATAACAGCTGCTTCATGTGGTTCGACGAGATTGCTGTCGATGCCAGCCTGTGCCAGCCAGGCACAGACTCTCACTCCCTGGTGACGGGTTGCAAAACGCGAGCCACTGTCTATCTGACTGAGGTAGGCGTCGCCAAAAAAAAATGTTTGGTATGTGGGGCGTGTTGGTGGCTTATTTTAAAGGGAACGTGGCACCTTGGTAAAATCCTGGAATTTTGTGTAATTAGGCGTACTTTTAGCCGAAAATAATGAAACCACTCATGATTTCTCTGAAAAATGTACAACAAGCTCAATGCTTTTATTTTTAAAATACTCCTCTAGAAAAATGAATAAATATCTGCCTCTGGATGATGTCATGATCTGGCAACCACTACCATACTCGAAACACTTCAAGGGCTTCGATTGGCTGATGATCATCGTGATGTCAGCATATGTCGTCACACCAGCAGCTCACAACAATGGCCGCCTGGCGAGAGGTACATGAGAGGTACATTTCGGGTAGGTTTTAGTTTTTTTCTACGGAAAAATCGAGTTCCAAGACAAATGATATATAGAGCACCTGGTTTTCCGATTTGCTTTACAACTTGGCTATCTCAGTAAAAATCACGTTTTAAAGGTGCCACATTCCTTTTAATGGCTTAATGCAAAGCGAGTATCTTACTGCGCATTTGTAGCGGTATTTCATTAATTTCCACTAGCATGCTTATTATGGGTGAAGCTTGGAACGCTCCTGTTACTATTCTGATAGCGAGATGACGGAAATATCGATAATCTTTTTCGCGGACTAAGGAGTGGCCTCATACGCAACCCCGGTCTGCGACCTGGGATAACCCCCCACCGGCGCAGGAGAGCCGCATGACAATGTGCTGAAATCAACCATATTTCATTCTCAATGTATCTCTTCATAAGCATGTAGGTCAGTGCCATCATTCTTTTCTTTGAAATAAATAGTAAATATCCCGCAGTCAACCCCGGATTCGACCCGCGCACCCCTCATCACGAGACAGGACCTCTAACCACTAGACCACTGCGCCACACTGCACCGACTCCCACTAACCCTACACCTGTGACCCGTCAGGAGGTCACTGGCCGGTATCACGCAATCAAAACGATGCCGTGATCGTGGCGCCGGGTGTTGTGTTCGTACAGAAAAGGCATGGTATAAAGCTGCTTCTAGAAGACGAACCAAACATTAGATTCGCCTAGAATCACTTGTATCGGCGACCCAGGACCCTAAGCTAGCTGTATGCCAAATTGCATCCACTTCCATTCATTTTGGGGACTTGAAACCATGGTGAGAAGCAAACATGTTCCGATAAATTGAGCTCCTTGAAATACCCTTTCGGACGAATTACTCGAAAGCCGTTGGAGATAAGTGGGTAGTGTAAATGAATTGAATGACTGCAATTAATTTTCCTATTCAGCCATGTCAATTCTGAGCTTGTGAATGACATGTGCTCTGAACCGAAAAGCTGCAAATAAAAGGTTTTCTACTAAAATTATATTTATACATATAAGACAATGAATTTTATTATCACGATATCCATCTCCGAATATTATCAGGCGGAAGCAATGTTCTTTCATTATTTGAAATGAAAAGTCAAATCGGCGCATTAGATCGCGAGAGATTAAGATTTAAATGAAATGAGCAAAAATGTAGTCCTCCGGCAAAATGGCAAAAACTAGGTCAGAATTTTACGTTTTCCACTGGAAACTATGCCTAAGCACAAGAAAATTGACGTAGCTGCCTCCACGTGGCTGTCTTTAAACTAACTGAAGCGTACCTTCTGACATTTCGAGCTTACAAGTCGGCTGTCAAATTTCAATATCTTTTTTGCTTGTACTAGAAATACTGCGTTTTGGCGTAATAAATATTGTCGGACCAGTTCGAACTTTTTTTCTTAGGTGGCCTTGTTGCTTATTCAAAAGGAGGCAAATTTCAAGTTCGTCGCTTAAGAAATAAAAATGATAAAAATGCAAAATTGAAAACATTTGTTCCAAAATTTCTCAAAAACTATTTTGAATTTAAATTTGGGGGCCTTAGTTTGGGCGTCTAGCGTAAAAGGGCAATCACCCTACACAATTGCAGAGCCCTGGTATCAACTGTCAGAACCGCCAAACGGCCAGAATAGAGCCTCTTGAGGAATCTCAATCCGCTTCGCTCCATGGATTTCGTCATGCGGCTCTGACACAGCCGTACTCGATCTTCGGACGAATATGTGATCCATACAGTATAAGAAGCTTATAACGTAGCGTATAACAATGAGCGTATAACGTGCGCATAACGTATATATAGGCGATAAGCGTATAACGTGTATAGCATGAGAAACATTTCTCTATCTGCACGGTATCTCATCCTCGTCAACACCTTCAGTATTTTCAGCGTATCGAAACATTTTTTTGCGGAAATCCTTCAGGTGTGGCACATATGAAAGCTTATCAAGTGTGAGCCTGATAAATCTGGTTTCTGCTACAACGTCGCTCGGATTTCCGCGAATTTACAAAATCGGGTATTCAGTCTCAATGTCTATTATAAAAGTGCATGCACTATGTCTTTGAACTTGAAAATTTCAGTCCATTGCGTGTGATCCATTGCTGCAATATGTCAAGGCCAAGCTGCAGCCGCCTCTGCGCAGCTGCTGTAGTAGACACTGTCACACATATTGTGAAGTCTTCAACGAAAAACACGTGACGTATGTTTGCGGGAAGTGTCTGCAATATCATTGGTCATAACTGCAAACAAGGCTATGAATATCGCAGAATCCTGGGCTATGCTACTCTGTTGCTGATGCCAATCCGATACGACTGAGTTTACGCGAAACCTAAAATACCTATTTTTCGGAATATTAGAAATAAACCACCCCAAGTGGCCTCGCACGCCGAGTCCAAAGAGTTTCTGCAGAACGCCATTGGATAGCAAAGGCGCCCCCAAGAGATGATGGCGCCCCCTGGGGAGGAGGGCGCCCCCTCCAGAAAATCTTGCACCACTTCTCGAAAATGGAATCCGCCGTCTCTGTCTCTCCCTTGCCAAGGCAACGGAGGCTGGGAGGGGCCCTCTTAACCCTCGCCCCACCGGGGGGCCATCGATGCCCCCCTAAGGTTTTTCCGGGATAGCAGAAAAACGACGAGGCGCAGCACCGCGGTTGAGGGCTCTACCTCTCACTGCATCATTTTCCCATAATCCCTGAAATTTTTTACCCCGGGTCACCCAAGGTCAGGTCACCAGACGAGGTCAACCAAGGTCACCTCACTTCAACTTTAGAGCTCTGTAAGAGCTACATTTCAAAGTTGATCGATTTGAAACTTCCTACACTTCATGACCCCTCCAGGGTCTACAAGGTGTATATCCGGCATTTTTCGATTTCGTGCCCTGAGGTCAGGTCACGAGGCGACCTCTCCCATTGGAAAAGCATGGGGAAAACCTGTTTCATGATATAAAAGACACAAAAATGATTTCAAATGCTCAGACTGCTCAGAACAGCGTTTTTGGACACCCTTTCACGGATCCCAGGGGTCATATTTACCCTTTGACTTTTCCAAGGTCATCCAAGGTCACCAGAGGTCAAAACAGTATTTTGACAATAACTTTTGACCTAATAAGTTAGAGCGGTGAAACAAACACCATCGTGTTTGTCTTGTCACTGGCTTTCATTTGATATACGGCAAGGTCACTTTCTGACCTTTCGTGACCTCAGGTCATATTAGGTCACGAGGTGACCTCTGGAGGTCAAACCACTGGCGGGAGGTCTTTACGTTCCACATAGAGGAAAAAGTACTGGCAATTTCCTATCAAATGAACTTTACCAGGCCTCAATAGCTCTAATGACATAAGAGTTATGACCAGTTTGCTTAATCATTGCATATTTGAGTGAAAATAGCCGATCTTGACCTAATTTGACCTCTGGAGGTCAAACCATTGACCTGAGCACTAAAACATGCGAAGTAATTTCTTACTGAATTCACGCGAGCCTTCTATTGCACTTTGCAGATTTGCGCTAACGCCCATATTTTCGGAGTTAGAGGGGGGCCATCGATGGCCCCCCGGTGGGGCGCTGGTGGCGCCGGACCCCCGGTGGGGCGCGGGTTAAGCCCTCTTCAGCGCTCTATTCTGTAACAATCAGGGCCATTTTTACCCATCAGGACCCTTTTGGCGCTGTCGCAGGGACCCTTTTCGGGGCGCCACCCCTCCCCCCTCCTGAGCGAAATCCTGACTACGCCCCTGCCTGTACAACTTTCATTCACCGGCAGGAATATGATAACTGGGCGGCCTGAGATACCCCACGTTGTTATATATCCATACTACCCTTAAAAGAGTGCGGGAGAGAAGAACCACAGCCCCCCTTTCCCGGAGGGAGTCTGGGGCGAAAATAGGCTTTGGCTGTAATCTCTTCTTCCATAAATTCGTTTTGATGCTTTAAAAAATCATAAAAAACGAAATTAAACGCCCAAATCAACGAACCACTGTAGTAAGATTCGAACCGAGGTCCGCAGCGTGGAAGACAAAGACGATAACCACTACACTACCGCGGAGGAAGGCGAAGCGCCCGGTATTGAGAGTTTGGAAGAGCAAGTTTTTTACGTTTATTTTATGGCACTAAGGTAGAAAATGTATTTTCTATTCTTCAATTTTTTGTCTGAAATCCAGTTGCCTACCTTTAAATATTGATTAACAAGCAATTGATTTGCCTTTCTTTCGCATCAAACTGTTAATTTACGGTGTTTTCATTTATTTTGCTTGCTTTAGACAGAAGTGGCGCTACAAACCACTTTTGTCGCGTGTTGTGAATATTGCTGTGAATAATAGTCGCAGCCCTCCAGAGAAGTAACATCATCGCCATAATCGCCTCTTGTTTGTGCTAAGCAAAGGGAACTTAAAGGGACATTGTCGCAAAAATTTTTATTGGCTAGATCAAAAGGTTACAAAAAGTTGTTTCAGAAGTCATATTCTCATTTTTGCAAATTCAGGCTCAAAATGCCTCAAAATCGGCCTCAAAGTCAACATTTATAGACGACTTTACCGAGTCCTTATGGTATCGATAAAATGACGTAGCCCCGGCTATGGCTATCAATTTATATATGAAAAAATGTCAAAAATTTCTTTTAAAGCAGTTCAGTAGCTTAAACTTATAACAAAAAAAATCATTCTATAAAAATAACTTTCTAAAACGCTTCTGAAAGAGAAATATAGGACTTTAAAGAAATACCATCAAACAATCAGAAGCCCAGTCCTTATAGGATCTGGTCACGTGGGCTTATCTTACATCAATGTGATGTCATTACGGCTTTCGCTGAGTTATCGATATTCACCATTTCGAAAGTCGCGGCAAACGCGGAGATATGAATACAAATTCTATAACACTAATTAGCGCTGCGGTCATGCCCGAATACCCTAAAGATTATAATTAATAATTGTTCGTTATTGCATGATTGCATTGCAGCTAAAATGATACAATAAAAAGATACGGGTAGCGCGATCCAGAAGAGCCTCTTTTGAGGCATGAAGAAAGCTTTTGGTGCTTTTTCAGACGAGGAGATTGTCGCCTCTCCGGTCTCGTGGATCTACATATCGTCGGTTATCTGTACGTATAATATTTTGAGCCTTTGATGTGGTCAATTGAGATTTTCTTAGAGGGAAAAAATGTATGCGTGAAAATTTAATGAAACAATTTGAATTTTTGCCATCCATCTTTGCTGGCCACCAATGCCCTTTGAGGTTTTGTGTAGTGAGTGTAGTGAGTTAAGTCAAACACTAATCCTATCAAATGTGGGCAATGCATTTAATGTTTCTGTTCTGCATTAATTAGGTTCATGAAGTTGCCAGAAAGCAAATTGTATGCTCAATTGATAACTATTCATTTTGGCCCACTATTATAGCTGTGGTCTCGTTTCGTCTGTCAACACCAATCAGCGAGCAGCATTGAGTCCCAGTCTGCAAAGTATGGCAGCAGGCTAGATGAGTCACACCAGCCACCTAAAATCATTGCACCGCCAGACACCAAAAATTCACACCAATCTGCCATATACCATAGGGAAAATGCACCCTTTCCTACCCACACAATGCAATGCTACCTCTTTTATTAGTCAAATACTTGTTATAAGGTCCCCTCCTGTGTCTTTATAACCATTCAGCCATTATTTGTTTGTTTTTCAGTGTCACCTTCCTTGCACCAGTCTGGGAAATTCACACCAGGTCGATGAAATTCACACCGCTCGCTCTTGTCTCCTAGGGCACTCACCCTGGCAAGATCTCGTCGAAAATGCCATATTTTGCACACTGGATTGAGTCTATGTCACATGACTATAGCCTCTCACTGAGAACCAGTCTTAGAACCAATCTTAGATTTACAGGCTGGCAACCTGCTGTGGTGCTGCTGGAAAAACAGTAACAGCACAACATTGGCGGCATACTATTTTGTGATTGGTAGATAAGTATTCTGGTTCATTTTTGTCTGATTAGCCATAGCACATACTAGAGGCAGTTGTGGTATTTCTTTCTAGAGGAGAGGCTAGAGGGCTTGCGGACAAGGCTGTGCTGGCAGACGGAACAAGGCTTATGAGCAGTGTCAATGCCAAAAAGTCCTCATTTTATTGTTGCACAGGTCAATTTGTGTACCAAAATAGGTGAAAATTATTGGTGATGGCAATTCTCCAATGATTATTTAAGCATATTATTTTTGAATTGCCCATATTCCCTCTCTTTTTGGGCTAAATTTAAATTTACAATATGTGTGCACTCTAGTAAAAGTCTATATCAAGCTTGTAATTTGAATTACAAATTTCTACCTGTTACAAATACTGGCTCTGCACAATGTGTGCATGTCACTGCATTTGCTGCTTAGCTTACCTTCTTTTAAGTATGAAAATGTTTTTGATTAATTTTACAGATTGAAACAGATTTTCCATTTATTTTGGTACCATACAGTACATAGTAGTCAGTGTACTCCTATCCACTTCTCGGATCAAGTTACTCATATTTCAAGTGCTACTGTTTGTTTCCAGACATGAAAATGACTGTAGCATGAATTCATCCATCTGCCCTCTGAAAATGCCCATCTGCATTTATGCCCATCTGCAGATGAATTCATCCATCTGCCCTCTGAAAATGCCCATCTGCATGCTTTTTATAATTGATATTAAAAATGAACTGAAGGAAAACTAGGATAAGATGTATTATGATTTGAAACACTAGGAATGTACCCAATACAACAATATAATTGTGAACAAAGAGTATGGATAGATATGTAGGAATGACAGGAGGGCAGTCTTGGGTGATGCAATTTTTTGTGTTTTCCTGGAAGAATATATGAAAGATTAGGCTGGTCACTTCAAAGAGAAAATTTGTTTACTAGAAAACCTGTCTTTTGTAGCTGCTGTGTATCGTCAAGCTATCGTCCCAATGGACCAGCTTGTGTATGATCATTTTGTTTGTTAGTTTGAATGGGATGAACCCAATCAGACCGATTCTCCCATGGACCTGAAATTTGGAATATTTGTTTGCTATTGTGGGCCAGTGTTGAAATAATGTATTATAATTTATAAAAAAAGCATGATTTTGCATGGTTCCACCCGACTCCTCCACAAACCCATGATCTAGACTATACATCGTCTTTGGGATGTCTTTGTTCTTGAATATATATATTTTGCATATGTTTAAATCAAGATTCAGTGATATCTTGTTTGCTTTCATTTTAAGCTTGTGATATTTTATTGGTACCCTTTATTTGGTCCCATTCGTTCCTGCTGTGAAAATATGTTCTAATTTAAGAAGAGCCTACCCCAGCAAGCTGAACGCAAAACAGAAATAATCAGGTGCTGCCCCTCGACAGTGACTATCGCAAATTACGCCTGCTGCTGGAAGACAAGCTTCAGAGGACGAGCAATGGAATCCCAGAGTTGGCAGAGTACCACAGCCAGCAGTTTTCTGCATTGAACACGAACCTGCCTGAGTGCACCTCGGTCGTCTGCCTATGTGCCCGCAGTATATGTTCATGTATTTGCGTAAGTGGTGTTTATCGCCGTATATTAAGGCAAATCCTCTGAGGACCTCAGTAAAACATGCCATTAAAAGTATTTTTTAGTCTAAAGGTAAGAAAACTAGTAATGCGAAGGGTCTTTATAGTAAAAAATCAAGTGGTCAGATTTTGTTGGTGGTCGTACGTGCGAAAGTCGGCGAAAATAATAAGTGACACCTCTGTGCTCAGACTATGGCTGTGAATATTTTATCAAACCGTGTAGCACTTATTGTGAACAGATGCAAAATCTGTTATGCTTTTGATGTACAATCAGTATTTGGTTCGCTCCCAGCCTTCTTAGAGTGCACTTCAAGGACGGGAAGCTAGGAGCTGCATACCCACTGGTGGGTTCAGGGAAAATTTTTTGGGGGCGCGGTAGTGGAGTGGTCAGCGTAGCTGGATTCCACGCAGCCGACCCGGGTTCAAGGCCCGGCGGCTTCCCTGAACAAGGAGCAAGCTGGCTCCCGAGAAACCCTTCCAACAGGGAAAGAGTTGGCGACGCCATATGACCCTGGCAGTTGGTGCGTCGATAAGCCCCAAAAATTATTATTATTATCAGGGAAAATTTACTTTCCTCCCAAACTCTGCGATTTTCACCGCCCTTTAAAAAATGTGTATTCACGATTTAAGACCCTGTCCTCCCCCCACAAAAAACATTGGCCTGGATCCGTCACTGACGTACTGAGTTATATCCTCTAGTCCACGTTGCACTCGGAAGATTGCTCATTGGGAACTCGCAGACCTGATTGTTGCACGCGTTTCTCACCTGCCGAGGGTTATCACTCGCTTGTAATTTCCTGGTAGGTTATATTTTCTCATGTTTTTGTGAGATTGAATATAAGCCTCATTGATCAACTGATACCTGTTGGTTTTTAAAAGTAGATGAATTTTGCATTGCGTAGCCGAGGAGCATGATTATAAATTGGTAAGATGTTTCATGGTTTTGCCTCTCGAATTCTTGACGCAAAATGGAGCCTGTGATCACACTGTGATCACATCTTCGGGCACAGCCCCTCGTCAGAATCCTCATAATACAATAAGCGAAAACTTGTGGTCATAGTGTGACCAAGGCTTGAAATTTAGATCTGATATGGATATCGAATGCTGGAATAATGCAGTTCAGTACTGGAATATTCAAATATTGGAACTCGATTCGAGGTTATCCTAGCACTCTGACTAAAAATTTATGTGTTCACCTATTATATTATGAGAATTTTGTTGAAGGGATGTACCTGAATATTTATCAGTGTACTAGCCCCATTTTGCAACCATGATTCGAGGAGGCTGGTCATTGAACATCTTATCAACGTAGATAATCTAATAAGCAATCTAATAAAAATAACGGTTAATATACTATTTTCTATAATATGATGTTATATGAAGTGCTTCTGGAATTGTTTTATTATGAGAAAGGACCGTTTCCGAACTCGGAAGTATTAAAAATAAAACTTATCATTTTCATAAACAAATGTCATTCTTGAGGCTATAGGAGGAAATGAGGGTTAGATTAGGTTAGGTTAGATTAGGTTAGGTTAGGTGGTCAGGTTAGGTTAGGTTAGGTTATCAGTTATGTTAGGTTAGGTTAGGTTAGGTTAGGTTAGGTTAGGTTAGGTCAGGTCAGGTCAGGTCAGGTCAGTTGTGTATGCCCTTGGTCCCTATTTCCTAATCTGGGGATATCACCCCTTATTCCAGATTCTGAGTGCGCCTCTGGTCTGGGTACCACTTTGGGAAATGGTTTAGAAATATCCCCACATTCTGCAAGAAAATCCCAAGAGGTGAAACAGACAGAAGGAGGGAGGGTTAGAGGAGTAGCATAAAGTGGTACTCAGACCAGAGGTGCACTCAGATTCTGGAAAGAGCAGTGAAATCTCGAGACTAAGAAATAGGGGCGCACCTACATATGCCCGTCCAATCACAAAAAATGTGTAAAATCACATAGAAGGTGGTTCATACTTAACTGTAGAGTGCTCCTTCATGTTTTAGCTATGAAATACGACAGAAATCAAAGTATAACACGCACTTTCACGACCTTAATCAAAACGTAAACAATAACTACCCCAAAGACACGTCCGCGAGCTCTGAACTAATAATTCAAAAGGAAATGGCGCAATGTTATGTGTGAAAAATATTGGTAGAAATTAAAAAATATAAATTCACTCATTTAACCACATTTTGCCGATAAATTTATTTTGAAGAATAAGAAAAGATGAAGAAACATTTTTCAACTGCTATAAATTCAATAAATTATATTAAGATTATTTTAATGTCAAATAGCAGAAAGTGCTGCCATTTGTGTTTGTTGGTTTCAGTCGTTTCAGTGTCTATACTAACCGTGGTTGGTTTGTGCTTGAAAACGGAGATGGACGAATTTATATGCGTGCGGGACCAATATTTTTGTCTTATTTGGACGAATTTATATGGCGAGAACACCATGAAAAGAAGTGGCAAGACTTTCATGCAGCTGTCCACCGACAGTGTCGTTAGATAAGTACAACCAACAGAACAGAACAGAACAGAACAGAACAGAACCTAACCTAACCTATCCGTCTCGATTTAGCGAGCCAGCCTGCAGCGCACCGAGCCAAGATTTGGTACGCTTTCACAACTGTGCTTTACCTCTTGTACAAAGGTCCCAATCGTCAGTCGCCTGATGGTCAGTCAGCTGGTGGTTTCCATAATCTGACTGACGATCAGCTGCCATTTGTCTTTCATCAATTCCGTTGTTTTGTTTATTTACGGTGATGGACAGCACCACGATTACGATGTTCAGGTTAAGTAAGTGTTGAAAATTGGGATTTAAGTGGGAGTGGCGCTACGGGACCTCACTGAATGGAAAGAGGGTGTCTTGCTGATTCCGAAAACGTATCATTTCTATAGAAAATATTTCGGGAAAGTGGACATCTTATTTAAGATTAGCCAAATAGGGACCAAGGGCATACAGACCTGACCTGACCTGACCTGACCTAACCTGACCTAACCTAACCTAACCTAACCTAACCTAACCTAACCTAACCTAACCTAACCTAACCTAACCTAACCTAACCTAAACTAAACTAAACTAAACTAAACTAAACTAAACTAAACTAAACCTAACCTAAACTAAACTAAACTAAACCTAACCTAACCTAACCTAACCTAACCTAACCTAACCTAACCTAACCTAACCTAACCTAACCTAACCTAACCTAACCTAACCTAACCTAACCTTACCTAACCTAACCTAACCTAAACTAACCTAACCTAACCTAACCTAACCTAACCTAACCTAACCTAACCTAACCTAACCTAACCTAACCTAACCTAACCTAACCTAACCTAACCTAACCTAACCTAACCTAACCTAACCTAAGCTAACCTAACTTAACTTAACCTAACTTAACCTAACCTAACCCTCATTTCCTCCTGTTATCATGTGCCTTAGCACGCCTCTGTGGCATCATGCACCCCTCTCTCATTCATCTGAGCACGCCTCTTTCGACCTTTTGAATGTTGGACTTCTTATTCAAAAGGTCTAACTTTCAAAGAGTAGAACCTATGAACATTAGACCCTTTGAACTTTGGACATTCTGATGTGATCCTTTTGAACCGTGAGATGTGATCTGCCTACTACCATAACACTAAACTACCTGAACTTACCTATAAAAGAGGTGAAAGTTTAAAATAAGGTCTCACCAGCTGTATCATATTTCTAACATACCATGACCAAATATGGGTGAGGCCCAATAAATAGGTTTGCTCATACAGACTCCCAATGTAACATTGCGCTATTCAGGAGCATGATGTATATTATTGTTCCAGAGTTATTAATGCAAACTCGAATCAAGATGGCAGGAACAGTCTCGTAACTAAGCACTGCAGAATTCAAATTAGACAAAACAACAAATGAACATTACATTCCTGAAGATTACTCACCTCCAAGTACAGCATTATCAGGCAGAGTCGCCATGATGGCCTCTATTGTCCTTCCTGTCACAGCCATGTCTTTCGCAATTTGGCCTCAGTGGTTCCTAAAATTGTATTAGACGCCAGCCTACTTTCGCAATGGCTTTCAGGTACAAATAATTGAAAGTCCGGCTGCGTCAATGGTCGTATTAAGGACGCCAATATGGCAGCAAACGTGTGCTGCCATCTTAACTCACGTGAGGATGAAAGTAGGGGAAAACTTCAGCCCTGTTCCAGCTGTCAGCACAGTTTTGTCAGCACCAATCAGCGGGCCGCGTTGCGCCTACGTCACAGGATTGGCCCCGGTCATCGAAAGTGTTGGCACCTGGCGGATTTTTTTGAAAACGCCAGTAGAGGGACTGACGTCTGGCGCGGCTGCTTCATATCCGGCGCATTGTTGAACGCGGTATAGATTTTGAACGTTTATTTTCAGTCGTGGTGAACTCGTTGCTCAGAAAAAGTGAAGTTCATGTTGGGTGGACGTGAATATTGAAGACTGGCGTTATTTTCTTGTTTGTTATAATCTTGGAAAGTTCAAAGAAAATGAAAGTGAGACGGATAACCATTACATCCAATCAGAACTGCTGCGTTCCTCAGTGTGTATCCTTTCCGAAGAAAGTGTCCAAGTCTCAGCTTTCACAAGTTTCCTCAGGATAAGGTGCTGTCCAAGCAGTGGAAGTCGAATCTGATAATTGGGAAGAAGATGGGCTCAAATGCTGCTGTCTGTTGCAGACATTTTCAGCCATCTGACTTCCATTCACATCCACCTGGTAAGCGGCTGTGAGGCCAGTGTGCAAAGTATGGCATTTTCGACGAGATCTCGTCCGTGCGAGTTCCCTTGGAGACAGGACCGAGTGGTGCGAACTTTATCAACCTGGTGCGAATTTGCGAGGTTAGTGACACTTAACCCTCGCCCCACCGGGGGGGCATCGATGGCCCCCCTAAGGTTTTTCCGGGATAGCAGAAAAACGACGAGGCGCAGCACCGCGGTTGAGGGCTCTACCTCTCACTGCATCATTTTCCCATCATCCCTGAAATTTTTTACCCCGGGTCACCCAAGGTCAGGTCACCAGACGAGGTCAACCAAGGTCACCTCACTTCACTTTAGAGCTCTGTAAGAGCTACATTTCAAAGTCGATCGATTTGAAACTTCCTACACTTCATGACCCCTCCAGGGTCTACAAGGTGTATATCCGGGATTTTTTATTTCGTGCCCTGAGGTCAGGTCACGAGGCGACCTCTCCCATTGGAAAAGCATGGGGAAAAGCTATTTCATGATATTAAAGCCACAAAAATGATTGCAAATACTCAGACTGCTCAGAACAACGTTTTTGGACACCCTTTAATGGATCCCATGGGTCATATTTGCCCTTTGACTTTTCCAAGGTCATCCAAGGTCACCAGAGGTCAAAAACAGTATTTTGACAATAAATTTTGACCTAATTGAGCTAGAGCTGTGAAACAAACACCATTGTGTTTGTCTTGTCACTGGCTTTCATTTGATATACGGCAAGGTCACTTTGTGACCTTTCGTGACCTCAGGTCATATTAGGTCACGAGGTGACCTCTGGCGGTCAAACCACTGGCGGGAGGTCTTTACGTTCCACATAGCGGAAAAAGTACTGGCAATTTGCTATCAAATGTACTTTACCAGGTCTCAATAGCTCTAATGGCATAAGAGTTATGCCCAGTTTGCTTAATCATTGCATATTTGAGTGAAAATAGCCGATCTTGACCTAATTTGACCTCTGGAGGTCAAACCATTCACCTGAGCACTAAAACATACGAAGTAATTTCTTACTGAATTCACGCGAGCTTTCTATTGCACTTTGCAGATTTGCGCTAACGCCCATATTTTCGGAGTTAGAGGGGGGGCCATCGATGGCCCCCCGGTGGGGCGAAGGTGGCGCCGGACCCCCGGTGGGGCGCGGGTTAAACTAAACAAATAATGGCTGAATGGCCATTAAGACACAGGAGGTGCCTTATAAAAAGTCCTTAATTGACTAATGATTGAGGTAGCATTGCATTGTAGGGGTAGAAATGGGTGCATTTTCCCCTGGTATGTGGCAGATTGGTGCGATTTTTTGGAGGCTGGTGGTGCGAGAATTTTAGATGGCTGGTGCGACTTGTCTGGCCTGCTGCCATACTTTGCAGACTGGCTGTGAGGCAATCTCCAGTTCCGCTTATGCCTCCTTCCACTCCCTTGAGCCTGCTTCTAGCAGGAGTAAGTATTAATCCTTGGGCCGTCATCACAGGCGGATCCAGGATTGCCGATCAGGGGCACCTTCCCGGGGGGCGGCGCACCATTCTTAACCGGGAAACCCTATCGGTGGGAGCCGACTTTCGTGTCCTGGGAGGGGGAAGGTGGTGGGAAGGGAAATTTCAGGGGGTGTGGCCATTTCAGGGGGCGCCGAGGGTCGATGGTGGTGGGCACATACCCCCTTTGCCCCCTGGATCTGCCTATGGGGCATGTGCCCACTTTGCCGTCCCCCTGGATCCGCCTGTGGCTGCATTCCTTTTTAGCCCGGAAAACTGACATCTTGAAATAATTTGGTAGATATACGCCTTTATTTGTTTCAAGCCGTCTGAAATTCCAGTTTGAATGTACGATGGAAAACGCGTTTCCAAACACAAACGTCGCCACCGGCAAAGAAGTGGGGGGGGGCAGCAAACTTCAACCTGATGCTGACTACAAGCTTTGCTCCTTGAGACCAAAAACTTTTCGAATTTGCATTCTTCTCTGCCTTCCGCAGTGGCTGGTTATAAGCCGCTGCCACATACCAAACATAAAACACGTATAATTCACCGCTTACCATGCTATTCCCGGGCCCACCAACGTTGCTTACCTTTTGGAGTCCCTCTTTCGCGGCCATCTTGGAGGGCACACTAGCGCCGCTGGTGAGCGTGACCGGGGTCAATTGTAGCCTCTCCCCGGGAACTAGTTCTAGAGGTTTTACGGGCTGATGGCCTGCTGTTTGCGCTGATGAAAAATAGTAAGTGCACGAAGCAGCAGCCTAATATTTTTTAATGGAATAAAGGATTAACACGCGCATTGACGGGGGTCTGAGCCACCTTCGCATTGACGGGGGCGGGTACCCGCCCCTAAGATCTCGAGAACCACGGTAGGTAGCGAAAACGGTAAACGGCGTTGGGCTGCCCATCCACTTCTCCATCGAAAACATTTGAACCATTTTTGTCAGGTACATTTAAGGTCACGAGAGGTCAAAACATGCCCGCCATAGGGATAACATGTAAAATTCAGTTTTTCGGGTATTACATCTGAACAAGTAAAGATAGAGCAAAACGACTTGAACTATATGAATCCTCTTAGAAGCCGAATCGAATGATATATAATTTGACCTTGCTAGGTCAAATCAAGGATTTGACCTGACCTGAGGTCAGGTCAGGGTCAAATTTATAAAATGCATATCATTAGAACCGCAAAGCCCAGGCGAGTCTAATGCAGCTAAAATAAATGCTCTATCACCATCCGTTACTGAGTTATTCCGTAAAAACCATTTTTCCATGTATTTCAATGGAGAGGTCTGCCTCGTACCTGACCTTAGGTCATCGATATCAAAATACCGGAACATATGTTAGAGAACTCGGTGGGACCATTATGTGATATGAGTCTCAATCGGATAAGTTTACCCTGCTCCGACTTATGCTATCTTAAACTTTTTTGAGGTCGGGTCACTTGACCTGTACTGGTGACCTGACCTGAGATGACCTAACCTTAAAATTTTCACAAGCTGTAAAATGATGAGGAAAAAGGTATCAGTACGGCGGCTACGCGCCGCCTTTTCTACTGTCTCCAAAACCCGAGGGGGCGGTACCCCCCTTCGTGTTAAGTTCCCTTTGCTTAGCACAAACAAGAGGCGATTATGGCACTGATGTTACTTTTCTGGAGGAGAGGATAGAGGTGCTGCTGACAAAACTGGGCTGACAGGTGGAACAGGGCTTTCGTCACGTCAAAAGCCCTGTTCCAGCTGTCAGCACAGTTTTGTCAGCACCAATCAGCGGGCCGCGTTGCGCCTACGTCACAGGACTGTAGCCTCTCCCCGGGAACTAGTTCTAGAGGTTTTACGGGCTGACGGCCTGCTGTTTGTGCTGATGAAAAACCGTAAGTGCACGAAGTGCAGCCTAATATTTTTTAATGGTTTAAAGGTTTAAGTTTCCTTTGCTTAGCACAAACAAGAGGCGATTATGGCGCTGATGTTACTTTTCTGGAGGAGAGGTTAGAGGTCCTGCTGACAAAACTGTGCTGACAGCTGGAACAGGGCTATAGCCCTGTTCCAGCTGTCAGCACAGTTTTGTCAGCACCAATCAGCGGGCAGCGTTGCGCCGACGTCACTGGACTGTAGCCTCTCCCCGGGAACTAGTTCTAGAGGTTCTACGGGCTGATGGCCTGCTGTTTGCGCTGATGAAAAATAGCAAGTGCACGAAGTGGCAGCCTAATATTTTTTTAAAGGCATAAAGGTTGAACTTCCCCTCGATTACCACAAACTAGAGGCGATTATGGCGCTGATATTTCTTTTCTGGAGGAGTGGCTAGAGGTCCTGCTCACAAAACTGTGCTGACAGCTGGAACAGGGCTCATATCGAATGCTGACCCTCATCAGCCCTGTTCCAGCTGTCAGCACAGTTTTGTCAGCACCAATCAGCGGGCCGCGTTGCGCCTACGTCACAGGACTGAAGCCTCTCCCCGGGAACTAGTTCTAGAGGTTTTACGGGCTGACGGCCTGCTGTTTGTGCTGATGAAAAACCGTAAGTGCACGAAGTGCAGTCTAATATTTTTAATGGTATAAAGGTTTAAAGGGACATTGTCGCAAAAATTTTTATTGTGGTTTCTTAATATTTGAAAAAATCCTGATATTGGAACCGTCAATCATTTCTTTATCTTTCGCTGAATTTTTGGAGGCCACTCAACAATTATTCAAATTTGTTAACAATATCAATAATGGGCTGTAACCTGCTCTTCACCTCTATTCTATCAATCAAAGTCTTAAGTTCTAGAAATGATTTGTTTGAAATAAAAAATGTTTTAATGCTGTATTCGTATTCAATTTATTTTTATTAAGCCTCAAAAATACTAATATTACATTAGTTTGTCCAAAACATTCGGCTTGAGAAAACTAATCAGGGAAGTTTTAAAATCGGGCAGATGTCGTACGGCAGGGATGGTATAGTGCCCTCCATTCCCGACTCTCACACGGGTGACACAGGTTCGAATCTAGGTCGTGGAACCTTTTACTGTAATTTTTTCTGATTTTCTTCTTGTTTGTTCAGGCGTACTAATGGATAAAGCATAGTCGGATCCATAATTGCCGATCGGGGGGGGTAACTTCCAGGGAGGGCACCATCCGGACCAGGGGGAGAGGCCGCCACCTTTGACCGGCAAAACTTATCAGATGGACGCTAAATCCTATCCATGCGCGCCGATTTTCGCATCCTGGGGGAGGGGATGGCACGAGACATTTTAGGGTTCACCGAGAGTTGATCAGAGAGGGGTGGGGGGCACGTGCCCCCTTTGCCCTCCTGGATCCTCCTATGGGATGACGTAGCTATTCTAAGGACAATTTCTTCTGGTTATCCCTCCGTCCAGGTAGTTGAGGGAAAAGGAATATTAGCCCCAAAAATTTTTTAATCTGACCGGCGTACCAAACTGGGACCGGCTTGTCTCCAGCTCCCTGCAATGGTTCTCAATCCGTCGGATTTCCCCCTATTGGAGACCAGTTCCCCTGTTTTCTGACCACCGGGACACGCTGTTCGTCGTTTGAAAATGGCTTGTGTCCTTTGCTGAAGGCCATTCTTGAAGGCTGGCCGGTTTTCGTGCAAACCAAGAACCAGAAACCGACCCAATAAAAAAGCAGGGGTGGCTCTATGAGATTAAATGTGTTAATCTCGAGATTAATGTGCCTCGAGGTTAATTAATAGTTTAACACACGCATTGACGGGAGGCGGGTACCCGCCCCTCCCCCGTCTGGTTTTTCGAATAGAACATAAAAACGGCGGCGCGTAGCGCCGCCGTACTTGACATACCTTTTCTCATCATTTTTACAACTTTTGTCAAAATTTTAAGGTTAGGTCATCTCAGGTCAGGTCACCAGTACAGGTCAAGTGACCTGACCTCAAAGTTTAAGACAACATAAGTCGGAACAAAGTGAACTCATCCGATTGAAGTGACCTGACAAAATGGTTAAAATATTTCGATGGAGAAGCGTATGGGCTACCCATCGCCGTTTACCATTTTTCACTACCTACCGTGGTTCTCGAGATTTTAGGGGTACCCGACCCCCCCTGTCAAAGCGAAGGTGGCTTAGAGCCCCGTCAATGCGCGTGTTAATCTGGTAAAACAACGAGATAAAACGTTAATCCGTACGAGATAAAACGTGTTCGAGATTAAATGTGGCGGTCTCCCAGGGCGGACCACCCTGAAAGACCGCCTGGGCCTTTCACGGCAGGAGAGTATGGAGGTGGAGCGCCTGCGCACTGGCCACTCCCTTCTCCTGTGCAGCTACCGAAAGAGGATCGGCCTGGACCCGGAGGTCACGTTCCAGGAATGCGACGATGGAGAGGACGAGATCCTCCACCACCTTCTGACCCGGTGCCCTGCGTGCGCTGACCTGCGCTGGGACATATTTGGACGGGACGACCCGCCCATCCGGGAGGCGCTGGCGGACCCACGACGGCTGGCGATGTTCCTGCGGCGGTTGGGGCGCCTGCAGGGGCGCCCCCCCATATGGCCGGAACACTCAATCAATGAATCCGATTAAATGTGTCCGTCGACATCTAAATCTTTGATACAATTGTAATTCTTTGGTCTCTGGAGAATATAAAAACACGTAGTCTAGAGAACCGGAGAATAGCCGAATGTGATAGAGAATAATAAGAATAATGTGAATGGAAGAATAACTCTTGATATGCGTCAGAACTGGGGAACCAGAGAGCACCCACCACGATCCTTGGATGAACTAACAAAAATATGTGCAGCCACCAAGTGTGGAACGCACCACGAACCCAAACCTGACCACTTTTTGTTTCAGGGGGAACGTTTGTTGTGTGTTGCAGGTTGGAGATGGACTGGCCACCTCACTCCTCTGTCCGTGATGGTAGCTCTTTCTAATTTTTTTGGTATATAGATATACAAGATTTAAGAATACATTGTTTTTGACTTCAAGTTGAGTTAGTTTCTGATCAGGGCCCATCAAGAAAATATACCTCAAAATTATAGCCTGGAACAGTTCGTATTAAATAAAAAGGATCCTATAATTAATCTAAACATTGGTAGTGACAGAGTCTAAACCTAAGAAGACGCATCGCGGCTTTAAGACAAGCAAGCTGCTAGCCTCAAGAATGACATTTGTTTATGAAAATGATAAGTTTTATTTTTAATACTTCCGAGTTCGGAAACGGTCCTTTCTCATAATAAAACAATTCCAGAAGCACTTCATATAACATCATATTATAGAAAATAGTATATTAACCGTTATTTTTATTAGATTGCTTATTAGATTATCTACGTTGATAAGATGTTCAATGACCAGCCTCCTCGAATCATGGTTGCAAAATGGGGCTAGTACACTGATAAATATTCAGGTACATCCCTTCAACAAAATTCTCATAATATAATAGGTGAACACATAATTTTTAGTCAGAGTGCTAGGATAACCTCGAATCGAGTTCCAATATTTGAATATTCCAGTACTGAACTGCATTATTCCAGATTCGATATCCATATCAGATCTAAATTTCAAGCCTTGGTCACACTATGACCACAAGTTTTCGCTTATTGTATTATGAGGATTCTGACGAGGGGCTGTGCCCGAAGATGTGATCACAGTGTGATCACAGGCTCCATTTGCGTCAAGAATTCGAGAGGCAAAACCATGAAACATCTTACCAATTTATAATCATGCTCCTCGGCTACGCAATGCAAAATTCATCTACTTTTAAAAACCAACAGGTATCAGTTGATCAATGAGGCTTATATTCAATCTCACAAAACATGAGAAAATATAACCTACCAGGAAATTACAAGCGAGTGATAACCCTCGGCAGGTGAGAAACGCGTGCAACAATCAGGTCTGCGAGTTCCCAATGAGCAATCTTCCGAGTGCAACGTGGACTAGAGGATATAACTCAGTACGTCGTGACGGATCCGGCCATGTTTTTTGTGGGGGGACGGGTTTAATCGTGAATACACATTTTTAAAGGGCGGTGAAAATCGCAGTTTGGGGGAGTAATTTTCCTGATAATAATAATAATTTTTGGGGCTTATCGACGCACCAATGCCGGTCTATGGCGTCGCCAACTCTTTCCCTGTTGGAAGGGTTTCTCGGGCCGCTTGCTCCTTGTTCGGAGCCGCCGGGCCTTGAACCCGGGTCGGCTGCGTGGAATCCGCTACGCTGACCACTCCACTACCGCGCCCCAAAATTTTCCTGAACCCACAGTGGGTTGCGCTCCTGCTTCCCGTCCTTGAAGTGCACTCTAAGAAGGCTGGGGCGAACCAAATACTGATTGTACATAAGCATAACGATTTTGATCTGTTCCATAGTGCTACACGGTTTGATAAAATATTCCGCCATAGTCTGGACGGTGTCTTTTATTTTCGCCACTTTCGCACGTACGACCACCAACAAAATCTGCCACTTGATTTTTACTATAAAGACCCTTCGCATTACTTTTTCTTACCTTTAGACTAAAAATACTTTTAATGGCATGTTTTACTGAGGTCCTGAGGATTTGCCTTAATATACGGCGATAAACACCACTTACGCAAATACATGAACATTACTGCGGGCATGGCGACGACCGGTGCACTCAGGCGGTTCGTGTTCATGGAAAACTGCTGGTGTGGTATCTGCCAACTCTGGGATTCCATTGCTCGTCCTCTGAAGCTTGTCTTCCGCGGGCGTAATTTGGATAGTCACTGTCGAGGGGCGCACCGATTATTTTTTTTGGTCAGCTTGCTGGGGTGGCTCTTCTTAAATTAGACATATTCTCCGCAGGACGATGGGACCAAATAAAGGGTACCAATAAAATATCCAAGCTTAAATGAAGCAAACAAGATATCACTGAATCTTGATTTAAACATATGCAAAATATATATATTCAGAACAAGACATCCCAAAGACGATGTATAGTCTAGATCATGGGTTTGTGGGGAGTCGGGTGGAACCATGCAAAATCATGCTTTTTATAAATTATAATACATTATTTCAACACTGGCCCCAATAGCAAACAAATATTCCAATTTCGGTCCATGGGGAATCGGTCTGATTGGGTTCATCCCATTCAAACTAACAAACAAAATGATCATCACAAGCTGGTCCATTGGGACGATAGCTTGACGATACACGCGCTAAAAGACAGGTTTTCTAGTAAACAAATTTTTCTTTGAAGTGACCAGCCTAATCTTTCTATATTCTTCCAGGAAACACAAAAATTGCATCACCCAAGACTGCCCTCCTGTCATTCCTACTATCTATCCTACTCTTTGTTCAATTATATTGTTGTATTGGGTACATTCTAGTGTTTCAATCATAATACATCTTTCCTTTTTCTCGTTCTTTTTAATATCATTATAAATTGGATGGGCATTTTGGGCGTGGATGAATTCATCTGCGATGGGCATAAATGCGATGGGCTTTTCGAGGGCGATGGATGATTCTGCTGTCACTTTCTGTCTGGAACAACAGTAGCACTTGAAATATGGTAACTTGATCCGGAAGTGGATGGGTACACTGACTACTTGTACTGTTGGTCCAAATAAATGGAAATCTGTTTCATCTGTAAAATTAATCAAACATTTTCTGTTAAAGAGGTGCTAAGGCAATGCACTGCATGCACATTGTGCGAGCCGTATTTGTAACAGGTAGAAATTTGTAATTTGCGCAAATTACGCCATAAACGAAAAATGTTATCATTTATTAAGAGAGTACTTGGACACGTAGAAACTGTTTTTTTTATTCTAGTAGGGCCCATTTATGTCACAATCAATGCCTTGGCATGATCTTTTGATTATCACATGGCTACCGAAATTTCTAACACCTCCGAATTTCCGAGGAATGCTCCCTGCTGATGAATTAAGAATATGATAAGGTCGATGGAAAATGCCCATACTTCATTTGTGTTTGTTAACGTTTCGACTTCCTTTATCTCCTTGAATCTGACATCTGGTTCAACATTATTTTTAGAGCAATTAATAATGTGGGTTAGTGCGGTTTGTGTTTCCTCACTTAAAGTTTTCCGCTGAGATATTTTTTGGCGCGCACGGCCGTTCACTCCTTTTTTTTAATGTCCTCTCACCATTATCTTACAATCTTGCCCTGGAGGCAAAATGATGCTTATCATATTTGATATTAAAATAAACTTAACCCCTCTTCACTAATAGAAAATCCTAGTATATACCTTTATGTTCAGCTTTTTATCTTCCAGTGTCTTGATTTCCCATGACCTGTGGTTATTTTTCAGGGTGCCGAAAAGGTGTGGACTGAACTGTTTAGCATTGTTTCAATATCCGCCAATAGGCATCTTGCTTGGCTGGTACAAACTGTTATGGCTGGGAGAGGGTGGGATAGGACGTTGTTAAAATACGATCCACCAAAATGACGGCAACCGAAAACCGAATACCATGCGCCCTTTGGTAAAAGTTGATGGTAAAGTGCCCACTTTGAGGCTCCGCGTTTTCCCCCCTCCCCCCCACCTTACTAAAATTCTAGATCCGCCCATACGCGGATCCAGGGGGCAAAGGGGAGGGGCAGATGCAGCCCCCCGATCGATCCTCGGCGCCGAAAGGTCGATGGCACTCGCCTGAAGTGGCGCTTCCCACTCTCCCCCAGGATGTGAAAATGTAGGGAGTGCAGGCGCTGTGGATCGCCTTCGACTGTGTAAAATTTGCACCTCTTGTCATTCGCGGAGATTCTTGCATCTCGGTGCGGAGCTATGTTTACCCCTAGACTTTTTAATCATTGTCGGCGCCTAGTACTTTATCAGAAATGTAAGTTAAATTTTGTACTGTTATTTACTTGTAGTTTAACACTCTTAAATTTATCTCTAGTATGATTTTAACTACTTTCCTCGCTTAGTGATGTGCATCCGCAAACCAATGAGAGGCCGAGCCAGTTCCCGCGCTCAGCGCTGTGGCGCGAACCAGACAATGGGATCGGCGCCATTCCTGCCTTGGTTCTTGTGTAAACAGCATCGCGTCTGATCTCTAAACGGTAGGTTACTTGGTTACAGAGAAATTACATCGTTTCTCGCTGATTAACTGTTGGATAAAGCTGTGTTGATTGGATTTCATCGTTGGTTAACCGGTTAAATATTTTTGCACGGTTTTTGGCTTGTGTATGGGCAAGTGTTGGCTATGGATGTTAGGGTTTCAGGGCGGGGAATTGTTTTTACTTAAAGTGTAATTAAAGTCAGCTACGGAAGTGATAACGCTGCCTGTGGGGCTTGCCTAGTTCTGACAGTGTTTCGTGTACAGGACGCGTCTTGATGTCGTGGTCTTGATATCGTCGTCTTGACATCTTCATCTTGGTCTTGTCGTCGCTTCGTCTTGTCATCTTGGCATCTTTATCCTCATTATTATCCAGTTCCGGGAATCATCCGTGCCTTCCGGATATGATGTCGGCTGTGTGTATGGGGAACAATACAACACTGCAAGTTTAGAGCTGCCGTATTCGAAGACCCCGGTCTACATTTGGTGACAGCGGAAACTCATCTTGGCAACGCCTATTCATATTCGATCGGCCAGTCATCGGGAATTGCCCGTCTACCACCTCGCGTCATGAGCGGTGCTCACCGGTCGGCGGTTGCCATGGCAACGTTGCGGCGACGTGGAACTTGCAATTATTTGTGTGGGGGCTGTGGGGACGGGCAGTGATGTGCTGAGGAGAGAGGGAGTCAGGAGAGTGCAGTGAGGAGAGGGAGTCAGCAGAGTGCAGTGAGGAGGGAGAGGGAGTCAGCAGAGTGCAGTGAGGAGAGGGAGTCAGCAGAGTGCAGTGAGGAGGGAGAGGGAGTCAGCAGAGTGCAGCGAGGAGAGAGGGAGTCAGCAGAGTACAGCGAGGAGAGAGGAGTCAGCAGATTACAGCGAGGAGAGAGAGGGAGTCAGCAGAGTGCAGTGAGGGGAGAGGAGTCAGCAGAGTGCAGTGAGGAGGAAGTCAGTGCAGTGGGTAGAGAGGAGTCAGGCAGTGGTGTGAGGGCACGCGAAGGTCAGGAACAGCAGAGGACGCTTCCTAGGTTTTCTCCGGTCGTGAGTACTTACCAGATATTGGACTTCAACGCTTAAAACTTTCTTGTGTCATTTTTTCTGTGTGTAGTTGGTCTTATTCTACATTTCACGTTGTGTGGGAGGTATTAGTGGGGGTTGGATTTAACCTAGATACAGCACCAAGCCAGGAATCTATATTTGGTCGTGGTTCCAAATATAGCTAGGGTTTCAACGAGGGGGAGGGGGTTGCCGGTCGTGTAAGCTCGTGGGCGATCGGAGTGAGCCACTGTATGCCTCTGGTTCTTTTCTGAATTCGGGTTGAATTTAATTGTGAGTTGATATTTAACATAGTCATGGCGCAGCCACCTCTGTCACTATCGTACCCCACGTTTTCGGGTTCAGGGTCTGTTACTAGATTTTTGGAGGATTTCAAGCTGTTCAGTTCACTTCAGAATTGGGATGAGTCAAAACAAGCTTCTCTTCTTCCCTTGTGTCTATCGGGTTTGGCCAGGGACGCCTACGACTGTTTATCAGAGGAGCAAAAGAAGGAGTTCAGTACAGCTTCAGAGGGATTAAGACAGGCTTTCCCTTCCCGTGGCGTGGTTGAAGCTCAAGTGGCTTTAAGGGGCTTGAAGTTTATTCCGGGCACCGACTTGGAGGGATTTGTCATCCAATTGAAGCGACTCACCAGTCAGGCCTTTCCCGATGGTGATTCTCCAGGACTTCTGTTCAACTACTTCTTGCAGGCCATGCCAGCCACATTTCAAACGCGTCTAGTGTCTGAGGGGGTCACTACTTTTGAGGCAGCGGTTGCTTTAGTAAGGAACTTGTGTTGCGCGGAGAAATTGAACAGAGCTCAGACAGTCAGGCACGTGGATACAGAGACAGATCAGTTGCGCAAGCGTGTAGCGGAACTGGAGGACAAACTAGCGAAGTTGGAGGGGCCGACATCGGGTAAAACGTGCTTCTGTTGTGGGAATCCAGGGCACCTCCGTTCAGTGTGTCGCCACCGGTTTGCAACTTGCTACCGGTGTGGGGCGGCCGGTCATTTGGCTCGTCAGTGCAAGGCGGGAAACAGCCCACGGGGTCCCGGTGCCAGCATCCCGCCGGTGAGACCCCAGTTCACCCCGGGAATGTCTCGACACCCCGGTCCAGGGATGCCACCTCCTCGAGGGAACGCTCACAGTCAGGGGGAGCGGTCAGCACTCAGGTAACACAGGCTCCAGTCCATCAGACCCGAGGGGCAACCAGTCCCCAGTGAATGTCAATGCCATTCCGTTACGCAAGGACATGACTTTTGATGTGGTTTTGGGAGGGGCCAACTGCTCATGCTTACTCGATACCGGTAGTGCCATTAATTTGGTGAGTAAATCTGTGTTTGATGTTCTCCCACATCCGCCCATTCTGCTCAAGACTTCGACACAAGCGAGGACAGCAACACAGGATCCTTTGCCTTTGTTAGGAAAAGCAAAAATTTCGCTTCAACTAGGAGGGCAGACTAAAGTGATTCCATTCTATATCACCAACGACATCGACATTCCCGTTCTTTTAGGATTAGAGTTTTTGTCGGAGTGTCCCTGTGTTGTAGACATTTCGGAAGGTCGATTAGTTCTCACTCCAACTCGTGCGGTTCGTTCAGTGTCTGCTTCAGTTATTTCGGTGGGCAAGGTAATGCTGCAGCGCGACGTTTCTGTTCCACCTGGACAAGAACTTGTTTTGCCCGGATTTGTACCCAATAATGACGTTCATGGCCCGGCGATGTTTGAACCCACTTTGGATATTCCTGATCTAGAGTTTGTTCCGGCTATGGTTAATGTCGAGGGACAGTCAGTACCTTTTGTTGTCAGAAACATCTCTTCTGATCATTTGACGCTACCTAAGCGGTCTGAGTTAGGTCAGCTGGAGGTAGGAGTGGCGGAGTGCCAACCTTCTTCTCATCTAAAATCTCATTCGTGGCTGGATGAAGTTGACTTGTCATCAAGTGAGCTCTCTGAATCTCAAAAACAGGCCGTTCTTGAACTTCTGTCAAAATACGATTCAGTGCTGGATGGCAGGTTAGGTTTTACTGGCCTTATAGAACATGAAATAGACACAGGTGATTGTTCCCCGATCAGGTCAGCAGCGCGCAGAATTCCTCCGTTTCTGCAGGACAAGGTCAAGGCTGAGTTGGACGACATGGTTGAGAAGGGAATTCTCGTGGAGACTTTCAGCTCTTGGGGGTCACCGATTTGTGTAGTCACTAAGAAAGATGGTCGGGTTAGAATTTGCGCCGATCTTCGTAAGGTTAATGTTGCCACGAAAGTTCCGTCGTTTCAGATTCCACGTATGGATTCAGTATTGGATTCGCTAGGAGGTTGTAAACTGTTTTGTGTGCTAGATTTGAAACAATGCTACTTCCAAATCAAAGTTGCAGACAAAGACGTGCCGAAAACTACAATTGTTACTCCTTTTGGGACGTATGCGCATGTCAGGCGTCCACTCGGTGCTTCAGGAGCTCCGGCTACGTGCGCCAGGCTACTCGATCTGGTCCTAAGAGGTCTCCCACCCGCCACAGCTTTCAACTTTTTTGATGATCTCATCTTAGGTGCAGAGACATTCGACGAACTTTCCGAGAAGTTGGATCTCGTTCTTGACCGGTTGCAGCAGGCTGGGTTGTCGATCAACTTAAAGAAGTGCTCCTTGTTCCAAAAGAGTGTGAAATTCTTGGGACACATCATCTCCGAGGAAGGAGTTGCCGTGGATCCTGAGAAAGTTGAGAAGGTTCGCAATTGGCCGATTCCGCGTACTGCGCGTCAGCTGCATTCGTTCTTGGGTTTGGCTAGCTTCATGCGCAAACATATCAAGGATTACGCTCTCATTGCGGCCCCATTGATGAAGCTGTTGCACAAAGACGTAAAGTTTCAGTGGTCCGAGGAGGCCCAGCTCGCTTTTGACAGACTCCGCCGAGCACTTTCAGAGGCACCTGTGCTCACAGTCCCAGATTTTAGTCCCGACGCTGGATCCTTTATTTTGGAGACGGACGCTTCCCTTGAGTCAGCTGGCGCTGTTTTAAAACAGCAAGTGGGCGAGGAAGAGAAAGTCATAGCGTATGGTAGTCATAAATTTTCCAAGGCACAGTCAAACTACGGGGCAACAAAGCGAGAACTTTTGGCAGTGGTTTTATTTGTTCAGAAGTTTTCTCCTTACCTGTTGGGTCGGAAGTTCATCGTGAGAACTGATCATGCCAGCCTTCAGTGGCTTCTGAATTTTAAAAATCCCTGTGGCATGCTCGCACGTTGGTTTGAAATTTTGGCTCAGTTTAGCTTCACAATTGAGCACACGCCTGGTCGTGAGCACGTCGTACCTGATGCCCTCAGTCGTCGGCCTCCAGATGTGGCTGACAAAGCGTGCCAGACAGATGACACTGCTCACACTTTTCGTGTCACCGCGTCAGACTGGTCCACCAGTTACATCAGAGCAGAACAAGAGAAGGACCCAGACATTTCTGAGGTCACCAGACACCTGTCAGCAGGTCGCAAACCAAAGAAAAAAGAACTTTTGAGCTCCAGTGCCAGCAAATTCCTTTCTCAGTGGTCCCGCCTACGACTGATAGAGGGTATTTTGTACCGGCTTTATCGCCGCAAACTGTTCGACTCGGATCAGCTTCAGATCGTTTTGCCAAGTGCACTGACATCAGGTGCTTTGACATCGCTTCATTCTGGCCCTGCCGGTGGCCATTTCGCTGCAGATAAATTATTTGAGCAGGTTCGATTGAGGTTTTGGTGGCCTTGCATGTTGGCTGAGATTGTCAAATTTTGTAAAAGTTGCCCGAACTGCGGTTCCCGGAACGCACCGGTTCCCGCACCCAGAGCGTCTATGGGAGCGTTGTTGGCATCGGAGCCGCTAGATGTTGTTGGTTTGGATATTTTGTCGTCATTGCCAGTGACACCTAGTGGTCACAAGCACATTCTCGTCGTCGTGGACCATCACTCTCGCTGGGTAGAGGCATATCCTCTTAAAACTCAGGAAGCGACTGAGGTTGCCACCGTTTTTGTCCGCGAGTTTGTCTCGAGATTCGGCTGTCCGAGGCGTATACATTCTGATAGAGGAGGGAATTTCATAGGGGAAGTCATGACAACAACATGTAAACTGCTAGGTATAGACAAGTCAAAGACCACAGCATTTCACCCGATGGCTAATTCGATAGTGGAACGCACGAACCGAACGTTGCTGAACATGTTAGCTAAGTTTCTAGACAACCATCAGCACGCAGAGTGGGATACGAATCTACCTCTCTTGTTACTGGGGTTAAGGTCGCAAATACAGAAGTCTCTCGGAGTCTCACCATATTGTGTCCTGTTTGGCAAGGAGCCAAGACTTCCTGTACAGTTAGAGTTAAGTGAACCTGTGAAAGGTCGAACCCGATCGATCACAGAGTATTTAGATCATCTCAGAGCCAATTTGAAGGCTTTGCATGAAGTAGCATTAGAGAACTCGAGGTTGAGTCACAGGAGGAACAAGATCGCTTATGATCGTAAGATAAATGATTTCGATTTCTCCCCAGGAGACAAGGTTTATTTGCACAAGGGCGTTGTTCCCCGAGGGGCTTATTACAAGTTTCTCAGACCATGGAAGCCGGCGGTAGTCATTGACAAAATCGGCGACATGAACTATCGCATCAAGGTGAATGGTGCCAAATCCACATTACTGGTACACCACAACAGATTAAAGACCAGAGTAGGGAGCGACAGTGAGGATGGGGCAGGCCCTGCTCCAGTTGAGGGAAGGGGCCATGGTGAAAGAGCTTCTCTAGCTCCTCAGGGTGGGACAGGCAGACGCAACTCGTGCCGTGAGTCGAGCGGGTCTCAGTGGAATGGTCAGACTAGTCGACCAGCTGAATCTGCAGACACCACGGAGGAGTCACGTGCTCCGTTTCTGTCGTTGTTCAATCCTTTTGCGCTGCCGTTTGTTCCGGGTGGTCCATCTGTTTCTCAGGGAGACGAAGGGGGTTCGAATCAGACTGTTCCTTCAGGCACAAGTGTGGATCAGGAAATGGCTGATGTTCCCATTCCACTTCCCCGACGTTCAGTAAGGGATAATCGAGGGGTCCCTCCAGATCGGTTAGATCTTTAATCAGTATTTTGTTGTTAACACTAACGTAAGGTAGCGTACGGATTAATTCGAATTCCTAGCTAGCTGCTTAAGTTGTAAATTTGGTTATAGCGGACAATGCTGAAATTCTGGCCAGGGTTTCTGCATTTGTTATGCCTTCGAGGTGAATCGAGGCGAGCGTTACCTAAAACAACAGAAGCCAACGAGGGAGTACGGATATCCAAAATGCGACTGTGTGTATATGTGTGTGATTTTCGATTGCGTTGTTGTACTAGTGCTGGAGCCGCTGTGAACAGACTGTCGGGCCAGTACACTGCCCCATTGCTGTCCAGATATCACGTTTTCTTGAGGTCATGCGGGTAAGGGGGTATTTTTTCCATAAGGGGTGAAGTGTAGGGAGTGCAGGCGCTGTGGATCGCCTTCGACTGTGTAAAATTTGCACCTCTTGTCATTCGCGGAGATTCTTGCATCTCGGTGCGGAGCTATGTTTACCCCTAGACTTTTTAATCATTGTCGGCGCGTAGTACTTTATCAGAAATGTAAGTTAAATTTTGTACTGTTATTTACTTGTAGTTTAACACTCTTAAATTTATCTCTAGTATGATTTTAATTACTTTCCTGGCTTAGTGATGTGCGTCCGCAAACCAATGAGAGGCCGAGCCAGTTCCCGCGCTCAGCGCTGTGGCGCGAACCAGACAATGGGATCGGCGCCATTCCTGCCTTGGTTCTTGTGTAAACAGCATCGCGTCTGATCTCTAAACGGTAGGTTACTTGGTTACAGAGAAATTACATCGTTTCTCGCTGATTAACTGTTGGATAAAGCTGTGTTGATTGGATTTCATCGTTGGTAAACCGGTTAAATATTTTTGCACGGTTTTTGGCTTGTGTATGGGCAAGTGTTGGCTATGGATGTTAGGGTTTCAGGGCGGGGAATTGTTTTTACTTAAAGTGTAATTAAAGTCAGCTACGGAAGTGATAACGCTGCCTGTGGGGCTTGCCTAGTTCTGACAGTGTTTCGTGTACAGGACGCGTCTTGATGTCGTGGTCTTGATATCGTCGTCTTGACATCTTCATCTTGGTCTTGTCGTCGCTTCGTCTTGTCATCTTGGCATCTTTATCCTCATTATTATCCAGTTCCGGGAATCATCCGTGCCTTCCGGATATGATGTCGGCTGTGTGTATGGGCGAACAATACAACACTGCAAGTTTAGAGCTGCCGTATTCGAAGACCCCGGACTACAAAAATCGGTGCTCACCGATAGGATTTTACGCCCACCTGGTAGGTTTTTCCGGTCAAAAGTGGCGCCCCCTGCTCCGGATGGCGCCCCCCGGGAAGGTGCTCCCCTCCGATTGGCAATCCTGGATCTGCCTATGGATCCGTCACTGTTCAAGAGCAAACAATTCACAGAAAAAGCAGGAAGATATCAAATGTTAGCGGGGAGTGGTGCGGCCAAGATAATTGATGATGCTAACAAATTGTTTAGTTATGTGGATAAAATAATTGGGTCGCCACACGGGATTGGAAGGGGACTCCTGCCTTCTTATGAGATGGGCAGTGTGCTAAAAATATATCGTCAAGTCAATATCAAATTATCAACATTTAGTTTTATACAGTGCACTGTTCACTGCAGTGATACAAGAGTGCTCTGTCCTTTTTCTGTGGGTTTATGACACCCGGTAGGGTTCGTTTTAGCCTCAAATATGGCTTTTGTGGTATTTATTTGGCCATTTGGCCGCCCCGGTTGCTCGGTTGGTAGAGCGTCGGGCTCCGGCCCGCTGCTGAGAAGCATGCAGTGGCAGTGCATGTCCAGGCTTGAGATCGGTTCCCCGGAGACGCTCCGGCGCTCAATCGTTTGCCCGACGTAGGTCGGCTGGCAACTGACTGATGACAGGGTGACCTGAGCGAGGCGGCCATCCCTGTGCTTTGTGGGAGGTTAAACTTTGGCTTCTAAATCAACCCTTCATTGTGGGCGTTACTCGTTCGGGTGGTGGGGTCGGGGTCTCCGTGACAAGTCCCTTGAGGACTTTAATGAGACTCAGACTCCAACAGCTGTACTGGGAAGAACTTGGACGAAATTTATAAAAAACAAGATTTTTTAGTGCAAATACAATTTGAACCTTTTGGCCTTTTCGCAAACCCGGTTTGGCCTTTTTCCGTTGAAAAAAACCCGCAGTCCTGGGCAGCATCTCTAATCTTTAGAATATGGAATACCAAAAATTAGGAGACATTTTTTTAACACTAGCACGTCTAAATTTTATTAACGCCCTCCTCCAAATGGGGGTTTGATCCCCCGAAGACATTATAATGGCCAGCACAAGAAAATCTCCACCGCCCCCCCCTCCACTGACTTTTCCTTCAAAAATGTTCTGCTGTCCTTTCCAGGGGGCGCCTTTCCTATCCATGGGTGCTTATTCTTTCCAGAGGGGGCGCCTTTGCTCTCGGGGGGGGGCGCCTTTTGCTATCCAGGGATGCCTGTGCTAATCAGGGGGTGCATATGATATCAAGGGGCGCCGTTGATCTTCTTCGGAGGCGTCTCTGCTGTCCAGGAGGCGCCTGCGCTATCCAGGGGCACCTATGCTATCCAGAGACCCGGATCCCTTACTCAGGGGGGGCCGCCTTTTGCTGTCCAGGGGTGCCTGTGCTAACCAGGGGCGCATATGCTATCCCGGGGTGCCGTTGCTCTTCTTTAGGGGCGTCTCTGCCGTCCAGGGGTGCCTATGCTATCCAGAGGGTGTGTTCTGTCCATGGGGCGCTTTTGGTATCAAAGGGCGTATTTGCTGTTTTGGGGGCGCCTATCCTATCCAGAGGGCGCCCCTGCTGTCCAGGGAGCGCGATTGCTATTAAAAGGAGCTTATTATATCCAGAGGGGTGCCTTTGCTCTATGGGGGAGGGGGCGCCTCTTAGTGTACAGGAGTGCCTGTGCTAACCAGAGGGCGCCTATGCTATTCAGGGGCGTCGTTACTCCTCAATTGGGGGTGCCTTTTTCTGTCCAGGGGCGCCTCTGCTGTCTAGAGGTCGCCTTTGCTATCCAGAGGGGCGCTTTTACTCAAGGGGGTGGGCTCCTTTTGCTGTCGAGGGCGCAGCTTTGATGTCAGGGGGCGCCATTCATATTTGAAAGTGTATTTTATTTTAAACAGAGGGTACTACCCCTTCAGACAGGCGATGTGTCTGATTTTCTCTTGACCGCCCGGGGGCGCCGGCAAAATCCGGGGGTGCCACCCAAATCCGTGAGGGCCTCCCCGTACGAGGTCAAAACCAGGTGTGCAAAAATATACTATTGTACACCATCATTTTTTCAAGGTGTGCAACTGCACACCCTGTCCTGCGGAATCCGCCGTCCCTGCCGCCGTTGTTCTCGGGAGGGGGAGGGTTTCTCTCTTATCTCTCCAGGGGGCGCCTTTCTTATCAAAGGGCGCCTATGTTGTCCAGGGGGCGCCTTTTCTCTGCGGGGGGGCGCCTTTTGCTGTCAAGGGGTGCCTGTGCTAACCAGGGGGCGCATGTGATATCTAGGGGCGCCGTTTCTCTTCTTCGGCGGCGCCTCAGCTGTCCAGGAGGCGCCTACGCTTTTCAAGGGCGCCTATGCTATCCAGAGGGGCGCCTTTACTCAAGGGGGGCGCCTTTTGCTTTCCAGGGCGCAGTTTTGATGTCAAGGTGCGTCATTCATGTATGAAAATGTCTTTTTCACAGAGGATCCTACCTCTTCAGGTAGGCGGTAATTAGGCTTGATTTTCTCTGACCGGCCGGGGTCGCCGGCTGAGGCCTGGGGGGGGGCGCCTCCTGGACAAAGCCAAAACAAGTGGTGCAAAAAGATACTTTTGCACCACTTGAAAAAAATCGAGTGGTGCAACTGCACCACTTGCACCCTGGAATCCGCCGTCCCTGGGGAGAGATTGTGTTCAAACACCCCATCGAACGCGGCTCCTATGCGGGATAGCGAGAAATCGCGAACCATGTTAGATAGCTCATAATAGTTCATGGAAAAACTGCATAGATAACTTTTTGGCTCAGGTCAATATTGATATCACGACAGGTCAAAGATGGTGACATCTTAGAGAAAAGTTTCCGGGCTCTAGCGTCTGACAGAGTGGAACAAGAAACATTTTCTAGGCACTATTCGCTTCCTCTCGTTACGGCGAATCGAATGATGTATCAAAAACATAAAAATAACCTGAGCTGACGTCAGGTTAAAGTCACATCTGATCTAGCATAGACAATATGCATATCAATCGACTTGCAATGGCAACCAAAACGTAATGATACCAAAAATAAAAGCTGTACCATGATTTCCTGCAAAGTTATTGACCCCAGTCTGAAAACTGCTTAATTAGCCCCAGATGACCTCTCACAGGTAACAGGTAAAAAATTGCAGCATGAACATGGAAAGGGACCAGGATACTATGATTTGGATAATATGAAGTATATCAGCTGTATCTACACAAATACAGCCCAACATCTGTTTTCCGCGTGCATTTCTAATGGAGAGGGCATGATCCATACCTGACCCCAGGTCATCGATATGGAAAATCCCGGAATATATATTTGTACTTGGTGGGCGCATTGTGTGGTAATCAAATCGATTCACTCATTTCTTATTTATGCAACCTTAAAAATTTTGGAGGTGAGGTCACTTGAACTGCACTGGTGACCTGATCTGAGATGACCCACCCCTAAATTTTTTGGGGAAATTTGCGGAATTTATCAAAGATAAGGTGTGCAAAGTACAGCGGCGCTTCGCGCCGCCGTTTTTTCTTGCCGCCGGAAAAACCCGAGGGGAGAGTGTTCAAACACCACCCCCCAGCGGCGCGAGAGTTAAAAAGCTTAATCTGATACCAAATGACAAAAACACTTAAAGAGTTATATTTGACCAACTCGACTAATCATGGGCGGATGAAGGTACCAAAACTGATCCGGTAAGCAAACGGTCCTCCGTTTTTCAATACTGTGTTCAACTAACGGGCGGCTGTGTGCGTGGGAGCGTTGGGTCTCGTTGGCTGCGATTCGTTGGGCCTTCTCCGGGGGACTGGGAAGAGCCTTAAATCGTTTTCGCCACTGATGCTCGTTAGGGACATCTGATGTTCCAGCACTAAATGAATTGGCTCATCTGGGTCCGTCCGGTTTCGGCTTGGCGGGTTGCGGGCGGGGAGGCCTTACACCCTTGCATCTTTCCTCGAAGCGAAACGCGTTATCAATAACGCATATCATATATGTCGGTGGTCCAGCACCCAGTGTCAAATCACACTGTGGTGCTCCCACACAAGACACACATAAAAAACATCAAAGCCAGGCTCTCATCCTCAGTAGCTAGCACCCCATCATCACCCGACACAATTAAAAAGAAGTGAGTATAGACTTGACGTTCTCATCCTTTTGTTTCTATCCCCTGTCTATGCAGCAAATGAAATAAAAATTTTATGATGATGATGTTACTCATAATGTACAGATGAAGGTCTACCATCATAGTGGGATCTACCAACTAAGTGGGCAACAGGGCACAGTGTCCTTAAAATACCAATTTTAAGGCTAGCCATACAGTGTTCACTGGAGGGAATTGGATCCCAGTGTTTTAGATCCATTTTGCGTCCAGGATTCGAGGAAGCAGGCCATTAAATGACCTGTCAGCTTACAATTATGCTCTTTGCATTAATGCTAAAAAATGATCAATGTTGGAAGACATTGGATACTGAAGACAGTGGACAGTGGATAGTGTTGGAAGACAGTGGATAGTGTACATTATTGTGCCTAATGATTCTTTAATGCTCTTCTCGTTTTCCTATGACCTGTCAGTCTCTTTTTGTGTCACTTTTTCTGTTCGCTCCCGCTCCATGATTACTGCTTCATGCCAGGAACTTCCGTCTTGTTCCTTCTATGTTAAACATTTGCTCTAATCTGATTCTGTTCGCTTACTTCCTTTTGTTTTATACTGTGTGCCTGTAATAATCTATTATGTTGCTCCTTATCACTTTGCCTTGTTCATGTCTTCTTTTGCTGGTCTCTTTATTTACTTCTATTCTCTGTCTGTATATAAGAAATGAAATAAAAAGTTGATGATGATGATAATGAGCCAGCAGTATAACCTGGACAGCAAAGCAACAAAGTAGCAAACCATTGGCAGATGCAGGGGGCATTCTGGCCATGGCCCCCCCCAAAGTGCTGGAGGGGGCCAAACTATTTTTTGGACCCCCAAATGCAGGATAATTTTTTTATTTCTTAAAGGAGTTTACACTAGGTCTGTAGCGCAAAAAAATCTTCTCTCTCACCGTCCCCCTCCCCCCCGGGAGAGTGCTCATGTAGTTGGAGAGGTCGATTATACTTACCTTACCTAGGTCTGTTGAGCACCAAAATTGCATGTCCCAGCCCCCCCCAGGAGGAGAGGCAGGCATTGATTTGGCCCCCAAAACTCGGGTCTGTGTCTGCCCCTATACCAAGCCAACACCTCACTCAAAACCACCTGGCTAATATTCTGATATAAAGGTGCAGCGTTTTAGCATCCAATCAATCACCATCTCACTGATGACTGGCCCTACAGAAATGATACATACTTCCTGGTTTTAGCCATGGGGATTTCATCCCAACAGATAATACAAAAGGCAAGATTTTTGCAGATATTTTTGGGTATTACCTATTCCTTTCCCTCCCAGATGCCAAGCCAAAGTACCTAGGTATCTACCTACATACTTGTGCTATAGTGAGTTTGTTACTCATCATCATCATAATCAACTTTTTTATTCATTTTTTAACATCGACAAGTGTGGACAGAAGCGAACGAAGAGAACAGCAAAAAGACATGAGAAAAACAAGTAATAACCCTCGCCATCGTAGTTATATGCCATAAATATGTGGATAGAAATTCAAACGTTAATCTTTTGAGCGTTTTTGTCTTACCTCTAGTTCATTAGCAACCCCTTTATCCGTATATATCGATATTATTACCCTGGTATATATGTTGATGTATGCGTGAGCTGCCTACTTGTTGCGGCGTGCCTGTTGTTTATTTATTTTGCTTGCCTTCGACAGAAGTGGCGCTAAAAACTACATTTGTCGCGTGTTGTGAACATTGCTGTGAATTGGCCTCGGTCATCGAAAGTGTTGGCACCTGGCGGATTTTTTTGGAAACGCCAGTAGAGGGACTGACGTCTGGCGCGGCTGCTTCATATCTGGCGCATTTGTAAACAAACTCCTTGGTTCCTACACGGTTCCTATGGTAACGGATTTTCAGTCGTGGTAAACACGTTGTGAAAGAGCGTGGTTATACGTGATGTTGGGTGGACGTGAATATTGAAGACTGGCATTATTTTCTTGTTTGTTATAATCTTGGAAAGTTCAAAGAAAATGGAGAAGAGACGGATAACCATTAGATCCAATCAGAAATGCTGCGTTCCTCAGTGTGTATCCTTCCGAAGAAAGTGTCGAAGTCTCAGCTTTCACACATTTCCTCAGGATAAGGTGCTGTCCAAGCAGTGGAAGTTGAAACTGAGAATTGGGAAGAAGATAGGCTCAAATGCTGCTGTCTGTTGCAGACATTTTCAGCCATCTGCTTCCATTGACATCCACCTGGTAAGCGGCTGTGAGGCCAGTGTACAAAGTATGGCATTTTCGACGAGATCTCGTCGGCGCGAGTGCCCTTGGGGACAGGACCGAGTGGTGCGAATTTTATCAACCTGGTGCGAATTTGCAAGGTTAGTGACACTTAAAATAAACAAATAATGGCTGAATGGCTATTAAGACACAGGAGGGGCCTTATAAAAAGCCCTTAATTAACTGTCTAATGATTGAGATAGCATTGCATTGCAGGGGTAGGAATGGGTGCATTTTTTCCCTGGTATGTGGCATATTGGTGCGAATATTTTGAAGATGGTGGTGCGAGAATTTTAGATGGCTGGTGCGACTCGTCTGGCCTGCTGCCATACTTTGCAGACTGGCTGTGGGGCAATCTCCAGTTCCGCTTATGCCTCCTTCCACTCCCTTGAGCCTGCTTCTAGCAGGAGTAGGTCTTTATCCTTGGGCCGTCATCAAAGGCGGATCCAGGATTGCCGATCGGGGGCACCTTTCCGGGGGGGCGAGGCGCCATTCTTGACCGAGAAACCCTATCGGATGGGAGCAAAACCCTATCGGTGGGAGCCGACTTTCGCATCCTGGGGTGGAGGGGGGTGGGAAGCGAAATTTCAGGGGGCGTGGCCATTTCAGGGGGCGCCGAGGGTCAATGGCGGGGGCACATACTCCCTTTGCCCCTGGATCTGCCTATGGGGCACATGCCCACTTTGCTGTCCCCTTGGATCCGCCTATGGCTGTATTCTTTTTTAGCCCGGGAAACTGACATCTTGAAATAATTCGGTAGATATACGCCTTTATTCGTTTCAAGCTGTCTGAAATTCCAGTTTGAATGCACGATGGAAAATTCGTTTCCAAACATAAGCGTCGCCACCGGCAAAAAAGTGGGGGGGGTTGCAGCAAACTTTAACCTGATCCTGACTACAAACTTTGCTCCTTGGGACCAAAAACTCCTCGAATTTGGGCTCCTCACTGCCTTCTGCAGCGGCTGGTTATAAGCCACTGCCACATACCAGGCATAAAACACGTATAATTCACCGCTTACTATGCTATTCCCGGGCCCACTAACGTTGTTTACCTTTCGGAGTCCCTCTTTCGCGGCCATCTTGGATGGCACACTAGCGCCTCTGGTGAGCGTGACCGGGGTCAATAGTCGCAGCCCTCTGGAGGAGAGGTTAGAGGTCCTGCTGACAAAACTGTGCTGACAGCGGGTGTGACTTTTCTGCGGATTATAATTGCGGACAAAAATGCTTTTCGCAACCACTCCACCTAGAGGCTTGCAGTTTTCACTAAAAGAATGGCCATTGTTTGTTTAGTGAGATTCCAAAATTTAATCCCTCTACGTCCAGTAACAGCAACGTTATAAGGTAAAACGTCAAATAACTCGTGAATTTCCTGCGGAGAGAAGCTGCGCAGAAAAATGCTCTCGGTAACCAGAGCAGAAGCATGTGCCAAATGCAGCGCGTCGCGTGGGGCATAAACTTCCGTCGAAGGGGTAAAACCGGGGCGGAGCTTGGGGCAAGACTCGGGCAATGATTGGAGGGCTTTGCCCCTGTTTGGAAAGCTGGCCACCAGAGCGGAACGAGTCCAGTGGCGCACTCAGCACTCAGCAGTACAAGGAACGGTAGATCCAGGGACAACGGATTCCACTTTTGAGAGGTTGTGCAAGATTTTCGGGAGGGGCGCCTTCCTCCCCAGGGGGAAGGGCGCCTTTGCTTTGCAGAGAGGGCACCTTTTCTCTGTGTGTCTGGGGGGGTTTGCTGTCCAGGAGCTCCTGTTCTAACCAGAGGGTGCCTATAGTATACGCTATCCAGTGATGCCGTTGCTCTTTTTGGGGGCACCTTTCACAGTCCAGGAGGCGCCTCTGCTGTCCAGGGGGCGCCTTTGCTATCCACGGGCACCCATTTTATCCGGAGGGGGCGCCTTCGCTATCCAGAGGAGGCTCCTTTTCTCTTTGGGGGTGTTTTTTGCTTCCAAGGAGGGTACCTTTGCTCTGGGAGGGGGGCTATGCTATCCAGGGGTGACTGCCCTGTGGGGGAGTGCCTTTTGCTGTCCATGCCTGATGTCCAGATGGCGCCTATGCCATCCAGAGGAGTTGTCTGCTCTGTGGGGAGGGGGGGAACACCTTTTTATCCAGGGGGCGCCTGTGCTAACCAGGAGGCACATATGTTAACCAGCTACGCCGTTACTCTTCTAAGGGGGACGCCTTTTTCTGTCCAGGGGTGCCTCTGCTGTCCAGGGGGCGCCTTTACTGTCCAAGGGCGCTTATTTTATCCAGAGGGGACACCTTTTCTCTCCTGGGGGGGGATTTTTGCTCTGTATGGGGCGGTTTTAATGTCAGGAGCTGTCATTCATATTTCAAAGTGTATTTTATTTTACACGGAGGATCCTACCGCTTCAAGTAAGTGGTGTCTAGGTCTGATTTCTCAACCGGTCGGGGGCACCGGCAAAATCCGGGGAAGAGCCTCCCCGGAACAAATAAAAACCGGGTGTGCAAAAGATACTGTTGCACACGTTCAATATTTTCGAGATGTGAACTGCACAACCTGCCCCCCCTCCGGAATCCACCGTCCTCTGGATACATCCCAGTGTATAACCTCACACGTGTGAGTTCTACATTTATTCACATCCTCGGCATAGACATGTGCTGTTGTGCACCTGACCGTAACAATTCAAATTTGATCAGACCACCTTACCCAACGCTACAAAACCGAGTTTAGCTCATGGCTGTGCTCGCGAGAAACCGATCAATTTTACACAAATGTATATTGACTGAAACCAAGTTCAAAGCTTTGGCTGTGTCTACTCATGATTTCACAGCCCTGCGCATATTTATCAACCCAGCAGTGATGTTACAAGCTGACATACCTAATGCATGTTTAGTATCTACAATAAAATAATGGGGCAGAGCTAGGGGTATTAAAGTAAGCTTCAAAAATATTCAAATGGTAGCCAGATGAAAGTGAGATCCAGCTTTTCCTCATACAATCGTCCCCTGTAGTGTCTTGTTTAGCCACTAGCCTCTGGAGGAACTAAACGGCACCCCCACGACCTTATTTGCGATTTGGATGCTCGATACACCTAGTATAAGCTACCTCTCCAAGTACATGATCGCTCTGCTGGGGGGGGGGTGAGCGAACATTTTTTTGCTCGACAGACCTAGTGTAAACACCTTTTCAAAAATTTATTCGGCATTTGGGGGCCCAAAAGATAGTTTGGCCCCCTTTCCAGCGTTTGGGGGGCATGGCCGGAATCTCCCCCTACCTGCGCCCGCCAATGTTTTATTTGACCCCTGTCCTGTGGGGGAATGTGATAAGCAGCCCCAACCCTCTTTATCATTAACAGACAGAGTCAATATCGTGGCCATTCTCGCTAAAAACCTATTGGATCTAGAACGCTGTAGCTTTACTCAAGCTAAGTACATGTCTCTTACCACCTTCGCTCAGCATTTCCGCGCTCTAAACGCCTTTTTACGCAGGGACGATGCTGCAAGTTGTGGTGTTTAATACGGTTTTAGCATGGTAAAAAAAACAGTCAAAAAACATTACAGGCATCAAGATATGCTCCAAGAAAACTGAAATGTATATGAGATGAAGCTAAGAGCTTGTTTTAGATAAACGGTTTCTCTGTGGCGTTGTATTTTACCCCTGGCCTGTAGCAGGAGGATAAGCTGCCCCAACCTTATTTATCATTGTCAAAAGTAGTCAATATTGTGGCTATGCTCACCAAAAACCTATCAGATCTAGAACAATGAAGTGATACCAAAACTAAGCGCAGATCATTGGCTACATTCACGAAAAATGTACAAGCTCTACACGTGGGTATTAGCCCAGCAGCGATGTTGCAGGTTGGCGTATTCAATTAGGTTTAATACGGCAAAATCATGAAGCACTGCTAAGGGTATGAAAATAAGCTTAAAAATTGTTTTCAAAGTTTGCCAGATAAAGCTAGTTAACTGCTCTCCATTATAAAATCCTATCTGTAACGTTTGGTTTAATCCCTGGTATTCTGGAGGAGATACGGATCAGCCAACCTTATTTACGAATAACGTTAGCAGCAGCAGAAGTAGTCCATATTGTGGCCCTTCTCGCCAAAACACTATCAGCTCTAGAACAACGCACTTTTACTCAAACAAAATAAACAACACTGGCTACGTTCTCGCAAAATATCAAAGGTATCCACGTCTTTATTTCCCCGGAACAATGTTGCAAGTTTCAGTGTTTAATACGGTATTAACACGGTAAAACACTCAAACGGCATTACAGACATTAATATATCCTTCAATAAACCTATAATGGGTATCAGATTAATTTGATGGTTGGCTTGAAATCATCCATGTGTTTGTGGAATTTTATTGAACCACCGCTAAATGGAAGGGAAGATATGCTGACCACAACCTTATTTAACAATTGCAACGTAGTACAATTTGCTGCCCTGTTCACCAAAAAGCATATCATATTTAGTCAATGTTATTTTCTTCGAGCTAAGTTAAGTGGTTTGACTTTATTTTCTCAATATTTCAACGCCCTATGGGTCTTCAATAACTCAGGAACGGTTTTACGACTTTGCGTATTGGACACATATTTAATGCGGCAAAATTATGGAACAGGGCCAGGTGGTAAGATAAGCTCCAAGAATGCTCAAGCGGTAGATAGATGCAGGTAAGAGTATGTTCTCCACTATCTTGTAATCCCTGTAGCATTGTATTTAACTCATGGCATCTGGGGGAGGATAAAGCTGCCCCAAACCTTGTTTAGCATTAGTAGGAGTCAATATATTCTCGCCAAAAATATTTCGGATCTGGAACAATGTAGTTTTAGTCCAACAAAGTGGAGATCATTGGTTACATTTACGCAAAATTCCAAGGAATTACGTGTCTTGATTAACCCGGCAGTGATGTTGCGAGGTGGTGTTTTAAATACAGCTTTAATACGGCAAAATCATGAAGCAGGGCTATGGAGTATGAGCATGAGCTTCAACAGTGAGCAGAAAGTTACCAAATCAAGCTAGTAGGCTGATCTTTATCATAATTTCAACTTTGTAACGTTTGGTTTATCCCCTGGGATCTGGGGTGAAGATACGGTCTCCCGACCTTATTCAACATTTGAAGAAGCGGTCAGTGTTGTAGCCTTGCTTGCCAAAATTCTATCAGCTCTAGAACAATGCAATTTTACTCAAACTAAGAGCATAATATTGGCTACCTTCATGCAAAATTGCAAAGCTCTCTGAGTATTTGTTACCCCGGAACAGTGATCCATGTTGCAGGGTTTATACAGTTAAAACACGGTTGGAGCAGCCAAACAGCATTAGATTAGAGGCATTGATATTTGATTCAAGAAAGCTATAATGGATATCCGATGAATGTAAGAGTTTTTCCTCAAATAATCTATGCACATCTGTAAAATTTTATTTAACCATTGGTCTCGGGTAGGGAGAAGATATGCTACCCCGAGTCTCAAGTAACATCGGGAAACGCAGGGCAAATTCTCGTTATGCTCATCGAAAGCCCATCAGATCTATACCAATGCAATTTTAATACAGTTGCGTGCAGTGCTTTGGATATGGGCGCTCGAAATTTCGACATCGTACTAGCATTTAATAACCATGCTATGAATTAACGTGTTTCATACAGTTTTATTGCGATACAATAATTAAACACGGTTATGGTTATTGAAATAGGCTTCAAGAATGATCAAGGAGTAGAGAGATAAAACTAAAAGGCTGCTCTTTATTATATATTCAACCCTGTAGAATTGTTTTAACCCCTGGCATTGGCACCGAAAGCGGGGAACGGGGGACGTCTCCCCCTGTTGGCCAACCAGGGGGGACGTCCCCCGTCAAGTTTTTGGGTCCATCATTATTAATACTGTCAGGTGCCGGATATGCTCAAAATTCGCCTCCCCGGCTCAGCATCAGTCCGGGTCTGCCCCCCCCTGCAAAATACCGTGGCCTGTCCCCTGGCCTGTGGGTTAACCAATGTCATCCCCACCTTATCTAACATTACGAAACTGAGTGCAATTTGTGGTCATGCTCCTCAAAACCCATGGGCTCTTGACCAGGGTGTGTTAACTCAAACCGGGTGCAAAACTTTAGCTATGTCCGCAGCAATATTTCAAGCCTTTACACGTCTTTATTCACCCATTAACTATGTTGCAGGTTGGAGTGTGTAATTTAGTTTTAACACTCGTATTGACGGGGGGCGGGTACCCGCCCTCCCTCGGGTTTTTCGGGGATAGCAGAAAAACGGCGGTGCGTAGCGCCGCCGTACTTGGCATACCTTTTTCCTCGTCATTTTTACAACTTCTGTGAAAATTTTAAGGTTAGGTCATCTCAGGTCAGGTTACCAGTACAGGTCAAGTGACCCGACCTCAAAAAAAGTTTCAGATAGCATAAGTCGGAGTAGGGTGAACTCATCCGATTGAAACTCATATCACATAATGGCCCCACCGAGTTCTCTAAAATATGTTCCGGTATTTTTGATATCGATGACCTAAGGTCAGGTACGAGGCATGACCTCTCCATTGGAAGTACATGGGAAAATGTTTTTTACGGAATAACTCAGTAACGAATGGTCATAGAGCATTTATTTTAGCTGCATTAGACTCACCTGGGCTTTGCGGTTCTAATGATATGCATTTTATATAATTTGACCCTGACCCGACCTCAGGACAGGTCAAATCCTTGATTTGACCTAACAAGGTCAAATTATATATCATTCGATTTGGCTTGCTGAGAGGATTCATAAAGCTTAAGTCGTTTTGCTCTATCTTCACTTGTTCAGATGGAATGGCCGAAAAACTGAATTTGCATGTTATCCCTATGACGGCATGTTTTGATCTCTCGTGACCTTAATGTGGCCTGACAAAAAAATGGTTGAAATGTTTCCGATCGAGAAGTGGATGGGCAGCCAAACGCCGTTCACCGTTTTTCACTACCTACCGTGGTTCTCGAGATATTAGGGGCGGGTACCCGCCCCCCGTCAAAGCGAAGGTGGCTCAGACCCCCGTCAATGCGCGTGTTAATACGGCAACATCTTGAAACAGGGATGGGGTACAACAATACGCTTAACAACTATTCAAACGGTAGACAGAAGCCGGAGGCTGTTCTGTATTATCGAATCATATCTTATAGCGTTTTGTTGCGCCCCTAGCTTCTGGGAGAAGAAGAAGGAGGGGGGTTGAGAAGCACCGCCACGTTATTTAATATTACGAGACGTAGTGCAACGTGTGGCCACGGTAGCGATAAATATATCAGTTTTAGAACAATGTAGTTTGGCTCAAAGTCTAAACAAGTGCAGAGTTTTGGCTACGTCCACTGAAAATTTGAAACATTTACGAGTCTCTATTAACCCAGAAAGAGTGGCGGATTCGGGACAACATTTCGGAGCGGGGGAGGGTGGGCTAGAGGGCTCGAGCCCCTCCCCCACCACTCAGAACAGCCTCCGCCTATGCATTAACTATAAGCACTTTAACAGGCGCATTGACGGGGGGCGGGTACCCGCCCCCTCGGGTTTTTGGAGACAGTAGAAAAACGGCGGCGCGCAGCGCCGCCGTACTTGGTATATCTTTTCCCTCATCATTTTTGCGACTTCTGTGAAAATTTTAAGGATAGGTCATCTCAGGTCAGGTCACCAGTACAGGTCAAGTGACCCGACCTAAAAAAAGTTTAAGATAGCAGAAGTCGGAGCAGGGTGAACTTATCGGATTGAAACTCATATCACATAATGGGCTCACCGAGTTCTCTAAAACATGTTCCGGTATTTTTGATATCGATGACCTAAGGTCAGGTACGAAGCATGATCTCTCCATTGGTAATACATGGGAAATATGGTTTTTACTGAATAACTCAGTAACAGATGGTGATAGAGCGTTTATTTTAGCTTCATTAGACTCGCCTTGGCTTTGCGGTTCTAATGATATGCATTTTATATAATTTGACCCTGACCTGACCTCAGGTCAGGTCAAATCTTTGATTTGACCTAGCAAGGTCAAATCATATATCATTTGATTTGGCTTGCTGCGAGGATTCATGTAGTTGAAGTCATTTTGCTCTATCTTTACTTGTTCAGATGTAATGGCCGAAAAACCTAATTTACACGTTATCCCTATGACGGCATGCGACGGCATGTTTTTGACCTCTGGTGACCTTAAATGTGACCTGACAAAAATATTGTAAAAATATTTTCGATGGAGAAGCGCATGGGCTACCCAACGCCGTTTACCGTTTTTTCCTACCTACCGTGGTTCTCGAGATCTTAGGGGCGGGTACCCGCCCCCCGTCAATCCGAAGGTGGCTCAGACCCCCGTCAATGTGCGTGTTAAAATTTCGGGGGATTTGAGCTGCCCTAGCCCCCCCCTTGTATCTGCCAATCCCAGGAAACGGTGGTCCAAATTAGCGTGGTAAATGAGATTTTAACCTTCGCCCGGGTGGGGGTCTTTTTAGATCCCCCCTCGGGTTTTGACGAAGTGACAAAAAACGGCGGGGCGTACCGCCGCCAAACTTGGTCTAGCTGTTCCTTCATCATTTTTACATCTTCCCTAAAAATTTTAGCTCAAGGTCATATCAGGTCAAGTCACCAGGCCAGGTGAAGTGACCTCACCTCAAAAAATACTTAGGACTGCATAATTAAAAGGCGGGTTAATTGAACAAGTTTAAACTTATACCACATATTGGGCCCATCAGGAGCTACAACATATGTTCCGGGATTTTTCATATTCGTGACGTAAGGTCATGTGCAGAGCATGACCTCCCCATTGTAAATACATGGGGTAAATCACGAAATGAGCTTTTCTCAGTAAGTATCGATGGAATCAACTTCAAACATCGGCTACGGCTTGCTCTTACCTCATTTCTGAAGTTGATGCTAAAAGATTTGGCTTGTGACCTTTGAAAAGTCACCTTAGGTCAAATAAGCAATTTTTAGTGTTTTACTCTATAAATTTCGAATAAACAAATATAGAACTTTTATTTTATCACCAAACTGTTTGTATAGTCACTGCAAGTCAAATGATATACATTATGACTATACCAGGTCAAGTTGGGTCATACCGTTGACCTGGGTCAGGTCAAATTTCCAAATTTGCCCTGGTATAGCAATATTATATATCATTCGATTTGTATTGACGACACGATTGCAATGGTACATCAACTATGGCTGTATCTCGCTTGGTTTGAAATTTATTAGCGAAAAAGGAAACGCCCTTATGCATGGGTGGCTACGGACATTCTGAAGAACATTCCCAATATTCAGTGACCTGTAGCTCCCTAGGCTTTGATCTGACGCAAAAATGAATTACAGTTTAATGAAAGAAGAACTCAAAAGCTTTAGAGTGGTCTTATAAAAATGTTTCTAGCTATCATAGTTTCTGAGATATAAGGGATTTTCTTAGTACACCTCATATGAGCTATTTTGACCTATTTTGACCTCTGGTGACCTTGATATTGACCTGACAAGAAAAATGACTGAATATTTTCGACATCATTTTCGAAGCGCTTTCGATTGCCGTTTTGCGCTTTTTTCTAGCTCTCTTAGTTTTTGAGATCACTGGGGGTCTTTTTTATCCCCCCGCACCAGGGCGAAGGTGGCTCCTACCCGCCACCGGGGCAAGGGTTGAAAAAAACTAATTGTGAACCCATGATTCCATACGGCAAGATGTTGCCAATATCCCTGTCGACAGTGGTGGATCCATAGGCGAGTGGCTGCCCGAAGTACAGGCGGGTGAGGCTTGAGCCCACTAGCCCTCCCCACCCGCTGATTTTCTTGATCCGCCACTGCCTGTCGATGGGCAAGTAACATTAATGTACAGAAAGTGATTGCTATCAATAGTTTGTTTGTTATTTGAGTTTAACGGCGCGCCAACCATTGCTATCAATAGTTCAGCGCAGCTCACCCGAGGCTTGGATGCTAGCACTTGACAGCGGCTTCAGCTACAAGCAACGCACGGTTTCAATTGCGCCATTACCCTGATTCTGTCTCTGTCCTCTCTCTCTCTCTCTCTCTCTCTCTCTCTCTCTCTCTCTCTCTCTCTCTCTCTCTCTCTCTCTCTCTCTCTCTCTCTCTCTCTCTCTCTCTCTCTCTCTCTCTCTCTCTCTCTCTCTCTCTCTCTCTCTCTCTCTCTCTCTCTCTCTCTCTCTTTTTTTTTTTTTTTTTTTTTTTTTCTCTCTCTCTCTCTCTCTCTCTCTCTCTCTCTCTCTCTCTCTTTCTCTCTCTCTCTCTCTCTCTCTCTCTCTCTCTCTCTCTCTCTGGGGCTCACATATATACGTTTGTGCCGATTGCTTTGTGATGATTGTACGCCGTGAGCTACGGTTGTGCTTGTCTTCATATTTGCTTGATGCAGTGCGCTTGATGTGTATCGTCTGTATATATGCTTGATGTAGTGTGCTTGATGTCTATCTACAGTATATTTACTTGACACAGTGCGCTTGATGGCTTTGTGGCTGCCTGATGCTCAGCTTCACCATGATAACTAGCAGAATCATTTTATGTGGCTCTTAGGTGCTCATTTCTACACTTCTGAACCCATGTGGCGTCTGCCTTTTATGATATCATCTTAACTCTTCATGTTATAGCTCATCTCTTGTTTGTTGCCTCACCTGCGCCCCTGATCAGCACCGCTGATGCTATTTCTGTTACTCCTTCATCTCGCCTACATCTAAGGGAAACTCAGTACTGCTACCATCTCGGTGGCGGGGGGGGTTCGACCAGGACTCCAGTGTGCTGTGCTCCGCTCCCTTCGACTGGTAGCCCAGAGAGCCGTTTATGAATACCGCAGGAGCGGCCGGGGAAATGATTCCATCGTCGCCAGTGCGGCTCGCGAAGGCTGCCGGCCCATTTGGGATCCGGACGCTATCTGGCGGCTCCGCCACACTCACTGGACGGCTGGAGGCCGATGTACTGCTCGCTTGCTGCGGGGGCTGCGGGCCCTGAGTCGATCGTGAATTTCATCGGGTATAACTGCAGCACCCGATGTGTGGCCCCATCGTGCGTCGCCCGGACCCGTTCCCTCTAAACTGCCTCACCAATTTATCTCCGCCATTCGGGCTAAATGGAGCTGATAATCTGCACGTTAGACCGATTATGACCTCGGCTTTATCGACATCTTCATGGTCGTGTTGGCTCGGGCCGTACCGGCAGTCGGCGGGAAATGCTGTTTGCCTGGGGAGTGGGCTTCGGGGAGCAGCATCGAGCTGAATCTCAATCTACCTGCCCGGGACGCTGGCTGTTGCCTGCTGGGGACGCTGATTCTCACATGCCCAGCACACTGACTCTTTCCTGACCAGGACACTGGCTCTCATCTATACGGGATGCTGACTCTCACCTGCTCAGGGCGCTGACTCACCTGCGCGGACTCACATGCTCAGGACGCCGGCTCCCACCTGCTTGAGGCGTTGACTCTGCTCGGGATGCCGACTGTCATCTGATCGGGACGCCGACTCCCACCTGCTTGGAACGCCGACTCTCATATGCTCGAGACGCCGACTTTCACCTGTTCGGTACGCCAACTCTCATCGGCTCGGTACCCTGACTCACCTGCTCGGGATGCTGACTATTTCCTGCTCGCGATGCCGACTCTTATCCACTCGGGACCCTGACTCTCAGCTGCTCGGGATGATAGCTCTCACCAGCCTAGGACGCTGGATCTCACCTGCTCGGGACGCTGGCTCTCACTTGCTCAGGACGCTGGCCGTCACCTGTCCAGGACGCTGGCTCTCACCTGCTCAGGAACAGACTCTCATCCGCTACGACACTGACCTCACCTGCTCGGGACGCTGACTCTCACCAGCTCAGGGTGCTGACTCACCTACGCGGACTCACATGCTCAGGACGCCGACTCCCACCTGCTCGAGGCGGTGGCTCTGCTAGGGATGCCGACTCTCATCTGCTCTGGACCAGGGGTGTAATTTTCTATCTCTTTGGGGGTGCCCGAGCACCCCCAATCCTAATTTGAGCACCCCCAATCATGTGCTGAGCACCCCCAATACATGTGCCGCCCCTGGCTTATCACCGCTACCCTGAAGAGTGTCACACTATCTCATCACTGCCACCCTGATCCATGCCGCCCCCTGTCAAGTTTTTCCCGTTCCGGGGTTCATTACTTCCACTCTGATTGGTTCCACCTCTAGCTAATCAATGCCACCTGACTTATCCTTTCCCCTGATTTATGGCGCCGCATCATTGCCGCCCCCGCCCCCTCTGGATGAGTACTGCCGCCTTTTGTTTCATCACTGATCAACTGGCTGATCACTGACACCCCTGGTTTATCACTGCCGCCTTGATTCATGCCACCCCTGGTGAGAAAAACCCGGTTTATTTCAACATCCATATACTTGTCCCTTCTGGTTAGTCACTGTCGCCCACTGAATTATCATTGCCGCCCCCCGGCTGATCACTGCCGCCCCTCGTTTACCACTGCCGCCCCCTGGCTGATCATTGCCGCCTCCTGACTGATAACTGCCGCCCCTTGACTGCTAACTGCCGCCCCTGGCGGATGACTGCCGCCCCTAGTGGATAACTTCCGCCCCCTGGCAAATCAATGCCGCCCCCTGACAGATCACTGCCGCCCATTAACTGATAACTGCCGCCCCCTGACTCATCACTACCGCCCCTGGCTGATCACTGGCGCCCCCTGACTGATAGCTGCCGCCCCTTGGCTAATCACTGCCGCCCCTGGCTGATCACTGCCGCCCCCTGACTCATCACTGCCGCCCCCTGACTGATAAATGCCGCCCCTGCCTGGTCATTGCCGCCCCCCTTGGCCGATCATTGCCGCCCTCTGACTGAAAACTGCTGGCTCTTGGCTGATAACTGCCGCCCCTTGACTGATAACTGCCGCCCCTTGGATGCTAACTGCCGCCCCTGGCTGACTCCTGCCGCCCCTTGGCTGCTAATTGCCGCCCCTGGCTGAACACTACTGCCCCCTGGCTGATAACTGCCGCCCCTTGGCGGTTAACTGCCGCCCCTTGGCTGTTAACTGCCGCCCCTGGCTGATAACTGCCACCCCATGGCAGATTACTACCGCCCCTGCCTGATAACTGCCGCCCCCTGGCAGATTACTACCGCCCCTGCCTGATAACTTCCGTCCTTGGCTGATCACTGCCGCCCCCTGGCTGATCATTGCCGCCCCCTGACTGAAAACTGTCGGCCTTTGGCTGATAACTCGCCGCCGCTGGCTGATCATTGCCGCCCCTGGCGGATTGATAAGTGCCACCCCCTGGCTGATAACTGCTGCCCCTGGCTGATAGCCGCCTCCACTTGACTGATCAATTCCGCCCCTTGGCTGCTAACTGCCGCCCCTGGCTGATCACTGCCGCACCTTGGTTGATAACTGCCACGCCTGGCTAATCACTGCCGTCTCCCGGGGCAGTGAGCATTCTGGGGGAGCATCCTTCAGTGGATATCACTAACATCATGTTATATCTGAGGAGCGTTAGTTTTAACATCGTATATTCATCCTAGTAGTTTTCAGGTTTTACATAACGTCGAGTTTCATGTTACCTATAGTCCCTGACTTTAGTATAACGTGTAAAATTGTCTGTATCATTTTTCAGTATTTGTTTTTCATTTCATTTTTTAAATGTTTTATATAATCTTCTGATACAACTTTCACAACCTGACCTGTTTTACCACCTGACTTGTTAAAATTCATGCGGAAATGTCCTATTTGCGTATTTTATTTAGTGTTATGGGCACCGTATGACCCTAGATGTCGGCGCGCCCTAGAACCTCAAATATGATGATGGACCGTCTCGCGGCTGATCACTGCCACCCCTGGTTCATCACTGCCGCCCGAATTCATGCCACCTCTTGCTCATTGATGCTGCCCTGGCATGTTTTGATCCAAATGCACGCCGCCCCGCCTCATCGCTGCCGCCCCTGGTTCATCACTGCCGCCCCCTGGTTGATCACTGTCTCCCCTGGTTCATAACTGCCACTCAGATTAATCATTGCTGCCTTGATTCACGCCGCCTCTGGCTGATCAATGCTCTCCCTGTTTTGTATTAACCCATATATGAGCGGCCTCTGGTTAGACACTTCCTCCCTCGAATCTTCACTGCCGCCCCCGGCTGATCACTGCCGCCCCTGGTTTATCACTGCCGAGGAGACCAGTCCGGACATGGCCCCCAAAACCGGTCAAACTTAGGCCCTGCTGTGGGCACAGTTTTGTCAGGAGGAATCTCTAATACCCTTCCAGAAGCAAACAGCAGCCCACAATCGTCTAATCGTTATATGTTTGTATATTGGATGAATTCTCCGAGCCGAGTAAATGGTAGAATGTTGCCGCCGTGCTTTTACTCTTTTAGTGTCAGCCAGCGGTCAAATTTATCTCTTTGGGGCGTGCGAGCACCTCTAATCACAATGAGAGCACCCCCAATACATGTGTCGCCCCCTGACTCAGTATTTCTGTCCCGATTCATGCCGCCTCCGTCTTACCACTGTGATCATGCCGGTTCATCACTGTCTTACCACTGTGATCATGCTGGACAGGTTCATCACTACCACCCTGGTTTATGCCGCCATGGTTCATCACTGACGCCTCCTACCTATCACTGCCACCCTAATTCTTGCCAACCCTGACTTATCACTGCTGCTCTGATTCAAACAGCACCGCGCTTATCACTGCTGCCAGTGGCTCACCAGTGCTATCCCCAGCTTATCACTGCCACCCTGTTTAATGCTCCACCCAGCTCATCAATACCGCCTCGGCTAATGAATGCCGCCCCTGACTTATCACTTCCGCTCTACTTCGTGCCGCCCTTGACTCATGACAGCCGCCCCCAGCTCGAGGACGGCGGATTCTGTTTTTGGGCGGTTGTACAAGATTCGGGAGGGGGTGCCTTCCTTCTTAAGGGGAAAGGGGCAGTTCCATCCCCAGGGGGGCACCTTTGGCTCCCAAGGGGCGCTCACTCAGGGGGGGGTGCCGACATCATTTCCCTACGTTGAGACGATGTATTGGGTCTATTTGCTCTCCATGGGATGGTTTTGATGAAAGGGGGCACCATTCATGTTTGAAACTTTATTTCGCACAGAGGGCCCTACCTCTTCAGGTAGGCGGTGTTTAGGTCTGATGTTTTATTGGCCGGCCTGGGGCGCTTCCCCGGACGAAGCCAAAACCGGGTGTGCAAAAATATACTTTTGCACACACTCATTTTTTCAGGATGTGCAATTGCACACCCTGCCCCCCCCCAGAGTCCGCCGTCCCTGTCCCAGCTTATCCCTTCCGCCCTGACCTGTGCCACCCGTAGTTTATAACTACTACCTACGGCTCACCATTCCCGTCCTCGTCTTATGCCCTTTGCCTTGATGCGTGCCACCCCCGGCTAATCAATACTACCCCCTCCCGAACTTATCATTTCCGCCCTGATTTGAGCCGCCCCTAGTTCATAGCTCCCGCCCCCCGAGTCTTCATTGCCGCCCTCCCCTTATCACTTCCACTCTGGTTCGCGCCGCTCCTAGTTCATAGCTATTGGCCCTAGCTCATCACTGCCGCCCTCGACTTATGAATTTGCCCTGTTTCTTGCCGCCCCGGCTAATCACTGTCGCCCTCAGCTTATCACTTCTATCCTAATTTGCGCCATTCTTAGTCCATAATTGCCGCACTGGGCTCATCACTGCAACACTAATGCTTGCCTCCCCTGTGCGTTAGGGTAAAATAAAAGGCGTTAGGGCAAAAATAAAGGGAATGCACGGGTACAGTGGAGTTGCCATGTTCCTTAATATTTACAGAACTACAAGCGTGGTTTGGAGCACTATCGGTGTTTTTGCTTTCTTTCCACCTAGTGATTAAAGGTAATGTGGCACTATTATGACGTGATTTTAACTGAGGTAGCCAAGTTGTAAAGCATGACAGAAAACCCGGTACTCTATATATAATTTGTCGTGAAACTCAAACTTTCCGAATAAAAAAGCTAAAAACTACCTGAAATGTACCCCTCATGTACCCTTAGCAGCAGGCCACAGTTGACAGCCATGTTGGTGTGACGACATATGCTGACGTCATGGTGAGTATCAGCCAATTGAAGCCCTTGAAGCCTATTGAATATCGTAGTGGTTGCCAGATCATGACATCATCCAGTGGCAGATATTTATTTATTTCCCTAGATGAGCATTTTAAAAATAAAAATATTGAGCCTGTTGCACATTTTTCAGAGAAATAATGGATGTCTCCATGATTTTCGTCTAAAAGTTCCCCTAGTTACACTACATTTCAGGATTCAAGCAAGGTGCCACATTCCCTCTAAATGGATTTCATTTTTAACACGCGCATTGACGGGGGACTGAGCCACCTTCGCTTTGATGGGGGCGCTTACCCGCCCCCCTAAGATCTCGAGAACCACGCTAGGTAGCGAAAAACGGTAAACAACGTTGGGTTGCCCATCCACTTCTCCATCGAAAGTATTTGAACCATTTTTTTCAGGTCACTTTTAAGGTCACGAGCGGCAAAACATGCCGTCATAGGGATAACATGTAAATGAAGGTTTTCAGCCGTTACATCTGAACTAGTAAAGATAAAGCAAAACAACTAGAACTGTATGAATCTTTGCAGCAAGCCGAATCGAATGATACATAATTGACCTTGCTAGGTCAAATCAAGGATTTTAGAATTTTTATGTCAGGTCACTGGACCTGTACTGGTGACCTGACCTGAGATGACCTAACCTTAAGATTTTCACAGAAGTTTTAAAAATGATGAGAAAAAGTATGCTAAGTACGGCGGCGCTACGCGCCACCGTTTTTCTGCTATCTCCGAAAAACCTGAGGGTGGGGGCGGGTACCCGCCACCCGCCCCCCGTCAATGCGCGTGTTAAAGGAAATCCCGTTAAAGGGAATTCCCGTTAAAGACAATCCCTTTAAAGGGAATGTGGCACCTTGGCTTAATCCTGAAATTTAGTGTAATTAGGGGAACTTTTAGCCGAAAATCATATTCCCTTTAAAGTGAATGTGGCACCTTGGTCGAATCCTAGAATTTAGTGAAATTAGGCGTACTTTTAGCCAAAAATAATGAAACCACTCATGATTTCTCTGAAAAATGTTCAATAAGCTCAATGTTTTGTTTTTAAAAATACTCCTCTAGGAAAATAAATAAATATCTGCCTGTGGATGATGCCATGATCTGGCAACTACTACCATACTTGAAATGCTTCAAGGGCTTCGATTGGCTGATGCTCATCGTGACGTCAGCATATGTCGTCACACCAGCAGCTCAACAATGGCCGCCCAGCGAGGGGCTGATGAGAGGGGTGGTGTTAGGTAGGTTTTAGCTTTTTTGTACGGAAATATCGAGTTCCAAGACAAATTATGTATGGAGTACCGGGTTTTCCGACTTGCCTTACAACTTGGCGATCTCAGTTAAAATCACGTTGTGAAGGTGTCACATTCCCTTTAAAGGGAATGTGGCACCTTGGACGAATCCTGGAATTTAGTATAATAAGGGAAAATTTTAGCCGAAAATCATAGAGGCTTCTTTGAAAGTGTACAGTAAGCTCAAAGTTTTGATTTTTAAAATGCTCCTGTAGGGAAATAAATAAATATCTGCCTGTGGATGATGCCATGATCTGGCAACCACTACCATACTTGAAATGCTTCAAGGGCTTCGATTGGCTGATACTCACCGTGACGTCAGCATATGTCGTCACACCAACATGGCTGTCAACTGTGGCCTGCTGCTAAGGGTACATGATGGGTACATTTCAGGTAGTTTTTAGTTTTTTTCTTCGGAAAGTTTGAGTTTCAAGACAAATGATATATAGAGTACCGGGTTTTCCGGCATGCTATACAACTTGGCTATCTCAGTTAAAATCACGTTGTAAAGGTGGCACATCTCCTTTAAGTCATTTCCTTTCATTTCAATATCTATCCACTCTGCCATGCTGAAGGTAAAATTTAACCCCACAAAACTGATACACTTCAATCGTGGACAGGGGCGCAGCCAGGGGGGCACGTGCCCCCCATCGGTGCCGGAGTGCCCTTTGATCGCTAGGCGGTGCACCCCGTTTGGGCTGTGCCGCTTGAAATTTATTGCCCTTCGGCGTCGAACCTAGATGCAGTTAGATCACATTTAGCGATTAAAGCTATTTTTTACAATTTAGTACCATTTTTGGACAGCTAGGGCATTCTGTCGCCTTTCCAAGCACCCGGGAGAATATGGGCACGTAATTCTTGACCAACTAATGCCTCATCGTCGCCAATAATCGCACCGGCGGAGCTAATCTGGTGATCCTTTGGCTCATCTGGGGCACACTGAGCTGGTCTTGGCCACTTGAGCGGATCACGTGCCCTCTAAGCTGATCTGGTGCCCGTTGAGTCAATCTGGTGCCCCTTGAGCAAATAATTGTGCCTCTTGAACCTAGCTAATGCTCTCTGAGTTAGTGTGATGCCTCCGAGCTTGCCTGGTGCCCTATTAGCTGTTTTAGTGCCCCTTGAGCTGATCTGGGCCCCCTGAGCTGATCAAATGCCTCGAAGAGTTGATCTACTGGCCCCTGAGCCAATATGGTGCCTCTTTGAGCTATGATTTGGTGCCCCCTGAGCTGGTCTGGTGCACCCTGAGCTGATCTTGTGTTCTCTGAGCTGAGCTATGTCCCTGCTTTGGTCTGAGGGCTGGGAGCTGATCTGGGCTCCTGGGCTGCTCAATCTGGTTCCCCCTGAGCAGATATGTTTCCCCCTGAGCTAAACTAGTGCCTCCTGAGTCGATCTGGTGCCCCCTGAGCCAACATTTTCCCTCCTGGGCCCATCTCATGTCCTCTGAGCTCGTCTAGTGCCCCCTGAGCTAGTGTGGTGCCCCCTAGTGCCCTTTAGGCTGATCTGGGCCTCCTGAGTTGATTAAGTAATTTCCTCAGAAGCTCTGGGGCCCTGAGCTGAGTTGTGCCCACTGAGGCTGATGAAGGCCCCTGAGCTGGTATGGGACTCCTGGGCTGATTAAATGCCTCCTGGCTTGATTTTGTACCTCCTAGTTGACCTGTGCCCCGAGCTGATCAAGGACCACTGAGCTGATCCCTTGCCCTCTCTCTGAGCTGATATGGTGCTCCCTGAGCTGATCTAGACCCCTGCTCTGGTCTGGGGACTGAGAGCTTATCTGGGCCCCCCGAGCTGATCGATCTGGTGCCCCCTGAGCAGGTAAATTGTCCCTGGGCTAAACTAATGCCCCCTGAGTTGATCTGGTGCCTCATGTGTCATCATTGTGCCTTCTGAGCCCATCTGATGCCCTCTGAGCTAGTCTGGTGCCCCCTGAGCTTATATGGTGCAAGGCCCTATGAGCCTATCTGCGGCCCATTGAGCTAGTCTGATGACCCCCTCCCCATCTCCGGGGCCACTGAGCTAGTCTAGTCCCGGACCAAGCATGAGCTGCTCTGGGGGGGGGCTCTGATCCACACCAGGGGCCCCCTGAGCTGGTCTTGAATAGACAGAGAATAAGAACACAAGGCCAAGTCCCATCACCTCGGGGGTCACGGGACTAGTCTAATCCCAGGGGGCACAACTGGGGGAATGAGGGGCAGCTGCTCTGGAAAACTCTGATCCACACTAGGGGCCCCTGAGCTGGTCTTGAATAGATGGGGAATAACGACACAGTACAAGCTCCCCCTGCAAAATGGAGCTAACGAAGAATGAGCCGTCATCGCTAAAACGACTTGTGATGCCTAGGCACCCCGGGTTAAATAAATTGCTTATTATACTGGTGGATTCTGGGGAGGGGTGATAAAAAGGCATGTGCCCCTGAGCTCAGAGCACAGTCCCCTGAACCAGGATTTGTACTAATTGATTTAAAAGAATGGAGAACTAGTTTCTCACAATTTTCAGCCCTATCCAAACTACCAGCCTGTTTACTTTTTCTTTACTTCAACTGGGACCGATCCTTGAAAATATGGAACTTTTATACGCGTTAAAAAGGCAGGTATCTCCCAAATTATTCCGGCAACAAAAATCTTATCCGTTCAATGTCACTATGCCACACCTCCTCCCACGGCTCTTGTGGGAGCCGCGGAACTTAATCCGCGTTCAACCAGGGCTTACTCGTCACGACACAACCAGTTGGCATAACAAATGAATTTTCGACTCCAATATGTCTTATCTTGCACATAGTGACAGATATCACAGGCCCGCTGAATTCTCTGATGTCAAGTACTTGCATGAGTTGGCTGATTTGTCCTTAAATATATCTAAAAAAGTCGTGGTCTTGGTATTTTTGTGAGATTTCGGTGACACTTTTCTTTTTCTGGTTTTTATTCAGTTTTCTTTCTCAGCCAATGCTTGATTTGCATTTTTCTTGGACCAGATGTATCCAAAATTTGATATTAACTAAGATATAGTAAGTGTTTTAGGTTACCTTAAAAGTGTCCTTTCTCTCCCGCGGTGCCCCTCAAAGGTGGTGTGCCCCCACACCAAAGCTTTGGCTGCGCCCCTGATCGTGGAAAGATTTAAAGCACAGATTTGGTTATTTTAAGACGTGTATGTAGCTTTGGGATGTCGCCTAAAAAATACCTGCCCAACATTAAAATGAAATGTTCCCTGTGCTATAAAAGGCGCAAAAAAGCGATGAATAACATATTTGGTGCAATGAAGGGGTGCCGCCCCCCAACGCCGCCGCCCCTATGGGGTGCCGCCCCCCACCGGCTGAGCACCCCCAAAGATTTTTGGAAAATTACACCCCTGCTCTGGACGTCGACTTCCACCTGCTCGGGACGCCGACCCCCATCCGCTTGGGACGCCGACTTTCACCTGCTCAGGACGCCAACTATTACCCGCTCGGGACCCTGACTCTTACCTGCTCGGGACGCCGACTCTTGTCCGCTCGGGTGCCGACTCTCATGCTCGGGATGCCGACTCTTATCCACTCGGAACTCTGGCTCTCACCTGCCTGAGACGCTGGATCTCACTTGCTCGGGACGCTGGCTCTCACTTGCACAGAAGGCTGGCCGTCACCTGTTCAGGACGCTGGCTATCACCTGCTCAGGAACCGACTCTCACCTGCTCGGGGCGCCAACCCTCATCTGCTCGGGGCGCTGGCTCTTATCTGCTAGCGACACCGACTCTCACCTGCTCGGGGCACCAACTCTCATCCGCTCTGAACGCCGACTCTCATTTGCTACGTCACTGAACTCACCTGCTCGGGACACGGATTCACATGCTCGGGACGCTGACTCCCACCTGCTCGGTGCGCTGACTCCTTCCTGCTCAGAATGCCGACTCTTATCCGCTTGGGACGCCGACCCCCATCCGCTTGGGACGCCGACTTTCACCTGCTCGGGACGCTGACTCTCATACGCTCTCGACGCCGACCCTCTCCTGCTCCGGACTCGGGTTCTCACTGGGTTGATTCTACCCCCTCTTAATTTTTCGCGATGGGAGAAAATCTGCTCGCTTTAGCGCAACGCCGCGTGGCAAGTGCGAACCAACATTAATTCGATACATCTTGAAAAAATTTGAATCCAAGGTCAGGTCACGTCACCGAGTTATGATGTCATTTCTAAATCGATGTAAAGCAATGTGGGTTCTCAAAACAAGGTTGGCAAAAGCCGGGAATACCTCAGCTTCTAGAGGAGTTAGATCGAGTTTCTATACACTATTCGAAAGCTCTTGTAAAGAAAAATATAGGACGGACATCCATTTTGAGGTCAGATCCATAACGAAGGCACCAGAGCACCCCTTGGGACCCATTTGGTGCGCTACTTTATGCAGAGGCTATCTGGGGTTTTTAACGGTTCTGTCAGCGGCAGTAGCTTTATTAAATAATTACTTAGTCGCAAATCTGACCATGCGATAAGCTGAATAAAGATAATAGTAAGAGAATCAATTCATATGATTGATAATTTGATTGAATGATTGGATTTCCCCAGTTGTTAGCCGGCCAACATTGGAAGTGAAAAATGCATTCTCACCTCGTATTTATTAGCATTGTGAACACATTTAGGGTATATCCGGGTAATAAAACATCATCAGAAGATAACCACTGTTAAGCTTTAACAGCCGGCAAACGCAATAAAATGTGCGACAAGCGACTATCTTCAAAATCCAAGAGAGGTAGTATGTACAGCCGGTTCGATACTGATTGGTTGGTATTAGGCTGCGGTCGTTTTTGCAAAATATCTCTCAAGAGCTGGTCTTTACAGAGACGATTGTTGCCTCACATGCTTCGTTTTAACTGGATAAATGAATTGACGTGCAAAATACTTCATCATGTCCAAAATTTGCAAGTTATTGAGAAAAGACACAGAAAATAATCGGGATCGGTAAAAACAACTTTTTGTACATAATTTTACAAATTTACGTTTCGTCCAATCTGCAGGGTCCCAAATTTAGAGAGCTCGCCAAAATTAATTCCTAGAGACGAAACGTTTATGAGAAGAGTAATCGTTTTTAAAATATTTCTTAAACGAACTGACACTAATACCTACCAATCAATGGGGAACCGGCTGTATGTATGTACATACATGACAGTCAGTTTAAACAGGGGGTGGAGGCCAAAGATTAACGGAAAATCGGTTTAAAATAACATTTTACAAAGGGGAAGAATGTGAACCAAAGTTAAAATCTGAATTTCCTTATTTAGGACCTGATCTCGCTATGACCTAATAAGTATTGAACTAACCCTAATACCTACTGAATTGACACTAATACCTGCTTTTGTTGTCTCAGTTTACCCTCCTGATTCTCAACTTTATTGGCTCCTTCAATTAGAGGCCGTTCATCAATAACGTTACCCATATTTGTATTGTTTACACCCTTCCCCCATTTGAATGCGTCATTTGATTGTAGAAAGGAAATCATACACGGCGATTTGTGGATGCCGCGCGCGTCATTGCCACCACCACCCGCCGACTACGGGTAGAACACGAGCTCACTAAAACTGTTATAACTTTTCTCGGCCGTCGGCTGCCGACCTACGGTTTCCACCAATGCAAAGAAGACACTTCGCAAAATAAATGGTATGATTTTCTAGCTCATCCTGACTGTGCCTTTTTCGCCAGTCTAACTAAAGATGATGCATGTTATGAATTTTAGTTCCGAAACATATGTTTATTAAAATTAACTCACTGCATTCTCTGGAGCAGCTCGAGCCGTATTTTTGTGACCAGGAGATAAAAAATACCAAGCTTTACGGTAGTATACGTTTTTTATGGATGGCGAGCTGGAAGCACCTGTTATTAACGTTTTAGATCACGCTATTATTTCTAGCCAGATAGGGGAGAGTGGGGTAAGATGCCCCATCGGGTAAGACGCCCCATCCCCTCTTTTGGCAATCCGGGCCACCACTGGTAAATAATATTGTTCTTGGTCGAAAGCAGAGGCCTTGATTGTTTCTTGCGCAAAAATTCAGTTTCCTCCTGTGATTTACGTGAAGCTGGTGGGTAAGTCTATGTTTCGATGCTTTTTAAAAAAAATTGCCCACATAAGTTGCAGATATCTCGAAGAATATTGGATGCGTGCTTTGTTTGACTTCCCATTACGAATGATGGCATATTTAACTCACTAACTGAGCATTTTCCTTGAGTGTATTAATTGTATAATTTTTTCCTTTCAGGTTTTATCAAGTTTGGGTACTGATGGGAAAGATGCCGCCTCAACGAATGGGGAAAGATGCCCCATGGGCAACTTTCCCGGTGAAAAGCGGGCGTCTTTACCCAGAGCAATATAACGCCATTTGTTAGAGTAAACAACTATGTGTTAAAATTGGGGTAAGTCCAGACCTTACCCACAGGCAGCGCCACGGAATTGTTCCTGGGGGCTACGAACCCTGGACTGGTGATGGGGAGGGGGGGGCGTGAACTTTAAATTGACCGTCTTTGAAAAAGCCAATGACCGTGAAGCTCATGAACAAATTTACGTAGGTCAATGTAGGTAGGTAATAGGGAGACAATAAAAGCCTAGGTCGATTCCCAAAACTTGTCGGGAGACGTCCTCACAGATTGACGAGTTAGGGAATCCGTCCTCCCGTTCCTGTCCTATGCTTTCGACGCGCATGACCGTACGTGTTAAATAAGAGCACACTTCAATCTGACACTTTGTGACTAACCTTTCCAATTGAAGGCCTCGCACCTCAACCCAGGCCACTAACGATAGGGAATCCCATAACCGTCAAATTTTGTGGTTGGTGCTTTCATTCGATAAAGCGAATCCCGGCTCAATTATTAAATTCTTGAGACAATTATTTGGGAGTTCACCGTACCTGGCCTGATGCCCCAACCGGAGATGACCTCATGGCGGGTTCAGATCAAACTGGTGTGGTGGGGGCGCAAAGCAATTAAATTAAAATGGACAAAACCGTAAAACATATTTTAAAACAAAATTGGCCAGAATCGCTCAATTTTGGCCAATTGGGAAGGGACTATGGCTGGACTGTTTACCCTGGATTTGCCTATGAATGAACCAGACCTGAAATATTCCAAATGGTTAATCCTGGAAAGCTCCGTGCCTGATCTCGTATGTCGTCCCTACATTTGTCATCCCGGTAGCCCAGTTGGTAGAGCGTTGGGCTCCGGCTCGCTGCTCAGGAACGTGCAGTGGCAGTGCATGTCCAGGCTTGGTATCGGTTCTCCTGAGACGCTTCGGCGCTCAATAGTTTACCCGACGTAGGTCGGCTGGCAACTGACTGGTGAGAGGGTGACCTGAGCGGGGCGGCCGTCCCTGTAATTTGTGGGACGTTTAATTTTGAATTTGAAATTAAATCTTCATTACAGGAGTTGCTCGCTCCGATGGTAAGGCTAGAGTTTCCGCGACAAGTCCATTGATGACCTTAGTGAGACTCCGCGACTCCAAAAGCCGAACTTGCAAAAACATGCATCTAAAAAGGCTCTGGAAGACAGACTAGTTACAGGGTTTGCGAAAGCAAATGTATCTAAAAAGACGTGGACGAGGCAGGCAAAAGCTGTATAAGGGAAGAAAGACAGTGGGCATGACGGTACCAGATATTTCATCTGCGGAGTGAGTTTTGTTCTCTCGTGCAAAGAATGGATCGAGTGCACTGCCTGGGAAGGCTGGGCCTGTGTGCCTTGACGAGAAGGCTAAGGTGGCTGTGCGCCATAAATGATAGACTGGGAGCCTGTGATGGTTGGTGGGAGAAAGCTTCGAGTCACCACAAGTAATTTTTCCCGTCTGAAGTGAATGTTTTTGTACTTAACAACTTCTGGCCCATATTTCTTTTAAAATGGGGAATCGAAACAAAGGGAACACAGTAAAGACAAGGTAGGGGATTTAGGGGAGGTTCTCAGAATCCTCGTACCAGTTTACCTACTTCGTTTCGTACTTCGTTGTTTTTGTGTGTGTCTGTCTGTGTGTATGTGTGTGTGTGTGTGTGTGTGTGTGTGTGTGTGTGTGTGTGTGTGTGTGTGTGTGTGTGTGTGTGTGTGTGTGTGTGTGTGTGTGTGTGTGTGTGTGTGTGTGTGTGTGTGTGTATGATTTTATATTACTTTTATGGTATGCATTTATCCTTGGTTTTATCGTTAGTTTTACGTAACTTTGTTTTATCATTTGACGTGGAAACGTGAAAAACCACCTACACCTTTTATCAATGTGTGTGGACGCTTCTAAATACATTCTGACTTCTGAATAATACTTAAATGATTGCCAATGAAGCTAAGAACTACGAAAAAGCTACTTATTCAACGATAGACCAAAATGGGGTAAGATGCCCAGGGGTGGGGCGTCTTACCAGGCCCCAGGGGCGTCTTACCCACCCGATGGGGTAAGACGCCCCTTTGCAAGCCTCTAGTAAAATCATAATAGTTAGAAAATATGATAATTATCAGCAATTTCATCGACTCTATAAGAAAGATAAATGATCAGGCTACGACTTGGCATCTAAAGCAGCGTTGTTGGTTCCGTGGTTATTCTATAATCCGTATTTCCCTTAACCCTGGGCATCTTACCCCATTCTCCCCTACCCGTATTGAGAGAGGCAGAATAAATTTCAAGTTTCAGCTCCTGTGAAACCAATGTGGTACTCTAGAGGAAGAAAATAATTATGGTTTTCCGGGTTCCAAACAATTCTCAAACGTATCGCATACATTTGATATTAATTCTAGAAAGTCATTTTTAGCATTTTCGTCCCGTTTTTAGGCCCACTGCATCACTGTGTACAGGGCTGATGGCGTCAAGGGGGTGAGTGTGTTTCGATCGGAGGGGTTGTGTGAGTATCTTTCACCCCTCCGAGACGGTTGCACCTGCCCCCGTAGGCACTGTACCAGTCCCCGGGCCCATGGGGTTTCTCTCCCATGGCGTCTTTACTAGCTTCCACCTCCGATGACCAGACTGCACGGACTCCGACCTCTGGCACGACACAGACCACCGTGAGTTCATCCTCTTACACTGCCACTACGATGGATCGTTTGGAAGTTAGACCCCCCGCGCGGACTAGACCAGAACAGCCTGGCTCATCTATCCTTGTGTGGGTCAAGTCTTCTTCCAGGGTCCTGGTCCTTACTCTAGAGGAGGGCAAGAAAATGAATCCCTTTCAGGTTGTCGAGGCCTTGGCTAAATTCGGAACCACGACCCGTGTCTATCGGCACTCCGCCAGCAAATTGGACGTCACCATGTCCTCAGAAGAAGAAACGTACAGTCTGCTGTCGGCTAAAAACCTGTCGTACTCTGGAGAAGGAGGAACCTTGGTATCGATACCGATAACAGTGACTCTCCACCCCACAAAGAACAGCGCTGCTGGTGTGTTTCTTATCGGGAGCTCGCTGGCTCAACAGAACAGGACGTATTGAATGGTTTGAAGGAGCAGGGGGTGAAAAACGTGCGGAGAATGAGTAAGAGGGTGAGCGGTGAGCTTGAAGCGACAAACACTTTCGTTCTTACTTTCAATACTAAGGAGCTGCCTCAAACCATCCGTGTAGGCTGGCTTTCCGTGCGCGTTCGTAGGTACGTACCGCACCCCACGCGATGCTACCGATGTCAGAGATACGGTCATGTGGCCAAGACTTGCAAAGGGCAGGAGTTGTGTGCGAGGTGCTCGATGGCAGGCCACGGCTCAGCAGTCCCCAAGTGCGTCGGATGTGGTGGTGACCATGAGGCGTGGTCACGCACATGCCCCACGTTCCTCTCTGAGAGGGAAAGGCATGTTCTAGGAAGGCCTCCCAAGGAGAATGTATCACAAGGAGATAGCCGCCGTGAGGTGCCTGGCTCTCTCAAGCCGCCTATGATGGAGGGAACTTCCGTGCTGTCCTCATCCTATCGCGATGCCCTCGTGGGAGGCACTGTGCAATCGAGATCTCCCGTCAACCTTGATTGGTCCTTGCGAGATGTCATGCACATATCGGTCCGTGATTTCATTAGCCTTTACGGTGGACGGGTGCCACAACCAGTCAACCACTTCAGTACCCAGACCGGTGAAGTTTGGATCACATCTGATAAGTCCGTTCAGACTGACCCAGTTTCCAACTTTGTTAAATCCCCATCAGTACTGAAGCCTGACAATCAGAGTGGGCACACAACGGATAAGAGCACCCAAGCGGATCTCGAGGAAGGTTTGCCTGCGTCGGGCGCCGCATCACCAGCGGACCATTCTGGGGAGATTACGGGGCCTGATGTGAGTGGGGAGCAGCCAGTCCCTGACACGGGGATGCTGCTCAGTTGGAACGTTCTGCCTCAGCACCACCAAAGGGGCGCAGTTTGCAAAAGGAGCAAAGTGCAGCGCTATCCCAACACCCGCAGATAGCGACTCTGCACCTATGCCTCCGCCATACCCGCCACCGTCACCGCCGACACAAACACCGCCACCAAAAACAAATGGCATGGGGTCGCTCAATTTCAGAGTCCCGTGAAGGTAAACGAAGACTTTCCCCTTGTTCAAGCTCAGGAAAGGCATCCCCCAACACGGCACGAAGAAACATAAAAAACAGATTTCCTTTTCCTTGACACAAAGGGAAAGAAAATCTGAGTGCCAAGAGTGCAAAAAGAGTTCCCCATTAAAATAAAGCAAGCAGGGTCCTTAGAAAGTTTTGGATAAACCAAAAATGTTGGCAAGATGTGTCACGCCCTTCTATTAGTGATGAGTGGCATTCCGGTCCAAGAGTCCAGGAAACATAGATGAACAGAAACACAACTTTCGTTCGCAGCTCTCCGCCCAAGGGTCTCGGATATCCCGAGCGAACGGAGAGGCCACCACAAGCATGGGATGCACGTACGGCTTGGTGCGTATCAGAAATGTTCGACGGAAGAAGCTGGGAAACTTAGGTAAAATCTCGGCACATCAGTTTTTTAAGCTGCTGTTCTTGCTGAACAATGACTTATGCTAGCCTCTTTCTAAGTAGCTTTTGCAGACCGTTTATAGTTGAAATCTAGTATGATAATAATGGGCGCGAAATGGCCAAGACGCTGAAAACTCCCTAAAACCCCAATACACACATACACACCGGCAGAGGCGGCGGGACTTCCTCTCCCATGGGTGAGTGGTACCAGCCGGCGGGCCAAGCTCTGATTTAGTGAGACCTCGTCGCTCTGGCATCCCCCCGGGTCACCATGGTGACATCCACCGGCACCTGTTTCTGGGGAAGGGCAGAGGCCTCCCTGGCAAGCGCGTCTGCCCTCTCGTTTCCCAGGATTCCGCAGTGGGAGGGGACCTATTGCAGAATTACTTGCCGGTTCCCTCTAGCGATGGTCGAGAGGGCCTCCCAGATCTGAACCCCGAGCGGGATGACTTGTTCTGCGGGGCTGGCACGGAGCGAGGCCAGGGCCGACAGGGAGCCAGTGCATATCACAATCGGGTCGTCCACACAAGTCAGAAGCTCGCAAAGGAGGCGCAATGATGCCGAGATTGCGAAAAGCTCCGCACGGAAGCTGGAGCTGAGTCTGCCGGCGGGGGCTCGGAGCTCGTGGCGTTCACCCGGCTCCTCGATGAATGCTCCGGCTTCGCCGTTCAAGACGCCTCCGTCAGCGGAGCCATCCGTCCAAGCTCAGATGGCACACTGTGGTAGGGCCGTCAGTTGGAAGAGCGCCGCTTCCTTCTTCGTGGACGATGATCCTCCCGGTATGTTTTGGCCCACATCAAGGTCGAAAATCACCGACGATGCAATCCCCTCAAACGGGGGGGTGGGGGGGGCGCTGCGGTAGCAGAGGCTCCACCGGGGGCAGTAATACCTGCCGCGAGCCAGACCGCGCGCCCGAGCTCCTGCCACCCCGTAACCGAGGAGAGGTGCGCCGGGGCTGTGGTTTCACCCACCGCTCGGAGTGGGTCGTTTTCTGGGAGGGTCAGGGACTTCGCGAGGAAGCGCGCCGCCAGGGTCTTGCAACTGGCGGCTACCGGAGCCAGGCCCGCCTCCACCATCAGCGCGTGTGACGGAGTGGAGATAGGACACCTCGTGATCACACGTGCCGCGGCTCTCAACTCCCTCGCTCCAAGAGAAGTGCGTTGGACGCAGTGACGGCAGGAACCCAGGCTTCCGCGGTGTGTTCTAGGGCTCTGCGCACGTAGGCATTGGCAACGGTCCGAAGCAATCTCTCTTCGAGTCCCCAGTGGTGGCCAGTCAGCTGACGGAGCTCCGTAATGCGAGGTCGCACCCTTGTCCTGAGGCTCCTGTAGTGTGGCCCGAAGTGCAGGATTCGATCCAGGCGATTAGAGCTTCTTGGTGGAGGCCCGTGGAGGCACCGCTTCAGACAAGGCAGCCTCACCGGCATCACGAAAAGCGCTCTAGTTGGCCTTGTGGACTCTTGCTTCCGGACTCGGTGAGGCGGGCACTCCGAGCTTTGCACCTCGACCAACTTTGGCAGGTGGTCGCTTCCGAGATCCCGGCCGAGTCGCCATGACGACCTTCTAGCGAGTTCTGAGCTGCAGGCTACACACGTCAGGCGCAGTCCGGCTGCCAGTGCGATAGCTCAGGAACGTCGGTGCTCCACTGTTAAGTGTGTTCCAGCCGACGCGATCCAGCCAATCATCGAATCTTCGCCTCACGGGGTCTGCAGTCTCGATGTTAGAGTCCCAGAGAGGTTGGTGGCCGCTTAGGCCTCCGACAACAATGAAGTAGCCGTTGTGCGGGACGGCATCGGGCGAGAATCAGTCCCGACGATCGTCATTCTCCGCTGACCTGATGGGAAGCCGGTACAAGTTCCAAATCAAGAGCGGACGCTTTCCGAGGACGCGCACGCCGCAGACCTCAGTCGAGTCGTCAGCCGTGTCCAGAGGGCGGCCCACCAGAGGCTCGAAGTGGAGATCCGCCTGGAGGTAGAACGCCACATGGCCATTCCTGACGACCGCTGCGCTTTTCCTTCTGCCTCGCGCCCTGCGGTTGAACGCCGGAGTTTGGAAGTCGGGTATGTGGGTAGCAGTCTTGACAGGAAGCTAGGCCTCCTGAGCAGCTACGACGTCCGCGGATACCGTCCGAAGCCAGCTTTTGAGTACCGGGATTTTGTCCCGGATCCCCTCGGCGTTTCAGACAACAATGTGAAGGAGACTTCGTGTATGCCGGTTGCGGCGGTAGCGTCGGTTCTGGGCCCGTCTTCTGTGCTGTCCCCTCGGCGGCCTCCGGTGATCACCCCCTCCGCCGGCGCTCACGGAGGAGGACGCGGCCGGCTGATCACTCATCTAGTAGGCCGGGGCCGCGCTGCGTGCGCGGTACCCGGACCCGAAGGTGGGCATGTCGTAGCCCCGGTGTGGAGAAAAACAAGTTGATTTTGCAAAATCCGGGAGGCTGGGAAAGCGACGACGGTGGCGGGATGCCGCCAGCAAGTCCCTCTCGGAGAGGGCATGTGGGAGGCCGTTTGGTTTCCGCGGCTGGGGCAACCAGTTGCGGTGGGCCCGGGGGCTCACATCTTCCACCACTTGAAGGCAGTCTCCGTCGGAAAGCTTAGTTTGGGTTCGGCGATGCCGGTGTTCACCACCCTGCCGTCATAGGACCGTGCCCGGTGGTGTTGTAAGCGTCACGTGATGGACCCATTCATCCTTGCTGCGGTCCTGCTGGAGAGGTGGGTCCGGGACCTCCTCAATAGTGTGGATCCCGACGGTGCTTGGTGTCAGGGGAACACCTCATTCTACGAGTTGGGGCTCCATTGCTGCTGATGCTGCTATGTCTGTACTGCGATTTGGGTTGGAGGTGAAGGCTGAGAACTACCCCGGCAGTGCGGGTCCCGGCGATGCTCAACGTCGGCAACATATTTCTCATCTCGCCTATTGAAGTCCCATCAACCGTCTAAAATCCACATGAGTGTTTTTTCACCATTATCCCTACGTTTTTTGTAGTTTTAGTTTCAGCTGCATATGTGGGCCTTAAACCAACAAACTTAAACGGTAAACTGAGCATTCGGAAAGCTATAATTAGACGCCAGCATGTTCGTTATCACTATGTCTTCACAGTTTGTCTTAAGAGTTTTGTTGCACTAATGTAAGTATGTTTTCTTGTTTTATTGTCTCATGTCAGCCTATTTCATGTTTTTTGCCTCTTGTCTCTTTGCTCTGTTTTGTTGTTTCCTTTTCTTTTTTGTTATTTTGTTTAGCGCGTTATGTTCAATATCAAACCGGTGTACCTCTACTTTCTGAATTGGAAATACGCCAACTCATTTATTTTAGTATTTGCTGCGTTGTCTTCTGGAAAAGTTATTTTATTTTCTGTTGCTCACTGTTACCTATTTTTTGTTATGCTCGCTCGCTCTGTGTGCTACTCATCCCTCCACTTTCGCTCTTTCTGTCAGTTTGGTAAAAGAAATAGAAAGATGATGATGATCATGACCTTTCCCCATAAGATTGTCGTAATTCACTTTTCTGCTAAAGAAAACGGGATCAAATTTCAGAACTTGCTTTCCATACGACACGTGCTAAGAATCGACTTCAGATCCCCATTAAGCGAATTCTCTGCATCAAATAACCCTTGAACCGTCACATTTAGCCACTTCGTCCCAATGGGTTTCCTAAATCCTTTGGACCAGAATTTGGCCCCGATTTGAATCGCATCGTGAAACTGCTGATAATGTTTTTTTAAAAGGTTTAAGGTTCGGTCCCTATGTTTCACATTTCTATTTTCATGAAAATAACTTTAATAACTCTGTGTCAAGCTTCAATGTTATTGTAGAATCAAAGAAATGCATTCCAGCGGGCGCGGGGACTCTTGCTGATTGTATTCACTGTTTTTTTCAGGATATGAAGACTGGTGTTTCCTTCCTCCTTCATGGTGGAATCTGTTGCGGCTGCAGCCGAAGAGACAGCGACTGGTGCAATTCGTGGAGAACTCGCCGTGACTAACGTATCGGACGTGGACGTTGAGCTGTAAATCATGGATGATCTGCATTAGATACGGTCTTATGAATATTAAGTATTATTTTGACTGGGCTTTTCTATTTTCTTGTTAAGCGTGCTGTTGCGATCATGGGAGGAAATTTGTGTCCTTTTTTGTAGCAACATTTCTTAGGGTTGCAATATTGCCTCTCGCCCGCCCAGTTGGTGTGCCCGCGACACGTTGCTGCTGTGGCAGTGCAGCAGCTCTGACTGGTGGAAAATCAATGTTTCTGTGTGATTCGTTTACCTGTATGTGCTCAGGCTTGTCCCTAAACGTAAGTAAACCGATCCATAGTCAAATCTAATGAAAACTGGGGAGGATAGTCCGGGTGAAATAGTGAAAAACCAGTTTTTGTAAGAATACAAATCAAAATTGGATAGTAGTGGGCACTATTTTGCCACTTTTTGGCGCCACGGCTAGATTGAACACCCTAGATCCACCCTTAAGCTATTGGTGTCGTGTCACCCCCCCTCCTCGTCTGCCCTTGAGTTTCTTTCATCTGTCATGTCCTTGCCGTCGTTTGCGCTGTCCTTTGTGCGTGCTAAAGTATCCCTCAGATGATGTGTCGTTACCTCCACGTATCCTGCCCTTTCTCGTCTGTCATCCAGTCCCACTCGCTTGCCTTGCCCCATCGCCTTCGGTTGTCATGTCCCTTTGTTCATCTTCTATGTCCTTTTTAAAGGGAATGTGGCACCTCTATAACGTGATTTTAACTGAGATAGCCAAGCTGTAAAGCAAGTCGGAAAACCCGGTACTCTATATATCATTTGTCTTGGAACTCGTTATTTCCGTATAAAAAGCTAAAACCTACCCGAAATATACCCCTCATGTACCTCTCACCAGGCGTCCATTGTTGTGAGCTGCTGGTGTGACGACATATCCTGACGTCACGATGAGCATCAGCCTATCGAAGCCCTTGAAGCGTTTTGAGTGTGGTAGTGGTTGCCAGATCATGACATCATCTACAGGCAGATATTTGTATATTTTCCTAGAGGAGTATTTTAAAAATCAAGATATTGAGCTTATTGTACATTTTTCAGAGAAATCATGAGTGGTTTCATTATTTTCGGCTAAAAGTACGCCTAATTACACTAAATTACAGGACTCCGCCAAGGTGCCTCATTTCCTTTAATGTTCCCTAAGATTTCGCATGTATCGTGTTTTCGCCTTCGTGCTCTTTGTCCTCCCTCGTCTGCCATGTTTGCCTTCTCTCGTCTGCTCTTCTGCCCTGTCCACGCCTTTTGGTCCCTGATATTCATTTTCCCTGTCTTGTTTTGTCTGCTCGGTCATAGCCCTCTTTGGCTCTGTTCTGTCCTCATTTACCCCTGTCTCACTCGTGTGCTCATATATCCCTTTATGCAAAGTCCTCAACTTTGAATGCCCTGTCCGGTCCTCATCTATGCTTTCCTCCAACGTTACCTCAAATTCCTCAGCATTTAGGAAAATATTCCCAAGGGCACTTCATTTCATTTAATCTTACTAACAGAATATTTGATACGTTCGTTTTAGCTGCACATTGATTCACAGTGGACACTTGGTATTGCCTTCAAATTTGTTTGGAACAAAGTAACGGGTGAAATTAAGTTTTTTTACTTTTGAAATGGGTTTTGAGGGGGTATTAAATGATCTGGTAGTTTTGCGCGCCCCTAAACTCAAATGATTAATCGAATAATCAAGAGTTTGGTAGATAGTGTATATTACCACTACTGGCATAATAGAATTAATTCAAATCCTCTTGTTTTGAATTTTCCTCAAATTTGTTCTTCGAAATAAATGACATTAATACAGGCTACGACGGGCGAGGGCACATCAGGGGGGGGTAGTTTAGGGCGGATAAAGGAGACCTGGTAGATAAGAAATACTTCGGGGCGACCGAGGGAGGGCAGGGTACCGATGACTTCAAGGTCAATGCCTGCACCATGATTCGTTCAGGGGGATCAAGGCGTCAAGTCCGGTTACGACCCCCAATGCAACCATGTTTCATCCACTTTTAGTTTGATTTTGGCCGATTAGAAAAGCGTTATGTTTTTGCCGACTGTAGTGAATTCCCCAAAATGTTCACTTTAACCTGTGTGTGGATCGATATTTTTACGTTGACGGACAAACCGCATTACATCCGGACGTAAAATCATATACAGAAATACATTCCTTGCACCTACACTGCTATAAACATGAAACCGCAAGGCCCAATCCGAAATAAGAAAAAATCATATACATCTTTAGGTACTGCAAATAGTCGAACCATGCTCAGTATCATGAAGTAACGTTTGACCGTTGAAGAAGTGCTCTTGCTAGAGAGCTTCCGGCTGTTAAGTGCTCGTGCATGTCAGGGTCTGAAGCTTGCGATCTCAGATTTTTAGATGGTTGTGTAGATTCTGTGTTGTATGTCGCCGCCGATGCTGATGTATTTTGGGTAGTGCGCGATAAAGCAATATATTTTGTTTCCGAAACTGCTGTGGACTGGTATTCCATGGCGATGCAGTGTGTTTTCAATGCCCTGACCTTCTCGATTTTGTAAAAAAGTTTGTATAGATGGACATGATCTGATCCAAGTGCGGATTTTCTTTTGTGCAACAATTGTCGTAGATGCTGTTCAGTGTCATTCGTGCCATGGATAAAGATAATGGAGCTGGTTTTATTCATCAGGATGGATTTCATCTTTTTGCGTATGTGTTCGACATTTATGAAAGAAAATATCATTTCAGCCGAAAGTAAAGCATGTCCATTCTCGTTTAAACCAGAGCTTTGATCATTCCGCCTACACATTCACGTGGAAATTCACATGTGATGCTGCTTATTGATAACTGTTCAGCAGACAACAATGTCGAATCAGGGGGATAAGGATAGCTCTCCAGCTACGAAACATGACTCTTTTTATATGGCATCGTGGAATGTTCTTTATGTTGTGATGTGATTTCGAGTTCGCATTGCGTACTTGGTGAAGGAATGGAACGCCTACGAGTAAAGATATTAGAACGAACGGGGCATCTCAAGCCTTGCATTGATGCTGTGTTTTTCAATTGTGCTTGACATGTTTGCCAGGTAACGAGTGCACAAATGCAATGGCGTGGAAACGCTGTGTTTGATGTTGAAAGATCACCCTCAAGAAAGTTTGTAGTTTCACTGTGTTTTAAAACGCTGAGTTTTTATTACGAAGGAGATCGATACTGGAGACGAAAAGAGCTGTCTAATTTCTCGACGAAAACGTGTATGTTCAAACATTTTGACGTGGAGCACCGTAATGACTAGGACGATTTGACTGAAAGTTCTCACCAATAGGCGGGAACGATGTTGATGTGGTTTTTGTGTTTACTGGGTGTGTAAGACGAAGTATTGGATGTGCTTTCCAGTTATGTGAAGTCTGTCTAAAGTATTATAGTATCATGTGAAAAAGATCGCTCACGCTTATGATCGGAGTGGCGCCGAGCAAGAATTTTACAATTCGTGAACAGTGAGTCATCTGCAGGCCTGCGTTATATTCTCGGTGTCCTTAGGCTAGGAAAAAGTCGCTGGGAGTCGTGTATAGTTTGTTTTTGCATGCTCTCCGAGTAGTACAGGTATCGTGAGGTCATTGTCGACAAATGCGACGATTGATATCGGTGAGCCACACTTTGCATCCGAAGTTCTTTTAATCGAAAAAGTTTTACAGTAGTGTAGTTTCTAGAATCGTACATTCCAAGCTTATAATATATGCGTGAAGCTGACCATGATGTTGAATTGCTGCGAAATGGAGTGGGAATATAAAACATTGCCCCTTGGACGTGTGTCAGGAACGAGAGACTTACGAGAGAGTGCCGGTTGGCGCGTCCAGTTTTCATGTCTGGCACTTTTTAGCCGTTGCATATCGGGGCTGGGTGGCCGAGTTGTCTGCTGAATTTCAAATTGGATTTCCTCTCGTTGGGTTCGTGGCTTCAATCGCTGGGTTGAAAATGGCCTTCCCTGCTTCATCTGGTCTGATCTTGAACTTCCACGCTAATTCTCAATGTTTCCTCTAAGTGGGAAAATGTGTGCGCTGATAGACCATGCTAAAATAAAAATGTCACAGAATGGTGTGCAGTTTGCCCTCTGTCAGGATATCCTCTGGAGTAAATTTGTTTAACAAGCGCTGTGGGTGAGGTCCTATAGTGTCCCACCCCCTCCCAAGATCTCGGAAACCAAGATCGTTAGAAAAGGCCCATTGGTGGTGTCAGCGATAAACGAACGATATGTACAAACGTTTTCCGGAGGACCAGAATTATATTCACGAGATAAACGAACGGAACAAGACGCTTCGACGACACGAACAAAACTGCCGCCACTCCGGCACACTGGGCGGCGGGCGACCTCCAGTGCCGCTGGCTCAAGACAAATAGTAAGGGGCGGCGGCGGATGTCTGGCCAGAGGGTCGGGCCCCCCACTGCGCCATCCGCTGGCAGACCCGGGGAGGCCGTGGTACGTCTAGACGGCTGCACGGGCGAAGGGGAAGGCTGGGCTGGATGTCTGGATGCTGTCTGAGTACGCTACCGTACTCACACCCAGCACCACAGTATTGAAGGCACGGTTGTTGCCTGCACGGACGGGGCACGATATTTATAACGCACGTTGCTTATGTACAATCTGTCACCCATCACTCATACGAAGGTACATACATACCTGATATTTACAGATATAGTCGAAACGGTCAGAGCAACACTCATGTGAGCCTCACACGAGGCCTAAACGTCACTCTCCAGCACACAGAGCCACGCAGCGGGACGGGTGTACTGTTCGTTGGCGGTTTTAACCTGTGCCCAGCGAACCACCCCATCCTCGCAGGTCGTGGCTCTTGTACTGCGGCCGAGTGCTCACACCCCGGGGGGCGTGCTATGAGCTATCCCCTGCTATGAGCTCAGGATCGCCGCATTTCACGTTGGCATTGTCCGTCTGTCATTTCTGCCGCACGTGCGTGGTAGCGGTGACTATCCCTTCTTATGCGCACTGAGCGTGAGTCTGACATGAAACGGTCCGGAACAATCGGAAGTTGGTGTTCTGATTTGGGGTGATCGGCCGGTCTGTCGCTCCTCCAGATCGCTCTACAGAAAACGGAGAGCTGGCTTGTTTCCGATTCTCATGCGCACCCAGTGGCATATGGTCACTGTTCACGCCATCAGCGCCATAAGACGCCACAGAAACCACATCCGAGCCCCTGGCAGGTCGGCAAACAGGCCCGGCACCACTAATAGATTAGCGTTCAAACTGGTACCATCGGACCGCGCTATTACGTCAATCACAATGCGTGGGTCTCTTGTTTGTTTGCGCTGGTGACCGCACGGTAGGCGGAAGTGCTACTTTCGCGGGTGAGGGACCAGGGGCGCAGCGGGGGCCAGCTTCCGGGCATGACCGTCCCGCAGGTATTTCTGAGTGTAGTCTGACGTTTTAGCGGTGTTCACGTGCTTTAGATTCATGTGACTGGGTGGAGCGGTCCATTCCTAACTCCAGGGACAGCTGGTCTTCCACCACAGTCAGCTGGCTTCCCAGGTCAAATATGGCACTCGCTGCTCTCTGTCCACAGGGCCCGTACACTACAACCGGCATCGTCTGCAAAATAACATGGGTGTGCTCCGTGGCGGCCGCCCCGACGTGACCGGTGTCGCCTCCCCGCTGAGCCGGGAATATCCGCGGCGCGCCGTGTAGCAAAGGGTGGTGGCGGCCCTCCCAGTTGACGGCCGCAGTCAAGGGCGTAGCCAGGATTTCACTCAGGGGGGGCGGCGCTCCGAAAAGGCCCCTGCGACAGCGCCAAAAGGCCCCGATGGGTAAAAAGAGCCCTGCTTGTCACAGAATCGTGTCCTCAGAGGGCTCTCAGGGGGGGGGCTGTCCCTGCTGCCGCCTTGGCTACGCCCCTGGATGAATGCAATTTTAGAGTGCTCCTTACTTGACGTAGCGAAATTTGTTCCCCAATTATTTGTTTTCTGTGGACATACATAAATATTCAAAGAAAAAAACAGCTATACAGGGGTATGTTTTGCCCCGCTAAGTTGACCTACGACGAAGCAGACTCAAAAGTTAGTGATGTGCATTCTGCCCAATACCTTTTATTAGACATCGTCTGTCACTAGCATTCGGAGAGTAAGCATTTATCTACGGAATAGTAAATGTATACTCACCTTTCTCACAGTCGAGATAGGTTAAGTTGAGAATATTTTTGTTTTGGACCCTAGATAGAATAGGACATTTCCCGCTGAAGAGATTGACCCCACTGTGGGTGCTCCCTTGAACAAAACGTTCCACCGCCACTGCAAGCAATATGGATTCAATGCGATGGCTGTAACTTGTTTTTCATTCTCTCGCCAGTTCTCCCCCTTGCCTGTCACCCTCACCCCTCCCCTATCATGGAAGACAGTCAGCTGCCTGTGGAGTAGGCGGATCTAGGACGGTCACTATGGTTAAATGAATTATACTTTGGGGAGCCCACCATTTTGCGTCACGCACACCATTGCACCATTGACAGAGACAGAGACAGAGACAGAGACAGAGACAGAGACAGAGACAGAGACAGAGACAGAGACAGAGACAGAGACAGAGACAGAGACAGAGAGAGAGAGAGAGAGAGAGAGAGAGAGAGAGTCATTCAGACAGATAGAGAATCATTCAGACAGATAGAGTCATTCAGACAGATAGAGAGTCATTCATACAAATAGAGAGTCATTCATACAAATAGAGAGTCATTCATACAGATAGAGTCCTTCAGACAGATAGAGAGTCATTCAGACAGAGTCATTCATTCATATATATATATATATATATTATAGGCATAAAAATTAAAACACTTCTTATAGTCAGTAAACGAGAGAGCAGTCGACGGTGTACATTTCGAAACAGTCGTTGGAGAGTTCAAACCAGGATACCTATACGGAACTGTAAAAACTCACAAGGCCGATAATCCACTTAGGCCCATAATATCTCAAATACCAACTCCGACCTATAAACTAGCTAAGCGTCTTAACAACATTATTTCTCCTTATATACCTATCCAACATACTATCAAATCCAGCGAGGAGTTCATTCAACTACTTCATTCTACTCAGCCTACTGGCATACTTGCTTCTCTTGACGTACAGAACCTCTTTACCAACGTGCCAGTCAAAGCTACGATAGACATAATTTTGGACTACGTTTATCAACATGAATCTCTGCCACCTCCCAGTAAACTGTCACGGAGCCTGCTCAACCAGATGCTTCTGTTGTGCACGACGGAAGCCCCGTTCCGCTGTCCTCGAGGCAAGATCTTCAAACAAATCGATGGCGTTGCCATGGGTTCCCCATTGGGGGTCTTGTTCGCGAACGCATACATGTGTCATGTTGAAAATAAAGTGTTGAGTGACCTTGAATCTCCACCATGCATCTACAAAAGGTATGTTGATGATATTTATGTGGAAATCGACAATGAAGAATCACTGCAGGACCTACGGAGGAAGTTTGAAGAACAATCCGTCCTCAAGTTCACATACGAACTTGAGGAAAACCGAAGACTTCACTTCCTCGATGTGGATGTGGGTGTTGATGGTACCAAGCACGTCATCTCAGTCTACCGTAAGCCCACCAACAATGGCAAATGCCTCAACGCGCTCAGCGAGTGTCCTGACAGGTACAAGCGAGGAGTGGTGCGTACGTACATCATCAGAGCCATCAATACATGCAGCACATGGGAATCGATCGACCACGAACTACAATACGTAAAGCAGATGCTGGTAAACAACAACTACTCCTGTCAGGAGATTGATGATGAAATCCGGGTTACGCTCGACAAGTTCATGGAGAAAGGAGAAAGAGAGAAGAGGAGAGAAGAAGAGGAGGGAGAAAGGAGGAAGAAGGAACGAGGAAGAAGCCACAGACCCTGACACGACAACCATACTGAAGATATACTACAAAAACCAAATGACGACATCATACAAACAAGATGAGAAGACTATTAAGAACATAATCCATCGAAATGTCAAACCTAAGCCAGGGAACAAGATCAAAACCCTCATATACTACCAATCACCTACGACTTCTCAGCTCATCATGAGAAACAACGAAAGAAAAGAAGATGATCTCCAGCAAACAAACGTGGTCTACCAATACAAATGTACTATAGGAGATTGTAAGCTCCAGACCACAGCCTGCTACGTGGGTCACACTACCACAACTCTATCTCGCCAGCTAACAATGCACCTGCAAACTGGCGGACCTGCCCTACACGCGAAGAATGAACACAGAACAAAAGTCACCAGAAAGGAGTTAGTAGAAAACACGACCATCCTCGCACGAGAAAACAACTATCGACGCCTCAGAATTCTGGAAGCCGCATACATCCACCAGAAGATGCCGAGCCTTAACGACCAGATGGACCACAAGGGGATTATTACGATGTATAATACTTAAGTGCGATCTTGTATGCTTCTGGGTTGTGGAGCTTAGGGCATTTTGTCGTTGTAATTAAACGATAATTTGTTTGCATCTGAAGCTGCAACTTGGAGGTTAGATAGGATTAATATCACGCTAGTTTTATTCAAACGTGTCTTATATTTTCCTTTCCAATAATGTTCAGTCATCGAATCAACCGCACTTATAAAAATGAATAGGTGAAAATATTAATTTAGAATTTTACTGACTATAAGAAGTGTTTTAATTTTTATGCCTATAATGTATTTGATATAAATAGCCTCAGGATGATGCTGTGATAGCATGGAAACGTCGCATTGCAATAATATAAATGACATTAGGAGACCTTCTCTTTAGAACTGAAATCGACGCAAGAAAAGTAATCCGGAAGATCGAAAAGACGCAAAAAAAAGCTGATTAAAGGAAAATATGCCGTCATACATAACAAAACATGCCTAATAGAAAATATTCTGCCAGCATATTCGAATATATATATAGCGTCATTCAGACAGATAGAGAGTCATTCAGACAGAGTCATTCATATATATATATATATATATATATATATATATATATATATATATATATATATATATATATATATATATATATATATATATATATATATATATATATAGTGTCATTCAGACAGATAGAGTTATTCAGACAGATATAGAGTCATTCAGACAGATAGAGAGTCATTCAGACAGAGAGAGAGAGTAATTCATACAAAGAGAGTCATTCAGACAGATAGAGAGTCACTCAGACAGATAGAGAGTCATTCAGACAGATAGAGAGTCATTCAGACAGAGAGAGAGTAATTCATACAAAGAGAGTCATTCAGACAGATAGAGTCATTCAGACCGAGATATTCATTCAGACATAGATATTTGTTCAGACAAAGAGAGTCATTCAGACATAGATAGTCATTCAGACAGTGAGAGTCATTCATACAGAGAGTCATTCAGACATATTCATTCAGACACAAGAGTCATTCAGACAGATAGTCACTCAGACATATAAAATCATTTAGACATAGGCAGTCATTTAAACATAGGGAGTCATTCAGACATATGGCGTCATTAAGACATAGGGAGTCATTCAGACATAGGGAGTCATTTAGACATAGGGAGTCATTGAGACATAGGGAGTCATTCAGACAGTCATTCATATACAGAGAGTCATTCAGAAAGAGAGTCATTCAGACAGAGAGTCATTCAGGCAGCAAGAGTCATTAAGACAAAGAGAGAGTCATTCAGACAGAGAGAGTCATTCATATATATAGTGTCATTCAGACATAAAGTCATTCAGACAGAGAGAATCATTCAGACAGACAGTCATTCAGACAGAGATAATCATTCAGACATATAGAATGATTATCAGAAAGTCATTCAGACAGGGAGAGAAAGAGGCATTCAGAGAGAGATATATAGTCATTATTGGTCAGAGAGTCAGTCCAGTCATTCACAACACTCCCTGTACAAGTACTCCCTGAACTTTAATCATGGAATAAAGAAACCTGGAATGGAAGCCTCCTTAATTTCTGGGATGCTTTTGTGGGGCTCATTAAAAAGAATGGGGTAAATAAACAAAAACATTAAAATATAGATAACAGTAAAATATTCAACAAAAAAAACAGGCTTTAGAGCATGTCTTACTTCAACCAAGAGTGAACAGCCACTACTGAGGTATTATTTATCCAATATAAACCTAAATAATGGCATAATAACCATAAAATAGAAAAACAGAATGTGTGTGAGCCGTGATGCAAACCTGGAACACTAGGATTGCTGGATAAGCATTCTGCTAACTGTGCTATTGAGCAACAAAATTACCATTATGAAGATGAAAAGTGCACCATGCGGGATCTGATCCCTAGAATTTTCACTCGCTAGGTGAACGCTTAACCCACTGCGCTACTGTGGTGCTGAATCACACACTCCTTAAACATGTAATAATACAAGTTGAGATGCAGTATAAACGCTGTGTTCTTTGAATTATTCTGAGGTGGAATTCCAGGGGTTGTGACATCATGATATTCCCGGATTCCAGCAGTAGAACGTTCTTTAACGAGGCTGGAATGCAGAGTAAATGGCATGGTGTGACAGTCTTATTATTTATTTTGACTTGTGCACACCCAAATCTTTCATTTACTTTCATTTAGGTGTTATTATTAGGTTCAGATTATCCTGCAAAAACATATAATGTACCTTACAAGCAGATAAATATTCAAAGTCCACAAACTTACTGTCCCAAAATTCATGCATGGGCGCCACCATCTTGAGCGGGACTGCTTTTTCTATTCCCACCGTTCCGCATGGCATGACGGGAATATTCGATGTGGAATCCCGGGAAAAGTTTAAAAGAACAGCTGTGATGTCACTGTTCCCAGAATTCCAGGCTAGAATATTTCAAAGAACGCACCCAAAATTCTGATGTCTTGCACTTTGCTGATATTTTAGATATTTCATGCCTAAAATGTGTTTTAGCGGACACAACACAGATAAGGCTTTCCTGAAATGCATGGTTGCTTTTCTGTGCAAGCGACAGTTTATAAGTTATGAGGCATTAAAGTCATTGGCCAGCACAACTCCCATAGACTTCACATTAGTCCTTACCGAGCTTTACTTAGCGAAGGAATTTTTAATGTTTTAGAATGACACCCAAAAGCGGGGAGGGTTTGTACCTATTGAAGTCTCCATTCCAGGTATTTATATTTCATGCTTTAAGGGTTTGAGTAACTGTTACTGGTCTTTTTCCACCAAAGTTGCTCCAATATTTCAATTATTGTCACTCACCACCCTCCTCCCGACATTTTCAATCGACACAGGTTGATCAATTTGTTTATTTTGAAGAATATATGCAAACAGGGCGCGAAAGATGACTGAAGCGCCATCTGCACTAATAGAGATTACGCAGGGTATTATTTTTATCTTTCATTGGCTTACTGTCAACAATTCTGCTACTAGCTTTACCAAAAAATGTTTCGAAACAAAACCACGAGTCGGCTAAACGGGTTTTGATTGGCCCTTTTAGGGCCTTATATCACCGCTATATGGGGATATAAGGCCCTATTTCACCTCATAGACGGGGATATAGTGCGTCGTTATATCCCCACAGTATGGTGATATAACTCGGTAGGTATGTTGGGCCAATGACAGCAATTTTTACAGCTGGCACAGGATAGCTGACTGCTGGAAAAGCATAGGGTGGCTGCAGAGCCAGAAAGTTTCCGTCAATACATGTATCTACTGAGGAAGTTACAGGTGAATATAATATTTTATCATATTTATTTTTCCTATTTTGTAGACACAAAAAGAGTTTCAGTAAATTTTATTGTCAACTGATTGCCGCCAGGTCCCGAGCTGGCAGTGTGTATTGTCTATGGAGCTGGCGGTGTGTTGAAGAGATAGGGACTTTTTGGCGTACAACTTGGCGTGAAAGAGACAATTGCCTATGGGGCTGTGGAAGTTGGGCGGCTCTCCTCCTTGCCAGTCTGCAAAGTATGATAATTCTGACCAGTTTTTGGTGTAAAGTGTACCTCAAGACTGGTCCACGCAAAGCAAATTTTCGAGAAAATGAAATGTTGACCAGTATTTACCAATACTGAGTGTATAAATGAGAGTGGCAGTTGCCAATACTGAACTCACATAGAATTTGCAGCATATAGAAACTGGATGAAAGAATATAAAATACCATATTGTTATTCTAAGTTAAACAAGAATTCATCACATTCATATTTCATGCCCTAGGGCAGCTGGGGATATAGTACCAGTTGTGTGGTTGGAGTACCAGCCAAATTGTTAGGAAATAAGTGGAGGTCAGTGTGATTTTATGCCCATTTTGGTTCCAATTTTAGGTGAGTGGTGGTACAATCATTCTCAATAGCTGGTGCAACTTCTTTGGCATGCTGCCATACTTTGACAACTGGCCATCTTACTGGATGGTTTCCTCTGATCAGTACTGACTGACTGCCGCTTGATTCAGCATTCTTTGCGGCAGGTACAACAATATTGGAGCTGAGTGTGACAGCTTGGACAGTGCTGACCCTTGTTAAAAGTCATAAATGTGTCAATAAGTTAGTAAAACAGGTAGAATTGATGAAAAAGAAAATTTCTGCTTCAGTGTACAGAGGACTCTGGCCCAGCTGCTGAATTTCTGCCCCAATTGGGGTAGGATTTGAGCTACCCCAAGCATATTTTCCAGTTTCCTGCCACATTCTGCAGATCAGCCCTTGACTAACTGACATTCCCGTCATAGGCGGATCCAGGATCACCGATGGGTGGGGGCACCGTGCCGGGGGTGGTAAGAATTTGATGCCTGGCTTCATAAGAATTCAAGTCCTCTCAGCTGGTGGGGCACTAATAGCCGTTGCATTAATATATTTGGACAGGCTTCAAAAGCCTTATTCATCAAAATGATTTGATTATTTATAATACCCCTTAGTACCGGTTGTTAGTTATTTGGGTTTTCGGGCGCACGAACCAATATTAATTATCGCCCATTTGGTACCCATTGTAATCGTGTTGTATTGTGTTCTTTTCCAGCGCGACTGAGGTAACCTGGACATGCGAAACCTCTTCGGTCGCGAGCAGCAGCGCGCGGCGGAGGCAGCCTGGACTTGCGAAACCCTTCGGCGGCGAGCAGCAGCGCCGGCAAAGCCCGCGTGCAGCAAAGCCGTCATCCAGGCGCTGTGCTACCAGTGCTCTCTCTGATATGGTGGCGTGTAGCCGCAGTTCAATTGATAGCTGGATTTGTCAATCAATTTGGGATTCTTGTCTCTGCGTTTGCAAGAAATGTTCCAAATAAATACCAATGAGATATTGAATAAGCTACGAGTGGTACTAACGGGGTGAACATTTATCCCATGCCTTTTTAGATTAGATGAGTATTTTTATTAATACTGTGTCCCAGTTCCCACAGAAGATCTATTGGTGCAATGCGGGACTTGGCTCGCAAAACTTTCGAATACCTACTTTTGATAACTGCAATGGAACTCTTCACTGTTCTTGTCATTTGGCCTTGCTCAGCGACCAACTCCTCTAGATTTGTCATCTACCTAGGATGGCAAAGTGACTTTGAGTTATACGTATGGTAGAACAGTGGCCTACCAATATAATTGCACATTTACGGTGGACTCATTTTGCACTGCCAAATTTCTATATTTTCGTATGTCGCGCCGGCTCCCCGCCATTGGATTCGCCATTCCGCCATTGGAGAGCCATTGACCTTTCGTAGTGGTATTTTTAAAAATTTTATTTGGTTTGATGGGCATTTCAGGAAGCTTCGTATAGATCGGCCAACAAGTGCTCCCTCACCCTCTGAATCCGTTCATTGTCGGTGCCAATATCTAAAGCCATTTTTTAGGCACAGGGGCAACACGTTTGGGAAAGGTGTTCGGCGATAAATTGCCGCAAGCATGGTGTTTTATAAATCAGCTAGAATATAGTCATTTGAGGAGACCATGGCCTCTCAACCTCCGACAAGATTTGGATTGCCTACGTACACATGGACGTCGAAAGCGGGGGGATGATGAGACGCGTCCCCCTACTCGCGGATCAGAGGGGGACGGTCCCGCAAAAACTTGGTGACTCGTCCTAGGTTTTATTTGGTTCCTCTTATTACTTGCGTTTACCTTCGTTAATTGCGTGGAATTCTGCAACCCAACTCGCTAAGTTTGTCGGTGAAGTGTATTGCCAGTATCGTTTTCAGATACAGCCCATTCGCTCCAAATTTTGCGCCCCAGCGCCCCTCCCCGCCTCTGGTCGTCCCGAGTCATGGTCCGTCCCCAGCAGTAAAAATTCCGTGGCGACGCCCCCGCCTCTGCACCGCAGTCTCACATTTTGCGGCGCCCGTCATCGAAGTGATCGAGCTTCATATGTGTAGGTGGGGGTGGACAGGGGCGGACGCACGAGTGCTGTTTGGGGGGGATGGGGCAACGCAGGAGAAATAGTAAAAACATAATATTGTTAAAAGATCGGTAAAAATTGCCATTTTGGGGGGCATGGCCTCTGCCCCCTCCGTACGCGGATCCAGGAGGGCAGGTGCCCCCCATCGACCCTCGTCGCCCCGTGAAATGGTCACGGCGTCGCCTTGGAAGGCCAATGGTGTCCCCTGAAACGTCGCTTCTTACCCCCCCCCATTGATGCAAAAATCCGTGCCCACGGATATGATTTTGCGCCCACCTGATAAGTTCTGCCGGTCAAAAGTGACACCCCCTGGTTCGGATGGTGCCCCCCTCACCCGATCGACAATCTTGAATCCGCCTAAGCCCCTCTGCGTCTGCCAATGGGGGCGGGGAGGGGTGGGTAATTTTCTATTCACTCTCCTCCCCTTAGAAGTTGGATCCGTCGCTGCTCCGGACATTTTTTACTTTTACCCGATTATATGATGACGGGAGTATGGTCACTGGCGGTGGAAAGGGGGGGGGCACTGGGGCACGGTGCCCTCCCTTAAATCATAAATTTTAACAAGAACCCAATGGCGTTGACTGGAAAGAAATGGGTTGAAACATAAGCGGATCCAGGATTGCTGATCGGGGAGGGGTGTTTCCGGGTGGGCGCCATCCGGCCCGGGGGGTGCCACTTTTGACCGGAAAAACCTATCAGATGGGCGCAAAATTCTATCGGTGGGCGCCGATTTTCGCATCCTGGAGGGGGGCAAGCGACATTTCAGGGGAGGGGGGGCGAGAGTCGATCGGGGGGAGCGTGCCCCCCCTTTCACCCCTGCATCCGCCTATGGGTTGAAAAGCTCATGGTGCCCGCCCCCTTAAATTTGGACGTTCCACCGTCGCTGAGTATGGTAGAAATCCGTCTGAATATATATATATATATATATATATATATATATATATATATATATATATATATATATATATATATATATATATTTATTTTCACCGTTCCGCATATTATTTCTATGCGAATGCTACTTTTCCAAAGTACTATTACCTTTCTAATTTTTTATCAAGCGTCGGTGAAAATTCAGTGCACTAGAATAGTCTCCGCTGATGGCATTGCTAAAATTACATCGAACTGCATCCTTTACTTTACGTTTACGCTCTTTGCTTGTCCCATTAGAGTATCTCCGGAATACGAGGTTCAATCATCGGAGCCCTATGGAAACGCCCACAGTTAAAAACGCCCACAAATTGATTCGACCACACGACGTAAGACCCACGGCTTTAAACGTCCAAACTAAAACTGTCCACGGCTTAAATCGCCCACAAATTAAAATACCCACGGATTAAAGGGCCCACAAATGCTCCCATAAGGGAATTTCAAACCACCCACGACAAAAACGCCCACACATTAAAATGCCCACATTCAAATGCTTAAAACACCCACAATTCAAAAAGGCCACGAAGCACTTCACCCACATAACTGCGCGTCAAATCACGTGCTCAAAAGTATATGAAAATGCCGCTAGGTGGCTAGCAAAGCTCTCATAGGAGTGCACGACGGGATAGGTATTTGGATATTTGTGTCAAAAATATGCTGCAAAGGTAAAGTAAAAGTACTCCAAGGCGGATTTGTGCCGCCGGTTTTCCCGCGCTTTCGCAAGGGCAATGAAAACACAGAAAGGATCGATGACCCTGTTTGCGCGGGATCCATGGGTGTATTGAGAATTTGTAAAGATGAGGGTTGGTTCGTTAGGCTTTGTTGGGATGATGTACCTGAGCCAGAGAGCGCAGTTCTTAACCAGGTACCTATAAGGGTGCTCTGAGTCAGTGGCGGACGCAGATCCGAGTTTGGGGGGGCAAAACCCATGTCTACCTCTCCTCTTGGGGAAGGGGGATTGGGACGTGCGATTTGGGTGCTGAACAGATCTAATATAAGCTACCTCTTGAATGCATGATCGCTACCCTGGGGGATTTATTTTTACTCTATTTCCAGCTGGGAGCAGATTCTGCCTACCTCTCAGGTTTTTCCATAGTATCTCCGCCAGGGGCGTAGGAACGGTTTGAAAAGTGGGGGGCCAAACTTAGAGGGGGCCCCACCTCAAGGGGGGGCCCCAGTTCACGGGGGCCTATAATTTTAAAATTTTAGATAGCTCATTTAGTGTAATAAGGCATGCATGCAAACAAGGATATCAATATATGGTAGATTGAGAAATTAAATTTTTCCCTATGATTTCGAGTTGTACCTATTATGATGTAATAAATCATAGAAAAACGCCAATAAAACATGTTTTGGTTTTTACCTAGACCCTTTTCAAATACGAAATAAATTTTTAAGCTTTTTTGGAGGATTTCAACCATTTTTTACCACGAGCGCGTTTTTTTATATTTACATATGTTTAGGCCCTTTTCATTACATTTACAAAATTAAGAACTGCTTAGAAAACTACAGACAATGCTTTGATACCAAATAGCCTCCAGTGGCGGATCCAGGGGGGTGGGGGGGCAAAAAGGCAATTGCCCCCAAACGGAAAAGCTCGGGGCAAAACTATGTTTTTGCCCCCCAAAGCGATCGACCTCCTTTTTCCCCCGACTCCTTTTTAGCTTGTAAGCAAGATTTTGGTGCTTCAACTCTCAACTTCAAACAGAATTAGTGAAGTTAAGTGTAAATATTGGGGCTTGAATAGGAAAAAAGTATGTTGAGCCCATATTTTTCACCCCGTGGCGTTTTTTTCTGCTTTTCGTCTCCAGTTCAGAAAATCTTATCGAAAAGGTAAATTTTAGCGCAATTTTTCACTGCGTGACGTTTTTTTTTTTGCTTTTCGGCTTTGGTTTGCCCCTCCCAAGCCAGCCGGCTAGATCCGCCACTGATAGCCTCACTTTGCTATGCCTAATCAACTTGTATTTGCTTATTTAATGACGAAAATGGGAACATTTATGAAGGTTATTACGGATCTATTCTTTCCATCATTAGATATTGATTTAGGTAAAGACTGATCACAATAAATACGCCTAGCTATATTTCGATGCCTAAAATGCAGAGTTCCAGCATGACTGTAAGTGCAATGTTGGTACTTGATGGCCAGCTTTGTGATGCCGAGGAGGTGTGAGCATGGTGTTATAGTGGTTAGCAACCCTGCTTTCCACGCGACCAACTCGAGTTTAAGGCACGGCAGATTCCTTGTGCAAGGAGCAATTTGACTCCCAAGAAACCCCTCCAACAGGGAAAGAGTTGGCGACGCCATATAAGCCTGCCATCGAAAGACGTCGCGCCTTTCGATGGCTCAGGGACGACTGTTGCTCGGCATTTAGTGCAGGGTCCGTGTCCGATTCATATTTTGTGTTGGGATTGATATGGAATGGAGTTTGATTGGGCCCAGTTCTCGGGACTCTTTTGGAAACACTCGGGTAGTAGGTTCCTTGGCTTTGTTACGAAGCGCTCCTCCTCCAGGGGCTTGCAGGCAGCGTACTACCGAACTTGAACGTTCCCAGACAAGCTATCGGGGCCGTTTGGGTTTCTTGTTCTATATTACAGTTGCTGATATTTGTATATTCGTTGCGGGGGCCCACCTCAAAAGGGGGGCAGTATCCCCTGACCCCCGGTTCCTATGCCTATGTCGCTCAGGGGCCGCCAAATTATCTTGGAGGGCCCCAAAGTCCAGACCATGGCTCAGGAACCCAGATCAGTCAGCTCAAGGGCCCAAACCAGTGCATTAGCTTCGGGCCCAGCTTATCGAGGGACCCCACATAACCACAGCACCCCTAGAAGCTCATCACAGGGGAGCTCCAGATTCGCACAGGGAGCCAGATTAGCTTAGGGGCCCGGTTCAGCTCGGAGGTCCCCAAGTCGACTTATGTAGGGTCTCAAAACAGCTCAAGGGACTTGTTCAAGCTCACGGATCCCAGCTTAGCTCAATGATGCTAGAACAGTTCAGAGGCCCCAGACCAGCTCAGGGCTCTTGTTCAGTACAGGCCAGCTCAGCTCAGTGGCCCAGATCGGCTGATATAGCGTCCCCTCTCATACCAGCTCAGGGGCTCCATTCAAGCTCACGGCCCCAGCTTAGCCCAGGGACCCTAGAAGAGTTCAGGGCCCCCATACCAGATCAGAGGCCCCAGTTAAGCAGAGTGGTACCCAGATTAGCTCAGGGCCCCAGCTAGGCTTAGGGGGTCCCAGGGTGGCTGATGTAGAGTCTCAGAACACAGTGGCGTAGCCAGGATTCGGCCAAGGAGGGGTCCGACTACCGTCGGGGGGCCACAGGCCGGGGTTCCCTTAGTAACCGGGCCCATCTCCTATATCTTTTGTATAGTATTTTAACATTATAACATTCACACGAAGGAAATTTTGTTATGGCTTTTTAAGCATTCATTCTTATTTTGTTTATAGCTTGGTTTTTCGATCCGACCAAGTGTTGGTAAACTAAGGTCACCAAATATTAAGGATGGCCCATAACTTATATTGTAGTGTGGCTATAATAACAGCTTTGAGCCGTATTTCGGGAAGTTCAATGTTAATGCGCGCATGATGTTAAACCTGAGTCTACCTCAATTCACTCGGGTAATCAGACATGAAGTTATTGGAGGTCAGTCGTTTTGAGTACGAAGAAATGATCTACGGGAAATGATTAGCAATTTATTTCCCGGTGTCGAATCCATGAACTCTTTAATCAGGAAATTTCCAAAGAAACGAAAAAAACAAATACCGATACAAGGGTTATGGAAGTGTGTCCTGAACGTTACATAACCTCTATTCCGTCGACAGATCCTGTTGAGATCCAGTTACTTTCTTACCCTTGCTATCTTGTAAACGAGCAAATTACCAAGACAAAAGGCGCCCAAGATATCTATCGCTTTGGCTCACTCTGTTATTGTTATTTTCAACCTTTCATACCTATTTTTCCTTTTGGGATTATGCTCATCAATTTCTGTCATTACCCTAGTTTGTCTGGTTTCCTACGAAAATATTGGAAAGTTGTTTATTTCAGAATATTTAGGAATGTTTTTATTGGTGTTAAGCTACTACATTAAAAATTGACTAGCCCTGTTCGATTTGCTCTTATGGTAAAATTAGATTAATTTTTGCCTTTCCTTCGATAATGGTGCCTGATCGACATGTTTTGTCCTTCTTTAGTACGCAGTAGGGGTAGGTACATTTTTTCCGAGGCATATGATTTTGAAAATTTGTATTTGAGCTCTGGAGCCACCTAAGACCAACACTTGGCGGCACTCACAACGCTAATTTTTCGGCCGCTCTCCCGATTATATCTCAAGGGGTCTCTGAGACTGATTCACGGCGCCTCTTGATCAAAACTGGGGGCCCTGAGAACTCTCGGGGCTCCTGAGATTAGTTATCGGCAGCACCTCTGAGACAAATTATTGGGCCCCCAGATTTGCTCTGGAGGGGGGGCTGAGACTGACTATCGTGGCCATTCAGATTAGCTATTGGGGTCCCCTGAGGCTGTCTTTGGGGTGGGGGAGGGGGCTGGGAATGACTTCCGACAGCCCTCTGAGACTTACTCTAGGGCGCCCCTGAGACAAACACCCGGGGGGTGGAATCACCTCTGAGACTGAGTCTTTGGCGTTCCTGAGACTGACTCTCGGAGGCTCCAGATTAGCTCTCGCGGGCCTGAGGCTAACTCCGGGCCCGTGAGACCAAAAATCGGGAGCACCTCTGGAAATTACTCTCAGAACCCTGAGATTAACTCTCGGATGTCTCTGAGACTGACAACCGGGAGCCCTCTGAGACTAACTTTTGGGTGCTCCCTGAGATTGACTCTTGGAGCCGCTTATACCAAAACTCGGGGGGCACAGCCTGAGGCTAAATATCGAGGGCTCCCAAAATTACCCTCTGGGCCCCCTGAAACCAGCACTCTGCAGATCAAATTAGACTAACTCTCGGACCCCCGGATTAACTCTCGGGGCCATCTGAAACTAAATATTGACTCCTGAGAGAGAAACCCGTGAGACTATGAGGGCCTCCCTGAGACCGACTCTTGTGGTGCTCTGAGACTCACTCTTGTGGTTCTCTGAGACAGACTCTCAGGGGGACCCTGAGACCGAATCTCGGGGTCCCCTAGGACAGACTCTTGGGGTCCCCTTGACCGACTCTTGGGGTTCCCTGAGACTGACTCTCAGGGGTCCCCCTGAAATAGACTGTTGCAGGGCCCTGAGAACCACTCTCTGGGGGGGCTGGGACTAGCTCGGCCCCCCTCCCCTGAGACAGACTCCCGGGGCCCCTGATGCCGACTTTTGGGGCCCCTGATACCAACCCTCAGGGGCCCCGAAATCTACTTTCGGGGGGCCTTGAGACCGACTCTCAGGGCGGGGACCGTGAGGCCGACTCGGGACACCCCTGAGAACGAATCTTCAGGGGCCCCTGAGACTAACTCTGGGGGCCACGTGATCAGAGAATCTGATAAACACATAAATGCCACCAGATGTCTTATAAAATGCCGCCATATATCTTATTAAATGCCGCCAGATATGGGACTCTGATTCGCCAGATGAACCCTGTCCGTTTCCTTGGTGAGGCAAGATGAGGCTCCCCTTTCACGCATAGACACATTGTTACAGTGGCAATAAACGTGAAATCAAACGGAAATAACTACTTCTGAAAGGCCCTGCAAAGAAAAATCAGTTAGTGCCCAAGCACCTCATATCAAGTCGAGTTAATGCAGTAACATTCTTTCGTAGAACATACCAACTCCACCAGGGCTCTCCCGGTACCCGTCACCTTCTGGGGGAGAGGAACAAGGCCGACAGTTCAGGTAGCAGGGTGGTCTTGATGTAAGGTCAAAGGCATAAATTACCCCAACAAGGCAATAGCATGCATGACCATGATTATTAGTATGAGCCAAATGATCTCCATGACAACAAAATAATAGTTATACTGCGTTTAATTGAAAATTTTTAACACTCAGATAATTTTGTTTACCCTTGGTGACCACTGCTGACATGGCTATGGACCTAACCGGACATCTGTTTGTGACATATCACATTTTTCAATTGAACAGCTTTTGAATGTTATCCAGAAATTTCGTCTTGCATTTCTAAGAGCGGGTTAGATTTCCACTTCGAAAAATCACTATGCATGGGCATAGGAATGACGTCATAACTCAGCGACCTGACCTGACCTAGCTAGGTATTTTTGTCAAAAATGTTAAAAATTTGTCAGGTAGCAGATACGCATACTGAAATTGCCTTAATACAAATACTTTTGGAATTATTTGCAAGAGAAACTGAGACTAGCAGGTCCAATGGAACACGCAATAGGTGCCGGAAAACAAGCATCAGAGACGAAATTTTCACTTGCCTATGGTCGAAGTTTTTTTGCAAGGTAGAACAATATCATCTGCACTCAAAGTCTCCATTTTAACCCTAGAATCACCTCCTGAGTGGCAATAGGTCTATTAGAAAAAAATTTCACCATCATTATCATCCCCCCAACCTGGGCTGAGCTGGGCCCACAGAGGCTGATGAGGGCCCCTGAGATTGTATGGGGCTCCTGGGCTGATTAAGTGCCTCCTGACTTGATCTGATATTCCCTAGCTGGTCGGGGACCACTGATCTGATTGTTTGTACCCGAAGATAATCTGGTGCCCTATGGGCATCTGGTGTCCCTGAGCAGCTCTGGGGGTTTTGAACTGATTGGGCCCCGAGCTGGTGAGGGGATCCCTGAGCTGATTTAGTGCCCCTGACTTGAACTTGCCACCTGAGCTGATCGGTCTGGTGCCCCTGAGCTAATCTGGTGCCCTTTAAGCTGATCTGGACCTCCTTACGTGATTTCATGAGTAGCTCTAAAGCTCTGAGCTGAGCTGGGCGCACAGGGGCTGGTGAGGGCCCCTGAGATGGTATGGGGCTCCTGAGCTGATTAAGTGCCTCCTGACTTGATCTGGTATTCCCGAGCTGATCTGGGTTCCGAGCTGGTCGGGGACTACTGATCTGATTGTTTGTCCCCGAGGCTGATCTGGTGCCCTATGGGCCGATCTGGTGTCCCCTGAGCAGCTCTGGGGCTTTTGAACTGATTGGGTTCCGAACTGGTTAGGGATCACTGAGCTGATTAAGTGCCCCTGACTTGATCTTGTCCCCTGACCTGACTTGAGGCCCCTGAACTGATCTGGGGGCCCCAAGAGCTGATATGGGGCCCAGGAGCGGATCTGGGTTCTGAGGGTACCCTGAGCTGGTCTGGGCTCTGGGCTTGTGAGAGCCCCTAATGTTGGCTTGAGGCCCCCTGAGGTGAGCTGGCGCCTTAAACTGTTCTGGGGCTTCTAAAACTGGTTTAAGGCCCTATGAGCCTACTTGCGGCCCATTGAGCTAGTCTGACGACTTCATCTCTAGGGCCAATGAGCTAGTCAAGTCCCTGGGTGAAGCATGAGCTGCTCCTAGGGCCCTGATCTACTTCAGGAGCCCTGGGGTGGTCTAGACAGATAATAAGAATACAAGGCCAACTCCCATCATCTCGGGGCAGGGTCACTGAGCTAGTCCTAGTCCCTGGAGGCACAACTGGGGGGGAGCTACTCTGGAGGCCTCTGATCCACACTTGGGGGCCCCAGAGCTGATCTTGAATAGATGGGGAATAAGAACACGATGGAAACTCCCCTTGTAAACTAGGCAACCCTGGTTATATAAATTGTTTTTTATACTGCTGGATTCTGGGAAGGGATGATAAAAAGGCATGTGCCCCTGAGCCCAGAGCATAGTCCCCTAAACCAGGATTTCTACTAATTAATTTAAATGAAGAACTAGTTTTCACAATTTTTAGCCCTGTCCCACCATCCCCGTCCAAACCACCGGCCTGTTCACCTTTTCTTTACTCTTAACTGGCACCGATCCTTGCTAATATGGAACTCAATCAATGCGTTCAAAAGGTATCTCCCAAATTATTCCGGCAGGAAAAATTTTATTCTTCCAAAGTCACTATGCCGCGCCTCGTCCCACGGCGACTGTGGGAGGCGAGGAACTTAATCCGCATTCAACCAGGGCTCACTCGTCACGAAAAAAACCAGCTGGTATAACAAATGAGTTTTTGACTCTAAAATTTCTTAACTTGTACATGTTAACAGATATCACAGGCTCCGCTGATTTCTCTGATGTTAAGTACTTGTATGAGTTGGCCTATTTCCCCTTAA